>JAGFMF010011381.1:10996512-11042297 GCA_019455555.1 Galemys pyrenaicus
TCTGTGGTGAATCCTCTCACCTCCCCTCCACACCTCTGGCCTGTACCCCAGTGCTTGTATGCATAAATAAATAAATCTTTAAAAAAAAATAAAAATAAAAATAGTTTTATGTGAGTTTAGTGTAGATTTTTAACCTTAGAGCTTTATGTCCTATCTAGAAAATGAAAGAACTAAAATATAAACCTAAACTGTTTTTCAGTTTAGTTTTAAATCAGTTTTTCAGCTGTAAAATTTGGCT
Organism: Galemys pyrenaicus; assembly: GCA_019455555.1. Classification (NCBI taxonomy): domain Eukaryota; kingdom Metazoa; phylum Chordata; class Mammalia; order Eulipotyphla; family Talpidae; genus Galemys; species Galemys pyrenaicus. The sequence goes on from JAGFMF010011381.1 coordinate 10,996,751, forward strand.
TTTAACCAGCACATACCAGAAAGTATGAGAAATTTGCCATTCTAAGAATATCTTTATAGCATTTATCGCTTCCACTGTTAACTGAGTTATTTCTTTCTGGCATTACTACTTTCTTTTTTCTTATAACAAAATAAAGTTCTTGGGAGATGGATGGCAGGGAGACATGAATATATTGTAGGCATTTCTCTAGTGCTAATTTATTTTTTCCCTTAATAAAGTATAGCCACTTGGCAATTAATCCTCTTAAAGTTGTCATGTGCTCATAGGGCGATTTTAGTGGTGATGAAGTGGTAGCTTGCGTATAAGTATTTTCTTAGGTAGAATAATATTCTTATATTTCACAGGAGTAGAGTTGGTTTTAGAGTGAATTATAAAATGCAGAGAAAATTCCCATGTAAATGATAAAATTTTTTGCTTGCTTTTTCTTAATAGGAAAATGAGAAGAGAAGGAGGACAGAGGAAGCATACAAAAATGCCATGGTAGAACTTAAGAAAAAGTCCCATTTTGGAGGACCAGATTATGAGGTATAAAGTTATATTTTGATTTTTTTTTTTCTTGACTTTTAAAGGTCTAGTAGTCTTTGCAAGGCTCATTTTTAGGCCTGTCCAATATATAGGACAACTCTTTCTTTGTTTCTCCCTAAGGATGAGAATTTTTAATGCGTGTGTTCTCTCTCTCTTTTTAATAAACCTAATGGAGGAAAAATTTGAGTACTTTATAGGCAAAAGATTTTAATCTGGGCTATACAGATGGTAAGGTCTTAGCCATAGCAGAGCATGAATTTTTCTAATTGCCTTTGTGTTGTGTTTGAAATGTCTAAAACCAGCTTCTTTACTCTTTTTGTTAAGCGATTTAAAAATCTCCCTCTCCATATACTCATATACACATTAAAATTTTATAAGCTATTTTTCTGTGATATTTATTTGGAGAGAAAAAAGTGTAAGAAATCTATCTGGTGATTGTTATTAACATTGTTGATATCCTGGAAATGAGCATTTTAAAAATGGGGTGGCAAGGAGTACTATTAAGGTAAAAATAGAATGGTAAAATATAATATATTTAAGAAAACATAACCAGATGACTGAGGAGTACCCAGGAATCCCAAACTGTTAAAGGTTTCACATTCTAAAAAGATTCAACCATCCATACACACACAGGAGCGAAGAAACCAGACTCTTAGTGTGAAAGTGCTTTAATTGGTATGCAATGAGAGAGAGAATTTCATTAACAGATTCCTAATAAAACTCCCCAAATTTTCCCATCCCCTCATGGGCAGATGACCAGCCATTGAGGCTCAACCCAACACAGGGCAGCTGAGGACTGAAAACTTGCCACAAGCTTAAGCACCCTCCAATAAGGAATCATACAAAGGGGGTTAGACAGGTCCCAGAGAACTGGGACAAGAGAGATCCCAAATTCAGAATGTACCCTGTCCTCCACCATGAGGTCAAGATAATGACTGCCATTGAGTCTGCCAAAATGCTAAAATCCCAGGAGCAACCTCTCCACATGCGCCTCATCCACTGGTCTCCATTCCCCCTTCCACCTTCCCAGCTGCCTCCCATTCAAAAAAATCTTTCATGGCATGCTGGAAATGTAGTCCAAGGTAACTAATGTAAGTGGGGCAGTAAAAAAATGACTCCATTCATTACACTGCAGTGTTATGCCTCCTTTAATCTATAGCAAAAAAAAGAGGAAAAAATTGCTTGAATTTTTTATTCTGGGGTGGGGTGGGGGGGCTTATAGAGCTGCTATTGACCAAATATTTTTTATGGGAGAAAGATTTCTACTTGTAGTATAACAATGATATTTGAGTTGTAACATTTTAAAATTATTAACCTGTCAATTCATTCCTTCTGAAATGTATAAAAACTATATAATCAGCTATCCTCTGGAATTTTAAAAATCTTGAATACCAAATTGTTACAATTTTTATTTTTATTTTGAAGTTAAATACATGCTTTGCTGGTTTAAATTTATTTGGGGGGGGAAACTGTTGACTTTTAAATAGTCTTATTTTTTTGTGTGTGTTATAAATATGTTCCCTATAGTAAGATGATAGAAAATATGGAAAAAGCCCATGTTTTTAATTTATGGTACCACTTTATCTCCTACTAACACTAGATGAGTCTAATTGTATTATTTATCTTCACTTCTGTCAACAGGATTTTTTCAGGGAAGAACATGGTTGAGGGCGGTAGGGGCCTTGTACTTAAGTTTATGTGTTTACTGGTTTCAAATCCCAAATATTTTCTTACTAGGTTCTGGGTGGTGTTTCCCCCCATGATTTAGAATATATTTAGGATTAGCCTCTCATTTTTCAACTACTTTCTTTTGTAGTTTTTTAAAAGTCTTCTGGTTGTTAGTTTTGCCATATAAATGTTGTATGTAACCTTCAGTCTTTTGATATACTCATCACCACATTTTGGTATCATGCTTTAAAAAGCATAATTTTTTAATACATAATTTCTGCATCTCCTGGCTTTTAGATATTTTAATAGTCTTTTCTAAATATATTAATACACTTAGACATTGTAAATTATGGTTAAATATAGGAATCTGCATTCTAAACCACTCTTCTTACTCCTTGTACTTCCTCTAAGCAAAATGAGTTAAAGTGTACTTTGTTTCTCACCAAATTACTGTCCTATCACATTTCTTAACTAGGACTTCTATTTTTTGGGTTTTCTCCTTCCTTTTGGAGTTTTTTCACCATCTGTGTTATCTTCTGTCAGTGTTACAAGGCAGGGTGAGGGGCACCCCAGAACCCCCAAACCTGCTTACTCTAAATGAGTTCTGCCATCCACCACATCAAGGCAAAACATAATCTAGTACATCAGGCTTTCAATGGAAAGGAACTTTAATACAATTAGTGTATGATAGAAGAGAAAGAACGTAGTTTCCAAATCAAGCTCCCAAAGTTACTTCATGGGTAAGTGCCCAGCCAGATAGGGTTGGACCAAAGCAAGACTGCTGAGGTCCAAAAGCTTGCTACAAGTCTAAGGCTGCCATTTTCTGGTGGGGACCCATAGAAAAAGGGCAGAAGGGACCAGCTAAGTCTGGGGCAAAGAGCAAAATCAAAACACAAGTCAAGATGAAGGCTGCCATTGTCAATCTCTCTGTAGGTCTTTCACCCATACTGTTTCAAGTGTTTCTTTCTATGACCCCCAGGTCCCTGGTACAAATCCAAAAAGCAAACACAGCCTCTTTACATATCTCTCTGTTCCATGTGCCTCCTGCAGTTTTCTTCCTTCTGAATTTCTCTACTTCTTCTCAGCCAGGTCTTCTCTCTACTCTCAGTTCTTCTCAGTGTTTTCTATAGTTTATCCTCCCTGTCCAGCTCCACCTTCCTTAGCATGGGGCCGAGAACCTGGAACCTCCCCTTTCCCTGAGGATTCTCTATTGCATCAGTACTACCTTGCATGGATTTTAGACACTATTTGAAAGTAACACTTTATTTAGATGCTAATTATTAATAAAGTTTCAATGTTTCCTTGGTCTGTAGCCTCAGAAATTATTATTTGTAAATCATTAATCCGTTCCTTAAGATCTACTATAAAGCAAGCCTCATAGGCATGGGGAATAATCGCTAGAAATTAAGCAGACAAAAGTCATGCCTTTAGTAAGTTACATAGTAACAGACTAATTAGCGATGAAAATAATGTATGTTATGAAGGACTTTTAACCCTGGGTGGATATTTAGTCCTGGGTGGTTTCCCATAGGAAACAACTTTTTAACTGAAACCTTGAAAAGGAGTATGCTGAGTATGATTAGATGTTACCATCTGAGGAGCCTAGAAAAAATGGTTGCTGTGGGGGTTGAGAAAAGAGTACATTTGGAGGCCAGGAGCAGAAGAGAGCTTTTGCCACAGGGGAACTGAAAGCACTTATCATAGAGGGTGGAGTCACTTGAACGGAAAGGTCTATAAGAATCTATCAAGTCCTGAGGTTTTAGACAATTGAAGTTTTCAGATTTAGAGTCTAGAAAAATTCTTGCTTCCTACAGTGAGGAAAATGGATTGGACTTGACAGTTGAGACTGAGAGCTTTGGAAGCCCTGTCAGTATTACAGGTGAGAATTGAAGATAGGTTAAATTAGGAGAGAACGGTAGAAGTAGACCTAACGAAGTAGATATTTGGAAAGTAGAATTGAAGGGTGTGGTGATTAAATAAGTTCAGAAGAGGGAGGAATTTAGGAACAGACCCAGGTTTTTGTTTTAACCAGGTTTGTATGGAAACAGGAAAACAAGTTTTAGACATGTGGGAAATGAGTTGAGACATACATCTGAGGAGATATTTCATATTTTTAGATGTAAATATCTAACAGTAAAGATAAACAAGCTGAATTTGGGAGTCAATAGATGATGATGAAGGTAGGTTTAAGACTGAGTAAGAATACTGTAGTGAGAGCAAGTGTGGAAACCCTGAGGAACAACTAGATTTAAAGGATATGCACAGAAGGAGAACCTGCACCAGAACCAGTGGAGCCCAGAGTGCATAGTAGAGAGGGATCCCTTTATTAGGAATCTCTTCTGAGTATCATTAACATAAGAAAAGCTACTAAATCAGACTAGCAAGATAAAAACTATGGTGGGTTCTTAACTTTAATAATAAATAGCTCTTTTCCTTGGTAAACAGAAGAAACTAAAGAGAGTTTTTAAGGGTTTTTTTTTTTTTTGCTTGTTTTGTAATAAAGGAAAATTTATTTCAACTATTTTTTAAAAGATTTATTTATGCATACAAGAGCTGGGGCACAGACCAAAGTTGTGGGGGAGCGAGAGAGACAGTGGGGAACAGAACAGGCAGATCGACTGAAATACACTGCCAAGGAGAGCAGTGGGCCAGGCAGGAGGGGTCTGCTGCTCCTTGTGAGTCACTTCCTTGCCTGGGGATTGAACTCTTGCTGCATTGGCTGTGGATGTTTCATAGTGCAATGTTTAACCCCTTATGCCACCAGGGAGGCCCTCTTCCAATTACTTTAATTCTTCCTCAGATTTGCAATCAAAGGAAAACCATCAGTCTTAATAGAATCCCGTGACTCTGATGTGATTGCATAGGTTAAATGAGTACTAACAATAGTTTTTTAACATTAATTTTTAAAAATTTATTTTCTTATCATTGTTAATTTTTGAACAGCATTTTATTTCACTCCTCAGGTATAATCACCAAAGTTCTCCCACCTGTTACTCATCTCTACCATCCTCTGTGTTCTTCCCTCCCCAGTTTTGACCTCTCTGCCTCCCCCTCTTCTACTTTATGTCTCATATCTATGGTCAGTTTGCAAGTTTTATTTTTTTCTTTTTTTTAAATAAAGCTTTTATTTTTTTTTAATTTATGCATGCAAGAGCTGGGGTATAGGCCAGAGGTGCAGGGTGCGTGAGAGGATTCACCAGAGTCAGAGCGGGGATCAGAACAGGCAGATGCAACGAAATACACTGCTGAGAGCCAGTAGTGGGCGAGGCAGGAGAGGTCTGCTGTGCCATGTGGGTCCCCTCCCTGCCGGGCATCAAACTTGTGCTATAGTGGCTGTGGAGGCCCCATAGAGTGGCGCTCAACCCCTTGTGCCACCAGGGAGGCCCTCTTTTTGTCTTTTTGAGTAACAATAGTTTTTAAAATCTTTAGACTAGATACTGGAAGTTTGGAGTAATTTTGGATATTTTTTATTTTTCTTGCATCATCAGAGACAAGTGTTATTTGAGTACTTTTGAAATGTTTTGACTTTATAAAGGGAATCTTATAAGAGGGAGCCCTCTGGAGTGTTGCTACTCTTCTTTTCCATGATCCAGCTGGTCATTTAGATGGTTATATTAACTTAATTATAATTCATAAAGATGTGCACTCTTCTTTCTGTTGTAGTTGAACAAAAGTTGAGTTTGCCTTCTAATTTGAAGTAGGTTGTGAGAAAGCACTGTTGCATTAAATGAAAATTTCACATATGCTGTGCCAGATGACCAGGATCATTATTCCATAATTCTTCCTGCCCTTCCTATATGGCTCTAGGTTGTGACAGGTGTAGGATGATATTGCCAGATGCTTTTTAATGGAGTAGTGAAACTTGAGGGTATCTGTCTAACTGGGAAGCTTCCTGATAGACTACCCATCACTGACATATCACGTTTTGTTTATCTAGACATTAGGAAAACTTGAACCCAAGTATACCTTTCCATTCTGTATTTTTACTGTTATACAGATTTATTGTTCCACTTATAGCCCACTTATTTGTTTCATCACAAGGACATAGTATGCTTTCTTCTATTTTACTATTGCTCTTTATATTCATCATCTGACACAACTGGGGTTCCACTTGCATGAGACTCACTTGGAGGAGGTAAACCTGCATAATCCTGGCTCCATTCAAAACCTCCTGAAAAGTTACTTTTACATATACCAGTCTGGGGATTTTTTTATATTATCCTTATATATCTTGAAATATTGTTATTCTTTTTTTCTCCCAATCATTTAAAAATAAAATTTAAATTCTTATTTAAAAATAAAATCTTAGCTCAAAGGCTAGATAAAAGTAGGCAATGGGCTGGATCTAGCCTAGTAGGCAGTGGACTGGATTCACCAACCACTATCTAGACTATCACCCTAACACAGTATTGGTCAACCTATAGTGTAATAAGTACTAAGTGAGTGAATTTCATCGTAATACTCAAGATTCTACATATTACTCATGTTTGTGATAATATTACCTATTGTGCTATTTGGATTATAAATGTTTTTTAATCACTTTTCAGCTGCCCCCTAGAATCAGTGGCAAGGGTATCAGTATTTTCTATTTTTTTAAATAAATGCTTTTCCCCCCTGTGTGTTTGAATAGGAAGGCCCAAATAGTCTGATTAATGAAGAAGAATTCTTCGATGCTGTTGAAGCTGCTCTTGACAGACAAGATAAAATAGAAGAACAGGTAAATCATTAAAACTTCTTAGCTGAACTTAATTTTAGCAATGTAGATATTCCTTAGTCTATATTATTTCATGTAAATAGAATTGAACATCATAACCCTAATAATGTCTTACAAAATGAACTGTGTCTACATGAGTCACAAATGTAGAATTTTTATATCAGTTCCCTCATTTATCAATTTCTAAGCAATAGAAAGCCAATGATTGTTTAAAGTAAGTATGCATAATTAACATGAAACTAGATGGAAATACTGTCTTTCCTCCTAGAAGTACCCAACTTTATTATTATTGTTACTATCAAACATATACTCTGACTAATACAATCTCCCCACCTACCTGGGTTCTTCTAAGAAAGAACTGACAAACATAAAATGAGTAGGAGAAAAGGCCACAATTTAATAACATACATATAGAAGGTATACATGGTTGAAGTTTTTCAATAGTGGAACAGACTGGGGATATTCTGTATTTAGGGACCTGAAGAATCAAGGAACAAGGCAAGGATATTTTATATGACATACAATAAGAAGGTAACCTCATTCTGTTGATATTCTGAGAGTAAAGAGGAGATCATTCGGAGAGGATTTTTTTCAGTGATAAACCCATACCGAGAGGATTTCCTTAAAACTACACTCTTTTAGGTCCCATAAAGTGACTGTGTTACATAATTTCTTTTTCCTTCAGGAAAAAGGGTAAAGGACTAAAAAGCTCCTAAGGCTTTCACTGCTGTAATTTAAAATAATCTGCATACTTTAGTAATGATAACAGACTTACCCAGATTCACAGGGTCTCAGGTAACCATTCTTTTCAAGGTGACACTTGTTGAAAGGCTTACTCTGAGCACATTAAGAAAAGCCTATCTGACACTGTTGGGGAGACCAACAGTGATGTCATGCAGGTTTTAGAGATCTGACTAGAAGCAAAACCAAAGAACTAATCTCTGGTCTAAGAAGACAGTATCTAGTCAATCAGAAGAAAGCAGTTTAATACAGAATACATGAAGTGTCAATTTTGGCAAAGCTTTTATCTATAGAGTAGTTTCATAATTCAAATATTTATAGATTCTATAGTGTTTAGCAATTGAAATGTTGGTAATTCCAATTATATAATCCATTCTTAAACTGGGAAATATATTTTAAAATCTTCCCATTTTAACAGTTTCATTTTTTCTTAGTCACAGAATGAAAAGGTCAGGTTGCATTGGCCTACATCTATGCCATCTGGAGATACGTTTTCTTCCGTGGGGACTCATAGATTTGTCCAAAAGGTAAGCTGATGTCAGTATTTACTGAAGTTATATGTTGAATTATTCCTTAGTGTTGCAGGAAGAACTATCTTGTAGTATAACTTTTCTCCCTTTTCTTGAATTTAAGTAATAAGATTTTTGGTATTATGTATTTTCTTTCAAATACATCCTCTGAAATAGGTGTCATCTGCAGAGTTTATTTTTTTATGTAAGGGAAAGAGGGGTGATTGGAGTGTACAGAGAATGGCTAGTTCAAAATAGTCAACCACAAAGTGATGTAGTAAATCTCATTTTTCTTTGGATTAAAGAGGTATGTGTATATTGTAAACAGTACAGATTTAGGAGGAGCATAACACATAATAGGTACGCAAAGTCAGTACTTGCTGCTGAGCTTGTTTCATATAGTGCTTTGTTCTCTTTTTCTTTATCTTGTGTTTGGAAGTTGGTACTGAATGCTCTGTTGTGCCTTTGTTCTGATTACTTGGTTTTTTCTTTGTCTGTCTCTGGTAGCCCTATAGTCGCTCTTCCTCCATGTCTTCCATTGATCTAGTCAGTGCCTCTGATGATGTTCACAGATTCAGCTCCCAGGTACTGTATGAATATATAGAATGGACTTTGAGTCTTTCTGCTATATTTCAGCTTGCTTACCCAGTTCCTAGAAATCTTTAGTTTGGTCACTTGCTTTGGTTTTGATTTTAAATAATAATGATATATATTTAAAAGGCCTTCATAAATGCTAAATAGTTCCTCTCTCAGACTTGCATGTGTGCCCTCTGTATCTTCTACTACAAATAACTTGTAATTTTGTCATATAGGAGGTACTCCCAAAAGATTTCAAATTGTATTGAAACAGGTAGAAGTTTGCTGATTTTTAAATATCATGTAACACCTGTTTCAGTAGGATTCAGCAACTTTTATGGACTTGGTAAACAGGATATGTTAAACATAAAAGTTGGTTTTAACTGTCACCTAATCTAATGTAATATATCATAAATCACATTCATTTTATAATATTGATGTTCATGTGCTAAATCTGTGGAAACTGGTTTTAGGTTATTTAGCATCAGTAAGGCATTAGGAATTTAAGATAGAAAGCTGTATGCTTATATTCTCTTCCCTTAAAATAAAAATCAAACTCATGTTTTTTAGTATCAGCGTTAGTTTAAAATTAATGTTTTTAACTTCACATCTTTATATTTATAGTGATTACATTTTATTAGATTGCATTATGTTTTATTAAGAATCTGAGTACTCTAATTGAAATGACAGTTTAAATTCTGGTTAGCAGTCTGACTTGGGGCAAGTTTTCTGATTCTTCTGGCTTCACTTCCGTGGTCTAGCTAGGACTGGGAGCTAGGTAGCATGGCATGTATTAAGTGCTCATTAGCTATGAACTTTTACATCTATTATAATACCTGTATTATATGAGAGTATTTTAATATTTCAGACATAATATATAATCAAGCACATACTGATAAATGCACATGCCTTATAGTTTTTTTCTGCCAAAGTAGATAAAGCTGTTTACATATCTATAACTTAGTATTTCTGTATTAATAATGTTAGAAAAATCCAATAAGGTAACTTCCTAATATGGTATAACGAATGGTTCAAATGTGAGATAAATAGAAGGAAAGGTTAGATTTAGAGTGCTGTCCTCTCTTATTTCAAATGTATTTATCTCCCATTTTTTTCATAGTTCATTTGGTGCGAAGATGCTATCTCTATATGTTAGCTCATTTTTACCTCTAGGTCAAAAAAAAAAAAAAAAAATCAGGGACATGATTCCTAAAACTATGCTTCATCTAGTTAAAACTTGAGGATACATTAAATCAGTGAACCTCCGTCCGGGATTTTGACCTGATCTTTTTTTAAAGTGATAGCAGAGATTACTTACTAATATTGTTTCCTAGTAGTACATCGAATTTGAGCATAATAAAATGTTATGTTTGAGTTGTATTTATCACTGTTGTCTAACTTAATGATCCCTTGTTTCCTGCTTAGTTTTGCTACACAGTCCTAAGTGAAAGCAGTAAATGGAGCAAATCATTAGTTTAGATCTGAAGTGTCAATGTCGTCACAGATGCCCAAGTTCACTGCACCTACAGTTAACACTGGCGACTTTATGTTATTGCAGTGAACATAAAACTCATAGAAGTGACATTTTACCTGTCTGTAATCATCTCTCTTCTTAACCTTAATTTTATTACCTCAAGGAATAAAATGAGTAGAGATTCCATGATGAAGGTTTTGCAGAGATGGTTGCCACAACGATTAAATACTAAGTTCCTTTCTTTAACTTCCTAGGAGCACAACCTTCAGTATATCTTGTTCATTTTCTCGTTGGATTTTTTTTTTTTAAGCCTATTTAGTCAATGGGAGTAAATACAAAAAAAGACTGCTAACGTTTCTATTATGGTTAGCTATTAAAAGGAACACCATTTTTTCATCTATGTGGAAAGAATATTAAATGCAGCTTACTGTATATTGTTTTTAATGTTACTTTACATTCTCCCAGTTTATATATGTAGAATCTGGTTTCTTTTGGACCAAAACACAAATCAAAAAGTTTCTTATTTTCAAACATTTGAAATAACAAATTCGGGAACAATCTCTCAGATGAAAACACAATTACTTCCATATTTTTTGGTAAGAGTTAATTGGCACTAAAATTTTTTCAAACACCTCCTTTTCAATGAAATAAAAATTGTCACATTCTTCTTTCAAAAGTGATTCATTAAGAGGACTTTTTCTGGAAAGCATCTCTTTCTGCTTCTAATCTTATACTAATTATAGTATACTTGACTCCCTATGTATCCCACATAAAAGTACATATTCAAATCTAATGATTAAATCTAGGGATCTAAAAGAGGGTAAAAATTTCTCCCAATTATGAGGTGACACAGAACAGTGAATCTAGCCAGTGCTACTCTGGTGGTTTTACTTAGTATACTAACTGAAACTTTGTTTATCCTCTTTTAGAAATCAGATATATTTTGTATTTCCTGAAATCTTGTTTTAGTCATCCTAAGCCTCCTTACCCAAACTTCATAATTACAGAAATACATCAGTTTCCCTAGGCAGTCAGTCCTTGAGATTGTTTTCTAACTAAGGCCATATAAAATGGTAGAATATCCTTTTAATCATATTTGTAAATATCTCCCACCTATAACCAAACCATTCACATTGTCTTGGGGGTTGTGAATTAAGGAATAAAATGCTATGTTAGTATTTAGTACAAAAATAGATTGTAGAATCTCAACATATATATTTTTATCAAAAACTCTCTTTGTGGTTATCGCCAACTAAGAAAACACAGCTATACCTACTTTCAGTAACAAAAAATGTATTCTGATATCTAGAAAACTGGATATAGCAGAAATGCTTCACACTATAACACTGATAATATCCTTTTTGTAGAATATTTATATTCCCAGGGCAGGTAGTTTAAAGTTTCTGCCCCCCCAAACTATTCATGTATTTATTTAATGTATTTATTTCAAAATATGTATAAACTTGGTCCTCGTTCTCTATTCCTAGTGAACAGTAGCCTTTATGTAAACTAAGTAGTTAAGCTTAGGGATAAATTTTTTAATTGAAGTATAATTTGTGTTTTTTCTAACTCTTGGCTACCCAAGATGGTAAAGAAGCTACACCTTCTTTTTTTCCAGAATATTTTTAATTTGATCACTTGATACACCTTAGGCCAGTGAAGTATTTTTCTCCCCCACATTTCTCCCTTCTGTCATTAACCTGTATATTATTCTATCTGGAATGTGGACTAAACACTTCAACACTTACATAAAGCCTAACTTTTGTGCATTTGGGTGCTCAGCTTTCTAAGAACATCGTTTCTGAACTGAAATAAGCTGAATATCATTCTGCTTTAGAGGGTATCCCATCGCTTTTAATTGGATGTGGTTTCTTATGATTTTATTTTTTTTTTCAAGGTGGAAGAGATGGTGCAAAACCACATGACTTATTCATTACAGGATGTAGGTGGAGATGCCAATTGGCAGTTGGTTGTAGAAGAAGGAGAAATGAAGGTAATTCGCATTAAAATGTTAATAGGTTGCTAATTTCACCTCTGTTACAGTCATACCATCATTACTATTGTATGTTTAAGGAGAGCATTTAAAAACACTCTAACAAAATTATAACATGATCAAAGAAGTACCAGGTACTGAGAAATAAAATGTCATTTTACTTCCTTGGTTTAGTAGTCCTTACATAATTTATGATCACAGTATAAATATATGCAGTAAGCTATCTATTTTTTTAGACTGGGAAAAATTAAAATTTGAGGTTTAGCTATGAACAGATCATAATTAACTATTGGTACGCTGCTTGGATTTTTTTTTTTCTAATATACTAAATGTACCAAGATGTCACTTTATTTCCCTCTTTGGCCTATACCTCACTTCTTGTCTTTTCTCTCACTGTACCTTTTTTTTGATATTTGAATGACAGTGGTTAGTTAATCTTACTAACCCCTAAGTTCAAAAGACAGAGAAAATAATGAGCAAAAAGTGAAATATTCAGAGACGGATTAAAAAGCAGCAGCAGCATTGAAATTTAGATTACCTCATGTCCAGGGAACTATGCTGTTTAATAAAACAGTCTCTTAGGTGAAACTTTAATTAGGGAGAGAGGATATTGACCTTTAAAAGATACTATTACTTGGATCCATCGAAAAATGTATTGAATAAAGACTGCGTATGAACGGTAAAGATTAGAAAGATTTGTGATTTGAAACAGTGAGACTATTTTACAATGAATAGAAGCATTTGAACTGGGCCCTCCCTATTGGCGCAGTGGGTTAAGCAATGCACTATGAAGCAAACTGCAGCACGAGTTCTATCCCTGCCCCCCTGGGAGGTGACCCACATGGTGCAGGCAGACCTCTCCTGCCTGACCCGCTATTCCCCTCAGCAGTGTGTTTCAGTCAATCTGCCTGTTCTGCCCCCTGCTCTCACCTCTCCACCCCTTTGGCCTGTACCCCAGTGCTTGTATGCATAAATAAATAAATCTTTTAAAAAAACCACGCATTTGAACTATGTCTGAAATGGAAATAGGTTGTACCAAATGTGAGGATATAAGAAAATGAGATATCAAAATGTTAGTTATAATTCTGATAAGCTGATTGGACAACATGACTTTAGATCAGCTGCTGTAGGAGCTTACTGATACGTTACCCCAGAAGTGAACATAATATTGTCATAGTTGCATGATCTCATCCATAAAAAGAAAGCCCAAAAGCAGACCATGAAACATGCTGTCTGATGAAGGGGTTGCCAATCTGCCTAGTCGTTTCTGTACTCACCATTTGATAAGTTACTATTGACCTCCTACAGAAGAGAAAATGAAGGGGTGAAGAAAAACCAAGAATGATAATCTATCTGCAGTCCCTCCAATGAAGTAAGAGAATAAGTGAGAGATAGAAATTGGAGTGGACTGTGAAGAGTGAAAAATAGCCCACCAAAGAAAATACTCTATGCTTCATAGCAGTGCATTAACCACTGTATGTAAAGTAACATTTTTGGGAGATGCTGATAGTGTAAATGACCATACCTGGCCTTTCTCTTTTTCTCTCACATCCAAAAAACCAAACTTGGAATCATGAAAAACATCTTTACACAGAGGAGTTTATTCAAGATGGCTATCAAGGGAGTAGTAGGGATAGGCACCCCAAAACAGCCAGCTCCCTGAATGACAGGAGTGCTGAGAATATATATGGTGCAAAGGAAGTGCAGGGCTTCACATTTACAGATCCAAGGAGGTGGTTGGCAGTCTAGGCAAGGTATTTGACTTTTCTAGCAGGAAGTTTTCTCAGCAGTCAGCAGGTATTTGTTTTTGATGACACTATCAGCCTCAGAGGGACACAGAGAGTTTTATCAGGGATATAACACAATTTTCCAAGTTCCCAGGAATGCGGGTTGAGCCAGTTAGCAGTTAATCATGTAGGAGGGAGTAGAGGGAAGTGAGGGTGGTTAGAGTTTAATTCCAGTTACTCCTAATTTGTAGTCTAGAGGAGGAATTTTTTTCTTGTAAAATAGAGGGATCCACTATAATTTTGAAGAAGCTAAAGACCATGAAAACCACTTAAGAGTATCAGTTGTATTGAAAGCCTACTTAAGAAGTAACCAGTAATTACCCCCAAAAAAAAAAGTTGAATATCTTTTGAAAGTTAGTGGTAAACTTAATTACTATGGAAAGTAATTAATTACTAAGGGAAGGAATCAAATGAGTTTCCAGTTTGGGTGACTGGGAAAATAGTAGTCCAATAATAATAAATATATAGGGCAAAGTAGCTGGCAGGAGAGAAACTGTCAAAGAGAAACTATATATAAAATGCCAGTAGTGTCTGGCTCCATAAATTAAGAGCTGGTTCTCCTTATGATAACTTGTTTATTCGTTTTTCAAAAGAACTTATTGTAGGGCCTCCCTGGTGGTGCAGGAGGTTAAGTGTCAGCACTATAAAGCTATCAGCAGCCACTGCAGCAGAAGTTCTTTGATCCCTGGCCTGGGATCTAACCCACATGGTGCAGCAGACCTCTCCATTCTCACCTGCGGCTCCCCTCAGCAATGTATTTCATTCAGTCCTACTGTTCTGCTCCCTCCTGTTCTGTCTCTGGTGAATACTCTTCTTTCCTGCCCCACCCAGACTTCTGGCCTACACCCCAGCTCTTATGTGCATAAATAAATAAATCTGTAAGGACCTCACTGGTGGTGCAAGGGGTTAAGTCACAGCACTATGAAGCTATCCTGCAGCATGAGTTCGATCCCCAGCCAGGAGGGGACCCAGGAACCCACCCACATGGCGTAGCAGACCTTTCCTGTCTTGCCCGCTACTCCCCTCAGCAGTGTATTTCCATCTATCCAGCCTGCTCTGTTCCCTGCTCTGGTGAGTCTTCTCACCCCTACACCTTTAGCCGGTACTCCATTTCTTATATGCATAAAACATAAATTTTTAAAATCTTAAAAAAAATTGATTGTAGCACTCTCTAAAGTATTTTATGCCTAATTTAAATTTTTGAGCAGCTCACAGTAATCATTCATCATATATACATGTTTTTAATGGTTGAAATTACCTGTTTTGTAGTTCTAAATGTTTTATGAGTTGTTCATGTTAATAATGACATTTAAAATTTTCTTTTAGCAGAATATGTATGTCTGATAGATTTTTCTAAGTGAAATTCCATAAAGCAGCCAAGTTTAACATGCTTTCTAATGTTCACTTTAGGAGTGTGATTTTTTATTTTTTAAACAGGTTTTAAAATATATTCCTTTTTTAGGTCTATAGAAGAGAAGTAGAAGAAAATGGGATTGTTCTGGATCCTTTGAAGGCTACTCATGCAGTTAAAGGTGTTACAGGACACGAGGTCTGCAATTACTTCTGGAATGTTGATGTTCGCAATGACTGGGAAAGTAAGCTGCTGTTACTTGTTTTAATACCATTATTTTACATTTAATATCAAACTCAATCTGATTTTCTGCCTAAGTATAGAAAATGTAGTCACTATGAAAAGAACAGAATCGTATAGGAAACAGAAAACTTACGTAGAAATAGAGCTTTCCATGATACAGAATGCTTTTTAGTCTGCTATGCTGCAGTCATCCTGCATAGCAGGTAGGTAAGAAAGTAAAATCCAAATAAATCAAGGAACTTATCAAAATACACAGAGCACATTAGTGGAAAATCCAGGAATAAAATTAAAGGTTTCTATTTTATACGCTTCTCCTAGACTATTTTGTATTCATAGTAAACCCTCAGTGAATCCTGTCTCTGCTTTGATTTGTTTAAAGTTGTTCTTTGGTGGGGGTGTGTATGCATGCACGCATGCACTCCCTTTATGCACCAAATTTTGTAAAAACTGATAATTCCTGAACATCAAAGGATGTTTATCAATGGTAATTTGATATTCTTTTTTCACAAATATAATCATTGAAGACAGAACATACTATTTAGCTTTAGTAAATTAAGGGTGATAGGGAATAATTACAGTGTTCATAATCTGTATCTGAGTAATACTGTAGTGGTTAGAATTACTTTTTTTGCTGTGGAAGAAAAATATTTGGTTCAAAAAATGAGACTTCCAAATGATCATCAGGTCTCATAGCCATCATTTGTCTGAAGACTTACTGCTAGGTTATTGACTACATCTTATTTACACTCAATCTAGATGCTTAACCAAGAGCCTGTTCATTTTGCCATAGCTTATAAAAGTGAATTAATGGCATTCTAGGAAAAGGTACTATATCTTTTTGGCTACTAATAATTTTCTCTTCATTTCAGCAACTATAGAAAACTTCCATGTGGTGGAGACATTAGCTGATAATGCAATTATCATTTATCAAACTCATAAGGTAAAGAAAATAATGAAATCTGTTTAGATATTTTGCTAGCTTCTATTCTTTGTAGATTTAGATAGATAATAGATACAAAATATGAAAGTAAATCAGTTTTCTCTGACAATAACAGAGGAATGGAAAATGTGGTTTTCTGTAGTAAGAGTTTAATTAGATATAAAAGTGATATAAGTGGATTGTCTGAAAGCAAGGAAAATTGCTGAGCATGACTACTAAGAGGATCATTTATCAGAGGACACAGAAACATTGTCACTTAATATTTCTCTTACCTCTTTCTGCTCTGTTGCCCTTCAGAAAATTACCAGATAATATATTGTATATAGAATAATAAAAATAGTTACTGTTTTGCAGAGGTCCACTAAAAGCCATAGTGTACATATGGAATTTTTGAATTCTAGAATTATGGAAGAAATGGAATGATTTAGTGGGTACTTAATTTTTCCATATCAGTGGGTTCCTCATTTTTTTTCTTTTTAAAGTTATTTTTAAGATTGCATTATTTCTTGAGTGCTGTCTTTTGAGGCATCTTACATCTAATGATTATGAACTCTACTTCATTTTATATGACAGCTGCTCAAGAAACTTTTAACAATGAAGATTCTATTTTAACAATTTGGGGGGGTTAAGTAAACTCTAAAATTTAGTAAACATTAAGATATCGATTAATTATCTTATAATTTGGATTGAGGGTCTATGACCAATAACAGAATTAGAAGACTCTTATTATCTGGGAATAACTGATCATAAGAAACAATCTGCTGAAAGTATTTCTACTTAATAAATAGTAGGTGGTGGGTAGGCTTATATAGGTTGTATTAGGTTTATTTGTTAAAAATAAAAACTGACATTAAAATGCATCTGTTTTGTAACAAAAATTATATAGAAATATATGTAAAAATGATTGAAGTGGCAAGTGTTATCTGACTAGTACCACCAAAAAGAAAAAGAATAGCAGATCATATTATAACCTTTGAAGGTATTCCACAGTCATTAATTCAGTGTTCATGATTAATTCTTTGATGTTATATTCTCAGATGCTTCTCATTTAAAATTTGGCAGATTTCACCTTCAACTAAGACAATTTTTGGTTTTATATTTGTTTGTCTGTTAAGTACTCTATTATGAATAAATAGTAGTTCAAATTTTCAAAAGATTTTTACTTCCACAGAGGGTATGGCCTGCTTCTCAGCGAGATGTATTGTATCTTTCTGCCATTCGAAAGATACCGGCCTTGACTGAAAATGACCCTGAAACTTGGATAGTTTGTAATTTTTCTGTGGATCATGACAGTGCTCCTGTAAGTATACCCTGTAAATTATGTGGAGTTGTACAGTAAAGCTAAATGTATAGTGTAAGACAAAAGTGATAAATGCACACCACATATATACATACCTGATTCGGTAGTGCTTTTTAGATTTTGTTTTATAGTGAATTGCCCCTTACATAGTATAGCCCTTATGTTAGCCGAGAACAGTGATCGTGGTGGCGAACATCCCAGTAGAACTGTTTCCTTTTCCTCCTGCGTTAGGTGGGACAGCATTTGGGTAGTGCATACTTCCCACTCTTAATGTTCCCACTCAAGTCATGATCAACTGCTGGTGAAACCTCAGTGGTTTTTTATCTTATTTAACTCTGCTTACTAATTAAGAAGAGGGAAAATAATTCTTGGTGTCATATCAGCTTGGTATGTGTTATTTCTTGGTACTTTATATAAAATTTTGTTGACAATTTTGACGAGTTATGATTTTAGTTAACCTAATATAGTGTTAGATCAGTAGAAATTACAAATCTTAATTTACACATCTTAATTTACACTGGTGTTTTTTGTTTTGGCAGCTAAACAATCGATGTGTCCGTGCCAAAATTAACATTGCTATGATTTGTCAAACCTTGGTAAGCCCACCAGAGGGAAACCAGGAGATTAGCAGGGACAACATTCTGTGCAAGATTACATATGTAGCTAATGGTATGTTTGTTTTTGCTTCTTGATAACGTGAGTATTCTTACAATGATCTACATGATAATTGACAGCTTGGATAAATGCCTTTTTAGATTTTATCATTTAAATTAGTAACTTCAGGTTTGGAGATATGTATAGCAAAAATATCAGGAAACTTTCAAACATGCCTAAATTTATGACAGACCCACTGTAGAATTTAAGCTAGAGCTAGATAGGTAAAATTTAGAATTTCATCTCTAGACCATTATCCTATATTCTTGGTTCTAAAAATTGTTTCATTAGATAATTTCCTAATTGTGTATGTATTTATGTATATACATATAATTACATGTATATTATTAAGAATACAAACAAGAAGGAAAAGAAATCAAACTTTTTTTCCCTTCATCTGTATAGTTACTCCACTAGTCTTACAAACTGTTGTTTATTTCGCAGTGGCCTGCTGCTAGACAGCCCTGTTCACTGGCCACCACTTGCTCAGATGCCTTAACTGCACCTGCAGTAATTACTGGAGTCTCTCTAGTCATTAGACAGGACCATAGCTTCTACTATTTAAAAAAAAAATTTTGCCCAAGTAAATCACTTTGATTAGAATTTGATGAATAAATCTTCTATAAGTAACCTAAAGTGTTGCTATTCTAATATTTGCACATAATTTAGAGACCCAGTAACATTTTAGAAAGGTAATAAATGTTTCTTATTTACTATCTTTTTGTTTACTGGTATTAAGGAGTTAAAGGTGAAGATTTTAAGAGATGCTAACTATTCCAGTTTAAGGAATTTTTTAAAAGCAAAGGAAGTGCTGTGTGTATTTGGAAAAATTGACACTTAACAGGTTCTAATTTTATTTATCTTACAGTAAACCCTGGAGGATGGGCACCAGCTTCAGTGTTAAGGGCAGTGGCAAAGCGGGAGTATCCAAAGTTTCTAAAACGTTTTACTTCCTACGTTCAAGAAAAAACTGCAGGAAAATCTATATTGTTCTAGTATTAACAGGTACTGGAAAATAACATTACCCTTTTTGTAAGCTTTATTTGTCTAGTATGACTACAGACATTAAATTTTCAGTTAATTGTCAAAAGTAGTTTCTGTGTTTTATGCTGTTCCCAGATACAGTTTTTATAACTTGTAAAATGTATTTTTTTTGTTACTTTCTTTGCTTATATGAGGTAGCTTTTTTTAGATAATACCTCTATTTAATTTTAAAAAGGTTCAACTCACAGCAACTCTCTTGCCTACCTGTGTCTACGTGCGCCTCTCTTAACAAACCTGTGCCTTTCAGGGGCAGTTCTTGCTGCCCACTTGTGTCTGTGCAAGTGTCCTTTATTTTCTCTCCCTTTTCATAATAAACCTGTTCTTTTGGGAGGGAAGGAGGGAGGGAGGGAGGAAAGATAAATTTCAACATTATAGAATTACAAAAGCATAGAATTTCAGAAGTACAAAATCCATTATATTTTTTGTTTCCCAGAAATGGCTATTAACTTACTGTGTAGTCTTCTAGTTTATATATATATGTTAACAATGTATTTTGTTTTTAAAAAATACTCTAATGTTTTTTTACTTAAAATATTTTACACATCTCATCTTTTATATTGAAATACAAGATGTATAAAGCTGTCTTTTAAAAAAAAAACTATTTATTATAGAAATATTAGAATTTACCAGCTGGTCTCATGGGATGTTTGGTTTGATTATATATTTTTACTGTCAAACAGTGCTTCCCCAAACATATGTAACCACGGAGTTGGGGGATCTTCAGGGGTTTTGGTTTTTTTTAATAAGTGCTATGTTAACATGCTTCATAAGTCAAAATTATGAAAATATATACAATAAAATTTAGGGCCTCCCTGGTGGCACATGGGTTAAGCTGTAGCACTACTGCAGCCTGAATTTGATCACCAGCCAGGGAGCTGGCCTACATACGTTGCGAAGGCCCTCTCCTGTCTCTCCTGCTGCTCCCTCAGCAGTGTATTTTAGTAAATCTGCCTGTTCTGCTCCCCACTCTGTTTCTGGTGAATCCTCACACCCATCCACACCTCTGACATACACCCCAGTTCTTCTATGCATAAATAATTAAAGTCTTTTTTAAAAAAGAAATTATTTATCCCCTGCTACTTGGTCACCAGGTTTTACCTCTTCTTCCCTCTTGCTCTCTGTTCCCCGACCTACACCTGTGCATGTGTAACTGCTGTGAATTGTTTCTTATTTTTCCATTTTTTTAAAATGTTTGAACAAATACAAATGTAACCCTCCCCATACATCTTTTTTGTTGAAGAAAAGGTAGCATACTATACACACTGCCCTGCATCTTGTTTTTGCACTAACCTTGAAGTGCAAGATTACAGAAAGTTTGTTAAAAAAGCACCACTGCAGAACCAGTTTGAGCACACATAATGCACCTAGCCCACATGGAGCAGCAGACCTCTCCTGCCTTGCCCACTCCTCCCCTCAGCAGTGTATTTCAGTTAGTCTTCTTGTTCTGCTCCCCACTCTTGTCTCTGGTGAATCCTCTCACCTCCCACACCTCTGGCCTGCACCCCAGCTCTTGCATACATAAATAAATTTTTTAAAAATTTTCTAAAGAGTCACTGTTTGCTATAACCAAGTCTAAATACAGTTATATCTGCATTCTGTCTTCACCACTAACCCCAGCCTTGCCAAGCAGAGTAGAAATATAAGTATGTATTGAGCAAAAGAAATCATAATGGAGTTGTATGTAGACTATACCCTCAGTTGTTTGAGAAGAATTTTCTTAAGCACTTGAAAAATACATGTTAACATATCAACAGTATTTCCTCTATACTGTCAGATTTGTGGCAATGTTTTATTGGTTGGCTGTTTATGTGTGCATGCTCAGGCAAATGCATACACTCTTTTTTTTGTGTCGATCTATTGAGGAAGCAGTAAATATTCTTTGAAAAAAAATTATCTCGGGGTAAGGAGGAAGCAGTGTTTGCAGATGTGTGTGTGTGTGTGATTGTAAAGGTAGAGCTGAAAAGACTAACTTGGATCTGGCCTTAAGTCCAGGTTGAGTTTTTGAACAAAATTTTAGTCTTTACCATGTGGTAAATATTTGTATTTACCGAAAGTTAATACTGTTTTAGTTAAATATTGTCTCACAGTAATTATAGAAGATATATGCATAAAGTGGATCCTAGCATTGAAACCTCAGGAAAGCTAGCTTTCTCAATTTTGGTTAAAAGAAATCGTAACTTTCATCTTTGGGGAAATTCAATAAATAATTAATGAGGTCCAGAGATATTTAAAACTCTTCCAGTCAAAATTCTTAAGCTCATTTAACAAGGAAAATCTGAGCATGTTTGTTTCTTAAGATAAGGCAAGCCTCTTTCCAGTAGCCTAAATCAATTTTTCAGATTATTGATAAGTGGTATTATGCAGCATGATTGTTATTGAAGACTAAAAAGTAAAGCTGACAGGATATAAATCCAGAGGCCTTAGGTTTGATTCCTCTTTGCTTGTTTGCCCTGTTTCATTTTTTTCTGACTTTCAAAAGATTTCTTATACCTGCTATTCCTTGCTGATGGGATAAGTTTCAAATGGTAAGGCTCATAATATTCTTTAAAATGGAAATCCTTAAAATATAAATTTTAGAGAGATTCTCTGTAGCCAATGAATTCAGATAGTAGATCTGAAACTATTAGAAATAATGTATTAATGAGCTTTTTCCTCATCATTTTCTTTCTTACAGGGACTGAAACAAGGCTGTGTGACATTCCATTTGGAGGAAAAACTAAAAAAACAAAAGTGAATGCTCTAAGCTGGAACATAGGAACATAGCCTTATCTATGGCCCATCCTTGGCCTTGTGTACAAAATGAAGAAATACTGCAATAGCTAAGCTGAACACCTAACACTAGCTGTATCCTGCTAGATCTCCTTGCTCAGCCTATAACTACTATAAATACATGTACAATTACATGTATATGGCTATATTTTTATTTGCTTGCTTCTAGAAAAGAAAAAAATCAACTTTGGATCACAAGTAGAAATTGATGCTTTAATTTTTGGAAACTTTTTCAGAATTTTTAATTTACTATGGTCCAGCCTAAGAGCCTCAGTTAAGTCAGATTTTGTGCACAAAAGAAAAGCACAAAAGTTGAACGCACAAGGGGCATGTGCCTTCTGTGCACCAGATATCTGGACGGGGTTCTTTCAGGACTACAGCGAAATGTGTGTCCAGGAACTTTTGACTTTTTTGCTTTGTATAATCATAGAATTCATTGCTGCTGATTTCTATAATGATTCACATTGTCATGTAAAATGTCTCTTAATAACTGAGGGCTGTCAGCAACCTGTGATTTTGCCTTTTATATTAGTCTCTACTCCAATGAAGAACTTTGGTTCTGATGGAGAAAGAGTGAAAGCTTTATTTTTTCCCCCCCAGATATCTTTATATTTCTATTGTATTTTTTAGTTGTGTACTGTATGCTACCAATTTTTTTCAGTTTGTTACAAACACAATTTGGTAATTCCTAAATTGAATCTGCCTGCCTCCAAACAGAAACATCTATACAAATTTTGTGGGTATAAACTACTTTCTAGTACAACAGTCGGGATAAAAGGAGCTCATATTTGCCTGGAATTATAAGAGGAGATGTGGTGCTTTTTAAAGCGAATCAGACTGAGTTTGACATTTGATTCAGTATTTCTCGTTTCTAGATATGTATGTTAGTTCTTCTAATTTGGGTCAGTTTTGAAAAATATGTTGCAAGACGTGCATAGAACATGGGAGTGGTGCTGTATGCCTCTTGATCAGAACCTGCAGCAGAGCAGTAAAGGATTCCATGTGATTCAAACTGAAATTCTTTCCTTGGTTGCTTTTAGAATTTAAATGTAAAATACCTTTTTTAGTTTTAGGCCTCTGTGAAAAACTTTGAAGCATGGAGTTGAGGCAAGGAATGGTACTCATTGAAGTAAAAATGACTGCCCACTTCAAAATCTTCATTGTGCTAAGACACAAATGTGCTTACATAAATAGAGGCTTTTTGTAGATTATTTGCTGACTTGTTCATCTCTATAGAAACGAAGAAATCAGACCCACTTTATAAAGCAGAAAGTCACATCACGTGGAACATGTCCTGTATATATTTCATACATGGTAATGGTGTCTTAATGATAAATGCAAGGTGATAATTTAATGATGGGATTAGTCTGATCACTTAATATGCACAATCCTGGAGGTGAATTACTTGCATCAGATATAGTGGTATTTATTATTATGTACAGAGAGAAAATACATATAAGACATATGCTTAGATTACATGCACGCAGATTCATGCTCCGTAAATCTTTTCTATTTTTTAATTTACCTTTCTCTAAATGATGTGCATGGAATATGCCTTATTACAGAAAAATACTGTTCATAATTTGACTATGTGGAAAAGTGCCTAAACAGTGGTAATGCTACTAAGGCAAATAAGACAAATTATCATAATCAGTTTACTACATCACCAGTTAACATTTTATATTGTGATGTTTAAAAAGAAAATTTATACCTCAAATGTGTATTTTATTTTACAACCAGCTGTGGGGTTGGGATGGGATTGTGTGTAGGGGGGGTGGGAGGTGGGGAGAGATTTATCTACCACAGCCACTGATGGAAATCTTCAAAAAAATTCTCTATGCCCACTATGAATTATTCTGTTTGTTGTTTCTGGTAGCTATCATGATCACAGACAAATAATTTTCGTAACTAAATTGGATAGCTTTATTTTACAAAGGTATGGAAGTTTACAAAGCACTTCAAAATCTAATTATCTTCAGTTGCATTTGCACTAAATGTTGACAATATACTTTTGCAATTCTGTAAATAAAATGATTACACTAAAAATATTTGTATTAAAAAGAAAAAGATACATTTTGCCTTTAAATAACTGCACTAGTACTTCGCTAGCGTTAATCCCTTCCAACCAGATTTAGAAATGTGTTGGGGGCTACAAAAAGAATTTAATAGAGGTCGAAATTTATAGAGGTACTAGCCTTTTTTGACAATATTCAGACCCTCTACAATTATTTCTGTCTGGCTAATTTCTACATGATATTTTCTCATCCACAGATATTTCCTACTTCTCTTCCCCAAGCCAAAAAAAAAATTATCTTTTTACTCTCTTTTCTACTCAGTTATTCTTTTGTACGTGATAGAAACTTGAAAAATATTGGTGAGAGATTTCTCCCCGAGTGCCCACTGTACAGGACAAGAAAGCAGTGTTTCACTCGGAATTTGAAACTTGTGATTTTGATGTGGAGAATGATCATAACAGCTCTTACTTAGCTTGAGATTGCCACAGGGGCAGCCAGCCCAAGATGGGAAATGACTAGGAGGAAGGTGTAAGAACACAAATTAAGGCAGAGGCAGAATTGGCTTCCCGTTTGTTCTAATCATCTAATTTGTACACCTGTACAACATCAGTGTCAGTTGCTATTGAGAAATTTTTAGTTGGGCTGAGCTGGTTCTCTTGTGAAATTGTGCTGGTTATCTTTAAGCTTATCAATTGTTTGTCCAGTTAAACACTTTCACCAGTATTTAGTCCAAGTTGTACAGACGATGTATTTGGATTATTGTTGTTCATCTACAAACTCAAAGCATAATCATTTTAAAGTACCTTGGGAGTGTGTAGAGTGTAACTGTTCTATAATAGCTTTATGATCCTTATGATGTTTTTTAAAAGTAATAAAGTTGGATCTTCCATGTTACAATCACAAAATTAAAACCAGTATTTAAAAGTGAAAAAGTATTAAAATATTATGGACAAATGTGCTTGCTTGTTTTCCTTAACCCAGTATGCTATCCTACATGTTTCTGTTAGTTAAGAGCTTGAAGTAACTCCAGTTTGGTATTCTTGACTCAATATTGTAACCCAGCTAAGGATGGAAGGAACAGTTGCAATGTAATTTTTTTTTAAATATAATAGAACAGAATATAATAAATCGAGTATATAGCATGTAATAATAAAGACATATTGTGAATCTTTCGTGTGTGTGTACACACACATACATAGTATGCATTGGGTTAAAATTTAAAATGATTTTCTTACATGGGTCCTGATCCAACAGTTAAAATTGCTAAAGAGTGAAGTCATATGTGTATTTCTAAAATGATGGCACATTGCCAGCCAGTCACATATGCACTTAACCATAGACTTAATGATCTTTTTAATATGGTCAACTCCATTTGTTTCACTCAGAATTTCCTTTGGGACAAACACGAGATGGGAAATGCAGATTTGCGGTTCACTGGTGGGTTCCTACATGTTTATATTAAAGACCTTGAACGGACTTCTCTCCTTAGTGTGAAAAGATCCATAGTGTCCAAATAATATGGACCTCTAAACACAAAGCAATTAATCTGGTCTGATACCAGGAAAAAAATCTAGCTGTTGTGTTGGTCATAATTGACAGAGAAATAGTGTGCTTCCTCATGGCAGACTTCTAAGGAGTTTTGCAAGAATAGTTTATGTAGTCCTCTTTAGTTAACTTTGGAGTATAACCTGCAAATAAGATATGCTAGCTAGCTCTTGCAAAATAAATTTCCGTAGCCTCTTCCAGGTTTTTTTTTTTTTAATTTGGTTAACAGGACTCAGGACTAGCATTTGCGTAGTCTGTCCGAAACAACTACTTAGGTGCTTTAAAGTACCATGAAATTAAACTGCTTTTTTTGGCCTCCTCCACAAAGCTCTGTGAGCTTAATAAAACAAATCTATAGATCTTTCAAAGTTACTGACACCCCCCCCCCCCCCCCCCNAGCTCTGTGAGCTTAATAAAACAAATCTATAGATCTTTCAAAGTTACTGACACCCCCCCCCGCCCCCGCCACCAAGATTTTCTTACCTTTTCTCAGATGCTGCATGAGCGTAACTTCATCACAGGTGAACACACACCACTGTGTTGTAGCTAATTTCTCCCCTTACAACGATGCTGGGTTGTGGTATGAATCAGTATTTTACAGGCAAAAAGGTCAGGGTTTTAAGCCTACTGGTAACTACTACTTTTTAATGCCCTAAGTGTTTAATACCAAGAATTGAGCACTTTAGGGGCATGGGCCTTAACACTTCAATATTGACGTCAGAAAATCCCAAAGGTAAGGCTATTCAAAGTCATATAATATCATCAGATATTTAAAGATTATTTCGAGAGATTAAAATTTGGTTGTCCTTTAATGCCTTAACTGTCTTCTTGTTCTCTAGTTTTCTGGGATGAAATGGAATGAACTCATAATAAAAAAGCCCCAAAAGGGTATTTATCTTGGATTTGTCAACCAAAATGTGAATTCACACAGTTCGCTTTCGTGTGTACAGCACAAGATGTGTGTGGCACAAAATGACCCTGATGGCAGCTCCTTGGATTGGGAGGCCTAAGTGGTAGCAGGCTCCCTGCAGCAGGTGATTTATATGCAGCAGCAAAGTGGAGAGGTCAACATTCAAACCATTTTAACAGTGCTAAAATAGCACTAGTTCACTACATACAATTCCCAGGAATATCACTGCATGCTCTAATCTTCAGTGTTCAAGGATTGAGGAATACAGCATTAACACCTAGCCCTCTTGTTCTAGCATAGCCAATGTTACCATAACCATGGCATTGGGGTTCTTTTTGGTTGTTAAGATTTATTTATGCATACAAGAACTGGGGTGTAGGCCAGAGGTGGGGGGAGGTGAGGATTCTCCAGAAGCAGTGGGGAGCATGGAAGTCTGCTGTGCCTTGTGGGTTAGCTCCCTGGCCAGGGATCAAACTCTTCCTGTAGTGACTGGAGAAAGCTTGATAGTGCTGGGTTACAGTGCTGAGACTTAACCCTGCATCACCAGAGAGGCCCATATGGAGGGTTTTTAACTTCAGTGAGGAAGAGATAGAGGAAGAATGTGTTAGATAAAAAGAGGAACACAATTCTCTTCTTTTCCACTGGGACATACGTTTTATAAAGACTTGCCAAATCTCCCAGCCATGCATAGTGGCACAATACAATGAATCATAGATCAAGTTCTGAGGCAGTGCAAGTGATCTGGACTACAAAGACTTAAGTAGTCTTGGGCCTCCCTGTTGGCACTAGGGGTTAAGCACAGCACTATGAAGCATCAGCAGCCACTGCAACATGAGTTTGATCCCTGGCCAGGGAGGGGACCCACATGGCAGCTGACCTCTCCTGCCTCGCCTGCTGCTCCCCTCAGCAGTGTATTTCCATCCGCCTGTTGTGTTCTCCATTTTTTTTGATGAATCCTCTCACCCCCTGCACCTCTGTCCTGTACCACAGTTCCTTGTATGAATAAATAAATCTTAAAAAAAAAAAAAAAAGCTAGGTAGTTTTAACTGCAGCTGCTAAAGAGGGATGAGAAGGGAAGTTCTGCCTGAGACACCTCTGCAGAGAGAACCCCTAGGGAACTAGTTGTTTCCTGAACTGGATATGCGCAAAATCCGTATCACAACGACTAGGAAAATGCCTCATCTTTCCATCTTTGAAAAGAATGAGCCTGATACATGTGACAATAAATACAGGTTGTAGAGCTGTTGGTTGTAGAGCTAAGTAAAACCTTAGGAACCAGTTGATTCAACTGTCATTTTACAAACAAGACAACTGAGATCCAGAGATGGGAAAAACCTAAAGTGCCACAACTGCTTAGCTTGGGCAGAACCATGACTGGAGTGCAGGTCTCTTGATCCCCAGCTCCCTCAGTACTGCCTAGCTCCCCCACTAAATGACATTTTCCTTTTGGAATAAATCCTAATTAATGTACTGTGTTGGCCAATAACAAACACCAAGAACCTTTAAATTTCAGATACTAAGTTACTGAGAAAAAACATGGTTCAATATCAGACAAGTCAGAGGGAATATGTGGACAAGATTTGCCACCGGAGTATAGAAAAAATGATTGATTTCTATTTGTATATACTATTTTAATTGTTAACATAAGATTCAGTATAATTCATCAATAAACATATTTATTGGGATGTGTATATCTGTAGCAGCAGGAAGGCAGCACAGGAGCAAGGTTCGGGATGGTTCTGGGCAGACGGGTCAAGGAAGGAGAGTCTTGGAGCCCTCGGTGGCTTTTCATGCTTTTATTAGTAGAGGTGGCCAGGTACACGGCAGGCAGGAGGGCAAGGGGGCCGGGAGGCTGGGAGGCCTCCCACCTCCTGGTGCATCTCACCCTCTCAGCTGCTTTCTACTGCTGCTGTTCGTCAGTACTGTTGGTCCTGTTAGTCCTGGCGTCCTCCTGACGCCGCCCCTTTAAGCCCGTGTCCAACTCAGGTGCGCCCACTGCGCATGCCCACCCTGGAATGCTCGCAGCACCGCAGGTGTCCATCATCACAGTGGTGGGAGGGTGGAAAGACCTGATAGTTCTGACCCCACAATATCCAAATTACTTTTTTTCTTACAGGGTGTTTACGATGTGGATGCTATTGGCTTAGGTAGGCACTGTCCCTTAAACATGTTAAAAATGGGACTTTCCCCATGAGTTTTTGTAGGGTAAAGGTTGATCAGGTATTTCCACCCTCCCACCGCTGATGATGGACACCTGTGGTGCTGCGAGCATTCCAGGGTGGGCATGCGCAAGTGAGCGCACCTGAGTTGGACACGGGCTTAAATGGGCGGCGTCATGAGGACGCCAGAACTGAGAACTGTGAGGGTCGACCAATGAAGGAGCAGCAGCAGCAGCAGAGATAGAAGCAGCAGCAGCCGAGAGGGTGAGACGCGCTGGGGGCTGGGAGGCCTGCCAGCCTCCCGGCCCCCCGGACCCCCTGCCTGCCATGTACCTGGCCACCTCTACTAAATAAAACATGAAAAGCCACCGAGGGCTCCAAGACTCTCCTTCCTTGACCCGTCTGCCCGGAACCATCCCGAACCTGCCTTCAGTGCCACCCCCATCCTGTCGCTACAGTTTTCTATTTAAAATTGCCACTGTCCAGGCTACCCTGGCACCGTACAGTGTGAGAGCATCTAGCCGCATGGGAGGAGATATGGCCAGGGCTGGTGGGTTGCTCCATTCAAATCTTACTATTGAGAGTGATAAAGATTTAAGACACAGCTTTCACAGGTTATATCCTTTAAGAGAAGAGCCTGAGGTAGAAAATGCTCCGAACTTGGTAGTTATACTGTGTAGAGCCAGCAGGGCACGGAGCAGGTTCTCAGTGATTCCAGCAGCTGGGTCAAGGAGGAGTCCTAGAGCCCTCGGTAGCTTTTTCAGGCTTTTATTGCATCATTATATCAGAGGCGACCAGGTACACGGCTGGCAGAGGGTTGGGGGGCCAGGAAGCTGGCAGGCCTCCCGGCCCTGGCGCATCTTCACTTTGTGCTCTCTAGTCTCTGCTCTCTGCTATTACTGCTGCTGCTTCTGCCTTTCTCTCTGCTCTCTTCTCTGCTTTTGCTCTTTTCAATCTCTTTCTGCTGGCGTCCTCTGCCGTGCCACTGCCCTTACGCACCCGCGTCTCAGCCCAGGTGCACCCACTTGCGCATGCTCACACCCTACTTGAGGTGCCTGCCATCAGATATGCATGCAGGACCACAGGTGTCCATCATCGACACCCGTGGCGGGAGGGCGGAAAAGCCTGATCGCTTTTACTGACCCTACATAGTGTCAAAGGCCTTTGACACTATAGCAACAGTGAAATGCAGGAGTCTCCTCAGTGAATCTCCTTTGTGAGCTTCAGGGCTAGGCACGAGCTGACAGTGAAGTTCTTCCATCATGCATTACTTGAGGCTAACAGTCCCCTGGATTTGCTTTATTGTGTCCAACACTTAGACATCCCAGCTGCTTTTAGAGTGGAAACTGAGATAGTATTACTCCCTCAACCATCTGCCATCCCCACCCCTTCTTGCTTGGCAGTTCAAATTTGCAAGTGACATGTAGGGTCAGAGAAACTTGTCAGGCTTTTCCACCCTCCCACCATAGGTGTCGATGATGGACACCTGCAGACCTGCACGCATGTCTAATGATGGGCACACCTGTAGGGTGTGGGTATGCGCAAGTGGGCACACCTGGGTTGAGACATGGGCATATAGGGGCGGTGTCATGAGGATGCCAGAAGCAGAGGAAAGAGAGAGCAAAAAAGAGATGAAGCGAGCAGAGAGTGAAGAAGTGCTGGGGGCTAGGCGGCCTGCCAGCCTCCCAGCCCCCCCAACCCCCTGCTGGCCGTGTACCTGGTCGCCTCTGATATAATGCTGCAATAAAAGCCTAAAAAAAGCCACCAAGGGCTCCAGGACTCCTTGACCCGTCTGCTGGAATCATTGAGAAACTGCTCTGTGCACTGTTGGCTCTACAGACTTGCAAACAAAGGCCTTTCATAATCAACACAGGCTATATGAGTGTAGTACTGTTTCGGATTACTTCCTGATGGTTTCTTGCCAACAAAGAAACCAATAAAACACAGACCATAGGAGAGGACTGTGTGCTTAATGTTAGTTGTTCACATGAGGTTGTACCTTTAAGGTCAGCTGCCAAGTGACTTTCAGAATTAACCACCTGTAGGGTCAGAACAATCAGGTCTTTCCACCCTCTCACCACTGTAATGATGGACACCTGCGGTGCTGCGAGCATTCCAGGGTGGGCATGCGCAAGTGGGCGCACCTGCGTTGGACACGGGCTTAAAGGGGCGGCGTCAGGAGGACGCCAGGACTAACAGGACCAACAGTACTGACGAACAGCAGCAGTAGAAAGCAGCTGCCAGCCTCCTGGCCCCTGGCACCCCTGCCTGCCGTGTACCTGGCCACCTCTACTAATAAAAGCATGAAAAGCCACCGAGGGCTCCAAGACTCTCCTTTCCTTGACCCGTCTGCCAGAACCATCCTGAACCTGCCCAGTGTGCCACCTTTCCTGCCGCTAAACCACCTGAAACGTTCTTTTGACTCAGCTTCTTGCTTCAGTGGTGATCCCTGCTGCAACCCTGGAAGTTATGGAGGCAAACCTTGGGGCTACAGGTGAGTGGGGTGAGGAAGAGTGAGTGATGGCACTGTAGATATGCAAGCCTCTTCAAAAGTATTCTTTTTCCCCTTTGCTTTTGTTCCGCACCATTTTAGCCCATTGGGAGAGACACCAAGAGGTAGAATGAGGGGAATGGCTAAAAATGTCTCTCTGGGGATGGTCATTCCATTCACTGAAGGAGACCTTCAGTGTTATTTGGAGGTGGAAGGGCTGTGTGGAGGAAGGGTAGTGGGAGACACCAAATCCAAATGACACTCTTTCTTGTCGGTTAGTTGCGCTGTCTCCCTGGGGTTAGTGCTAATTAAATGTTATTAGTTGGCACGCAGTCTCCCCATGGGTGTTTTCCAACCACGTGCTTCTGAAGAAACAGCTTCCTAACACTGTTCATTCAGTGTTTTGCAACCATCCCAGGCCAGGTAGGTTCACTGTCGACTGAGGCAGCTTAAAAGAGAAACTCAGAGCCCTCGGCATCATCCGCACAGGTTTTTTAATAGTACACACGGACAAGAGGCCAGCAGGGAAACAGCAACATTGCCCCCCTGCAGATCTCTGTCTGCTTTTCCCCCTGGGCTCTCACTAGCGTCCTGATAGCAGTTCCACTGCTTCCATTCTGTGACTCCACCCTTACAGCCTCAGCCTCAAGACCTAGGTGTGCCCATCACGCACGCCCACACCACACTCCAGGTGTTCACCATCATGCATGTATACCCCAAGCCCACCCTTCCAAGCATCTGCTGCATTCAAGCTACAGGTGATAACCAGAGGCCAGTGGCTTAAAAGCCTGACCAGTTCACTTGCCCTACAACAGTAACACCAGGCACCTCACACTGAAACCAGAACAGTTAGAGCAGTGGCAGCAGCAGGGGCATTGCTGAAGTCCTGGCCCCACCCCAGATCAAGCGAGTCAGACCCCATGAGTGGAGCCCAGCAATCTCTTGATTTGCTCTCAGGTGAGCACCAGACAGTGGGAGTAGCACAGGGTGAGTGTTCTTGTGCGTCTGACTCTAACTCCAGCTGGTAGCCCAAGGCTCTCTTCTATTGGTCTTAGGACACTGAAAATTTCTCCCATTCTGACATGAGACAGCTCAATCTTGTTTAGGAGAAAAAAGCAAAGGGGAGAGAGTGGTGGTATGTGTTCTGTGTACAAGAGGAACCTGCAGAAACATTATATAAAATTAAATATTTGTCACCTCTAGGTTTCCGGGTAGAGCTTATCCATTAACCTATTTCTGCTAACTGGGCAGTTTATTAATCCAAGACATGTTCGGAACAGAAGGAGCTTGAGAAATAAGGGGCTTGGAAAAGATTTTCTATGATGAATTCACTGCTCTTATTTCAACCTTTTGTACCTAGTGGATTTGTATCGATATGCTGCTATTCAAGCAGGGATTGAGCTCAGAACCTTCAATTTGTTACCTTGGTATTTTTTTCTCTCCTAAATTGAGGAACTACCCTGTCCTTGCCAGATGCAAATCACTGCTCACCTAATCACCCAAGCAGAAAAGGGGAGAAAATCCTTCCTTGCCTTCTGTCCAGCCCACCCCATTCTGGAGGGGCTGATTGTGCAAACCCTCAAGTCATTTCAGGAAGAAAACTCAAACTGATTCTCTAGCTCTGGTTCTCAGGGGCTCATACACACCTTTTCACCATTAAATTTTGCAGAAATGTGCTCAATAATTACAAGAGGAGTCAGCTGTTCTCGCAGAGGCCAATCTGAGTTATTCTGAGCTGTACCCTCCGATTCAGCTGATAGGGTGTAAAGGCACACTTGAAATGGTCTCTTGGTTTTAGCTACCCAATCTTTGTTCCCTGTCTCCACTAACCCTCATTCCTACAATATCCAAACGTGTCCTAAACACTTGAGATGATAAATCTGATCTAATCAAACTCTTAAGAATGAGAAGAATTTTAATTCACACACACCACCAGCGTGTGCAAATGCTATGAAGCAGGAGAACTTAATGGAGAATGACAGATGGTCAGGGGACACCTACCTGGAATCACAGGTACCACACTGGCCACACTACAAAATTTGAAGCCTCAGGCTTATTAATCCAAACAAAAAGTCTGCTTACACTTAGCGCACAGCTTTTTCATAATTTACTAGAACTGGGGGAAAAAAAGTGTAACAAAATGTATACAATTTAGTAATTGTACAAAACATTAATTCAGCAAGAGGATATTGGTTACAGTCACCAAAATGAATACGCAACGTATTTTTCACTGCCACGTCCATGAAAAGTTCAGATAAGTAAGTCATCACTGGCTGAAAATTCACAACAGAAGCCATTTAAGCTTTACATACAATAGAAAAGGTCAATCTTCAACAATACTGCAGACACAATCACTCAGGCTCTCCATGCTGCCGTGTCATTACTGGAATGTCTGTCAGAGTCCATCTTGTACATGAGATAGCAGCTGTCCAAGACCAACACTTGAAGCATTAGATGTAATACAAAATAAGGAGAGTTCTTTATTATTTATACAAAACTTGTACATTAAAAAAAATGTTAAGATTCAACAACTCTGCTGACACCCTGAGGAAGCTAAGAGCTTTTATGGGTCCATCCGAGAGCCCTGTGTGAATGTTTTGTTTAAGTCACCAATCTCCTGGCCACAGGAACAAGGCACATTCCTCCAGGCCATTCACGCGGCATCTTCACTGGCTCTAAAAGCTGACTTTCCCTTTCATTAGCTCGACAAGCAAGGCAGGGTTTCCTGGACATTAAAGAACACTATTTTCTCTGGCCCAAGTTTAAGTGTGTTTCATCAGTAGACAAGTTGATTTTTATTTCTTGAATACTTTCAGTAAAACCCTACTATAAGAAGTTTTATTACAACATATACAGATTTGATATGGTTTTTTACAAAAAAAACTATGTAGTTTTCTCAGCTAAATATATTGGTCTTTGAAGAAATCAAAGTTGGCTTAGAGAAATGGTATTTTTCTTCAAACCTGTGTTTTCCACCCTTGGATTTCTGAGAGCGGTCATAGGCTTGTATGTTCTTGACAGTCATCTTCATTTAGGCAATATGAGCACAAAACTCTGTTTCTTAATGCCTTACGATGACAGATATGTTATAGCCAATCAAGGTAAACATCTATATTTAGACAAGAGGCCTCTCTGAATAGCCTGTATAAATGCAGTGATTTGTTTTCTTGACAGAGAACTATTTAGCACTGCTTTGAGCACATTATTCTGTAGTTTGGGAGTAAGAGTTAATCTTCCCTTGAAGAAGACAGGTTCCCTTCTGAAGAATAATGTTGGCTACCCAAAAAAGAAACAAAAATAGACCAGCACCAAATGAAATATTAGCTTACAAAAAATAAAATTAGCTCTTATTTCTTCAAGTTCTATAACCCAGGCTTAATAAATTAACTATGAAATCAGGAGTTCTGTCAACTACGGTATAATTTAAAAATCCATTTTCAACCGGGGGTGGGGGGGGTGCTGGGAGGGGCAATCTCACGTTGATCATCATGAACTGCATTTCATCAAGAGAAAATTTCATCAGAAGGCAACACTTTTTTCCAGCTTGTATTCTTTTTCAGAAGTGAGCTGTAGATTACCATCTGTGATGCTTTAAAGCATAATCATGTTGAGATCTTTCCAAAGAACACAGCATGTAAAGCACTAAACTGTTTCCAGATTTGAGGAATCTGCATGGAAAGGCTCAGACCCTTCTGAAAGAGCCCAAACCATGCAGTTATCTCACTGATCACGTCTATTCATCCTCAACAAGACACTGTATTGAGCCTTTTAATTCACAGATTTTATGTTAGTCCTTTAGAACCCAACGCCCGTATTTCAGTTTAGAGAGTCAGACTGTTCAGGCTGCCTTCTTAGTGCAAGTTCCTTGAAGGTCTTGTAAATTAATCTTTGACCTATGGCAGAAAAATACAATATAGAGAAAATCAGGAATGCAGGATTTTAAGTTTAGACTATTTTCATCTCAGTAGGTTTTTATACTGCATGTTTTACATGTAGGGAAAACATTAAATAAAACCTTAATTACCTGTTATGAATCATGTGACTTCTGACAAGATGTCCTGCTGCCAGTGCTGCCATCAGTGACAATTCCCCAGCCATGACTGTACCACATACAATCCGGGCAAGCTGTCGGGCATTCTCCCCAGGATTGTCTTTGCATGCTCCTTGAACACCCAGCATCTGCAGCCAGGGAGACAACAGCAAGACTCAGCCTGAAAGTCACAGCAGTAACTTTCTAATCAGACCAACTAAAATAAAGACAGTTACCATGACAGCAGACTAGAACCAGATTCTCCTGATCCTGGAAGTACTACATTTCCAAGATCCCACAGGCCAGAACTGACGATGTACAACATACATCACAGTGAACATCCAAAACTGGCAAAATGAAGAACATTCACTTCCTAGAACATTTCCTCAAAGTGAAGAACGTTCGCTCCAAAGTGGAGACCTTCGCTCTCTTAATCTACTTTTCTCAATTTACTAAGCATATGCCTGGACGTGCCTACTTGGACATCCTGAATGAGGCTGATGAAGAAGAAAAAGACAAAAAGTCCAGCTAAAATATAAAGGTGAGGGCTCTCTTTGCCCTTCCCAGGTACCATATACCTGGGAGTACCTTTTTTGTTTCTAAACTTTAAAAAAAAAAAAAAAATTAATAATAATAAAAGCGAGTTATGTGTGGTGTCAGGTATCAACAGAGAATCCTAACAGAACCAGGTTTGAGGTCCCTGGACTCTGCCTGGCACATCATACCTGCAAACAGGCTTGCTGAGGGAGCAGATTGGTCCCACCACCCACAGTTCCTATTTCTATAGATGGCATGGTGCAACTGATATACAAATCTTCATTTGTGGGGCCACTTGCTTCCATTATGGTAATACAGTTTGAACTACCAACATTCTGTGCTGCATCCTAAAAAACAGAACAAGGAAAAATGTCAAATATATCTTCCTCACTTAAACCAACGAAGAGAAGGGATGCAGAGGTGGGAGCCCTCACCTGTCCACAGGCAATGTAGATGGCAGTGACGATGTTGGCTGCGTGGGCATTGTAGCCGCCAATGCTTCCGGCCATGGCAGAGCCTACCAGATTCTTATTGATGTTCACATCAACCAGCGCTTCCGTAGTAGTCTTTAACACCTAGAAAACAGAGTTGTGCATGTCTTGTATCTTTTTCTCAGAAGATTCAGAAGCATGTGACCCAGAGCTAGCTATCCCTCCAGAAAACAAGGGAGTTTACATGTGATCCCAGTTAAGCCCTGTCCTCAATAAAAAGACTCAGTTCTAAGTTTGTACCCGTGAATGCCATATATACACAAGACAGGAAAAATATGTCATCTTTAATGTAAAACATTCACCTATTGACTAAACTTTATTTAGAATGTTATACTCCTTTCCCTAATTTTTTAATCCAAAGATAAACACAACAAAATGTTCATCCAATCACTCACTTCTCTGACAACTTTGGCAGGGATGACAGCTTCACAAACAACAGATTTTCCTCTTCCTTCTATCCAATTTATAGCAGCGGGTTTCTTGTCAGTACAATAGTTACCACTAACTGCTAAAATCTGCAGTTCAGGGAAATACTCTTGAAGCTTTGTAAGTGCTTTCTCTG
Source organism: Galemys pyrenaicus (assembly GCA_019455555.1). Classification (NCBI taxonomy): domain Eukaryota; kingdom Metazoa; phylum Chordata; class Mammalia; order Eulipotyphla; family Talpidae; genus Galemys; species Galemys pyrenaicus. Next base: position 11,033,779 of record JAGFMF010011381.1, read on the forward strand.
TACCCTATTAACAGCAACAACAATTACATTAAAATACAGTTATTTTTATACATTAGAAGGCTCTATTTGTATATAATACCAGTATTTCCAAATACAATAATCACATAATCTTACTATTTCTAAATTCCACAATTATACTTCCAAGAAACTGAGCACAAAAGTAACAGCTAGAGAATTAACCACCACACTGACCACTTTCTGTCAGGTATAGATTCTTAATGCTTCTTTCTAGGTTTGGAAACAAAGTTCATTTTAGTCACTGATAAACAGGATGCAGATGAGAATATAATGAAAATTTAAAACATTCAGTAAGAATTCTTAAATTCATGTCACCGAGAAATAACCTATGATCAATGTGTAATAAATTTCCTTCTAGCTTTTAAATTGTTACTTAATATGTGTGTGTGCACACACACACATTGTGTCTATCCATGCATTTGTTAATGTGCACTTGCATGGCTTCTGACTTTTGGTTATTGTCAATAATGCTGCTATGAATATGGGTGTAAAACATTTCTTTGAGACTCTGTTTTCAATTCTTTTGGGTATATAACCAAAGGTAAAAATTGTTGGATCACAGTAATTCTAATTTTTTGAGGAACCACAACAAACCAGTTTATTGCTAATTTTTAAAGCTTACACTTTTAGTCACTATTCTCTTTCTGAATAATTCTTAAAAATAGGAAAACCACAAAACAAATTTTACTAGCCAAACATTTTACATTTGTGTCTAGTAAGCAAACGTAACACTAGAATAAAATATGGGGCCTCCCTAGTGATGCAGGGAGTTTCAGTGCTATCAAGCCACAGATAGCCACTGTGGCATGAGTAAGAGCCCCAGCCAGGGAGGGGACCCACATGGCGCAGCAGACCTCTCCTGCCTCACCTGCTGCTCCCCTCAGCAGTGTATTTCAGTTTATCCACCTGTTCTGTAATCCACTCTGTCTCGGTAAATCCTCACCCTGCCAACCCTGGCACCTCTGGCCTACACCCCAGCTCTTACATGCATAAATAACTATTTTTAAAACAGCAAAAAAAATAAAAAGAATAAAATATTAATCATGCACATTATTTTCTGTCTTCTTATAGAAGATAAAATAAATGCATTATATACATGAACCTCATTTGGCCTCTTATATACAAGGGTTGAAGTCTCGAAAAGTTAGCTTTTCAACGCTTATAGAGCAGTTTTAAATCACTAATCCTCAGATTCTTCCTAGCTTTTCTGGGTAGACACAGAAGATATATAGGCCAAGTCTAAATTAAATATATCAAACACAAAACAACACCAATCAATAAATGCCCAGTTTATATTATTACACGAACCAGTATTTACCTTTCAACAAAAATCTTTCACTCAAGTAGATATTCAAAAAGCATAGGAGGGCATAAGATAAAAAGCCTGCTCCCAGTTTAGTCTCCCTGGAGAATACCCAGTTCTCCCCTCTCCTGGGATGAGCGCTCTTGAAAATTCTAGTAGTCTAATGACACTCACCTTGGAAATCATGTTCATTCCCATGGCATCTCCTGACCGGGACTGGAAACGGATATAAAGGTTGCGTCCAGCCACACTTATATGAAGCTTCTGCAGACGTGCAAATCTGTAAACAAAACATTTCTTTTTTAACGACAGAAGTTACCTTTAAATCTAGTTTACTCAGTTCATTTTATTTAAGAGAGTTCATGGAGATTACTTATTAAATGTAATTTTCTTTTTTTTTTTAAAGATTATTTATGCATACAGAAGCTGGGGTACAGGCTAGAGGTATGGGCGGTGAGAGGATCCACCAGAGACAGACTGACTGAAACACACTGCTGAGGGGAGCAGCGGACGAGGCAGGAGAGGTCTGCTGGGCCATGTGGGTCCCCTCCCTGGCTGGCAGCAGGGATCGAACTCGTGCTGCAGTGGCTGCGGTTTGCTTCACAGTGTGTTGCTTAATCCACTGCACCACCAGGGAGGCTCTATATGTAATTTTCTTTATTTAAAAATTATAGTAGAATACTATTTTAGCTGTCTCATTGTTCTACGACACAAGAAGGGAGGGCTGCAGTCATTTCATCATGAACTTGAGCAGTCCAAATAAAAAACACAAGCTTGAACTATTCTATGGCTATTACCAGTGTTGATTATACTTCTTTATAAATTAAATTTTCTAAATTCAAAGTAAATCTATTTTTACTTCTATGCCACTTGGAAAATCTTTTTCTAAGCCATTAATACTGCCTGAGGGGGATTCTAAGTCAGAAATCATGAAAGCAATGGTCTAATCAAAGCAAAGCATATAACCAACAAACCTACTAATGCATGATTTATTTTTTTCCTACGGAGAGATTCGTTTAGATCAACATTCTCCCCCCACTCCCAAAACAATCATTATTGTCACTCATTTTGAATGAATGGACTTAGGGCTGATACTTTGTTCTCTGAAGCAGGCAATATATTAAGTTATGTTTAGTGACCAAAGAAGATGGACATAAAGGTAACCATATGGACAAAGCACACACACCTGCTGGTGCTATCAAACGCCTCCTTTATCACTGCGAACCCTTCCGGTGTCTCAAGCCAGGCTTTCACTTCTGCTGAGTCACAAGCACGAGGAAGACGCACCACTGGGCCACGAGTCATTCCGTCCGCAAGGACTCGGCTGCTGGCACCGCCACCAAGCTATCCAGAGAACATTATAGGAGCACATATTAATCCTGAGAACACCTCTGCTTACCCAAAGTGTGTCTGTGATTGTCCCTAAATCTCTTTTCATAGGGCAGTCTAGAGTATACCTTAAAATAAGCAAATACATAAATGACAACTTACACCTATCGCTCTGCAGCCTCTATTAGTGCTGGCCACAAGACAACCCTCTGTTGTTGCCATTGGAACTTGAAATTCTTTTCCATCCAAACACAGAGGGCCTGCCACTCCAACAGGAATGGGCATGTATCCGATAACATTCTCACAACAGGCGCCCATCACCTGAAAGGTAAAGGCAGTGACAATCTATATTGCAAATACATGGCACTTTTAATTAATAACTTTCTTCAAACTTACTTCTCTAGTGTCATTTTCAAGAACAATTTTTACTATTTCAATTTCAAATTTTTAGTATTTTAAACTCAAAATTTTAGTGCTTTAAGTACTTTTAAAGAGCATTTAAAAGTAAATAGAAACAAAATGAAGAATGAATCTTTAAAAGTAACATACTGCTAAAAATGTTTAATGAAACTATCTACATGTAAAAGGACAGAGTTAAACTCCAAGTCTAAAAAGTTATAAATCAAACCTTCTCAAATCAAGAAAATAACATACCAGGGAATAATTATAGTCCCTGTAAGGCAGATACTGGAGAGATGAAGGCTCTGGAAGTTTTTTGGAAAGTAATTGTCGGCGAATAGATACACCTCGTTCATGGGTTTCCATCAGAGTTTCCAATTTGTATGCTGGGATATGCTTGGCATTGACTAATTGAATGACCTCAGCGTCACTAAGGAATTTTGCACCTTTCTAAAGAAATGGAAAAAAAAAGGGGGGGGGGGCTCAGAGAAGGATATGACAAAGAATTTAAAGGACTATACTTCATAAAATTTGCAATAAATAAACCATTTAATACAAACACCACTTTCAAGAAAGCTAAAACACAAGTACTTAGAGGACTTTGGAGGTCTAATGATTTGAGTAGATATTAAGAATATTGCAATGATGGTAAATTCTTTCTAAAAATGTGAAACTAAACAAATGTAAGATCAAAACATTAACTTTTGCAAAAAGTTCTGCATAAAGTTCATAGAAAAAAATCCATAGTTAAGATTCTGATGCCCATCCTACATGTTTTGCCAAAACTCTGTAGACAGCAGGACAGTTTTGATATTAGTATACATGTTAACAGGAATGAGAGAAAGGAAAAGTGATAAAGGAAGACAAATATTACTCACTGATACACATAAATTAAGAAACAGACTGAGCTCATATAGATAGAACACAATATTCATGTCAGGCATAAGTGGATTCATGGACATAGGCAGAATGCCCCCAGAAATCTCTGAAAACGAACATAAAATTCCTTATGGGCATTCAAAGTTATCTTAAAAACAAAACACTTCTATCTTTGAAGCTCATTTCTGTGTTAAACGCTTTCTAGGCTTCACCACACATGAGACTGTTATAGTTGTTTATCTCTATGACAAACATACTTTAAAAATATGGAGATAATTTCACCTATCTTGCAAAGTTGTAGGGAATAAATAAATCAGACCAATACCTGTAATCATGTAATACAGAATGTATTAGTAGAATGTAGTAGTAGTACTGAGTTGCTACGACTTACTTCCTTCAACAAAAAGCTACTTTTCGTAAGAAAATATTAAGCTTGAGTTTATTTTTCTCACCTCCGCATTCCCAAGTATTTGCAGACATTCTTCATTAGGCCGAGGTTCTGTGGGAAGTTCAATTTCAGGTTCTTGCCCCTCTGGTTCCAGTGATGGATCAAGTGAAGAGTTACCAACCACAAATGTAGCTTTGTTTGAGGTGTCAGTTTCTGCCACAAAGGGTTTTATAACCTCAGCTGTTGAAGAAATCAAAAGAATTCCAACACTAAAATTAAGTTTTAAAACAAATCCAACTTTTTACAAATCAGCATTAGAAGAATGGAGAATGAAGAAAATAAGAAATCACCTTTTTTTTCACTGTTTACCCTTGTTTCTTCTTCCACTGCCTGAAGTTTCTGGTTACTTCTGACCAGTACAGGTTCTCGTCTACAACAGTTGTCTGGGACTTTCTTCTGGGTCACTACAGGGGATGTGATGGGGTTTTTTAATGAGAGTGTAGATTCCGTCTCTGCTTGTTCAAAGAAGATGTACTTGACTGCTAGAAGAAGAGCTAAACTTAGGGTGATAACTTGTTCGACATCCATGCTGATCATTCTAAAAAAGAGAAAATGTTGTTAATCAGAAATATACGAAAGGTAAAATCTAAACTTTTAATAGTGAAGAGTGCTATGATTTAATATGCAACAAAATAGGTCTCAAGAAACTTACTTGGAGAGATAAAATTGCCAGAGGGAAACACTTGGTTCAATTCTTTTGGACACATTTTCATCCAGTCCTAGAGAAACCTTAGAATTCTCGGTTGTACTGTTCTGAGGAGAAGGGTCAGCTATCCAGCGACTGTGAGCATGAACAAGAACCAAACCTAGAGACTAAAATAAAATTTCAAAAATTATGTATCCTCCTCATATCACCAAAACCTAAACTCTTCATCTTTAGCAAATGGATAACCACACATTACTTTTCATGGCCTCCCCTTACAAGTTAAAAGCAATTTTAACTTGTCTCAGGATTTCCCTGGTGGCGCAAGAGGTTAAGTTTCAGCACTATGAAGCTATCAGCAGCCACTGCAGCCCGAGTTTGATCCCTGGCAGAGGTGACCCACATGGCACAGCAGACCTCTTCTGTCTCACCCACTGCTCCCCTCAGCAGTGTATTTCAGTATATCCACCTATGATATATTCAGTATATCAGTATATCCGCACCCCGCTCTATCTCTGGTGACCTCCTCTCACCCCTCTGCACCTCTGGCCTGTACCCCAGTACTGGTATGCATAAATAATCTTAAAAAAAATCAAGTCCCTCTATGTCACTAACTATAGTAGTGGCCCCACTGAACTACTGAAATATCCCAAAGAACAGGTTTTTGAAAGATAAAGTGGAGGAACTGAAAATCTATTTAGGGGAGCCTTTAAAGAAATGAGGAGCAATAAGAAAAAAAAGACAAACCCCATAAAAGGTCAAAAGTTGCAGAAACAGAAGAAAAAGTCCAACCGAAAGGCAGAATATGACAATGGAAGCAAGGATACTGAAGGCAGAAGAAAATGATGTAATTACCATAATCATTTTAACCCTCTGAGTAACAGGATTTGGTTTATTTTCTTCTTCTTCTAAGACTCGGGCAAAATGACTGAGCTGCCAAATTGGACGACCCTCACGGCTTTCTCGAGAAAGCTACAAAGTAAAAGTCAATGTTATGTTAGTAGGTATTGAACTTATTTAGGTTAAGTTATATAATGACAAATATTATTCTACTACTAAGGCAGTAAGTAAGACGTGCTCTTACCTCTAAAACCAAGGACACACAAGCTGGGAAGAAAGTCATGAACACAAAGTAGTTGGCAAGAACTGACATACAGCCAAAGCAGCACATAATCTCAAGTTGACGCACCCCTGGTTACAGAAAAATTGAATGTATAATTAGTAAAGTACATGTACTTTTCATACTATATACATACAATGATTCCTATAAGTGGACAGATACATGAAAATATTGTATAGTGAGCTCTTTCCCATTTACTTAAAAAAATTAAATTAGGAATTCAAAGGTGATGCCAAGTCTCAGAGCACAACAGGAATAACTTTCTAAGGGCAGAGATCTGGTCTTCTTCCATGTCCCGAGTTCCCTAGTTTGTGTTTAAAACACACTTAATAATTACCTTTTATTAAAGGGTGCTCTGTTTTGAGATAAGGATACCAAGGACAAGGCTACTCTTATACAGTCAACACCCATAGTTACTACACTACTAACCCAGTTCCACTCATATCACAAAAGCAATTCACCTAAGGACCAAGGACTTGTTACCAAAGTAGAACATACTGTCAGCTAGGCGCTTACTGATACAGTATCATGATGTATTACTGAACTCTAGTTTTACTATAACCTCTACCTACTGTGTCTATTGATATACTTGTAATTTTTATTAATTTCACTGATTTGCTTGAAAAATGTTATAATGCAAAAAGATAATTGCAAATTAAAAATGAACAAATGTTTCATTACAGGATGTGTAAGATATCGTGACAAAGTCAAATAGAAGGTAACAACTATAGAGTGGAAGAAGACCTTACATTACTAAACCCTATTCTTTCACTTAACATGTAAATTTGAAAATATAAAACATTTTTGATGTCACATAATAAACATTAAATTGTTTTGAAATATAAAAAAATCTATTTCTTATAAAAACTGCAAAGTAGAAAAATTAATAAAACTGAACATTTTCTTATTTTTTGAATACTCACATCATTTGACTAATCAGAAGAAAAGCATACACTGTAGTTTTCAAATGCTCTATAGCAATTATTCTTAAACGTAGAAATTCAAGAGAAGACGAAAATTGCAATCACAAAAACATTCTGAACAACTTGCAACTTAAACAGCTGTCAAGTATAGATCAATACTCGGCCCATGCTTTTACAACTTGGTTATCTATTCGTTCCTTCTGACAACAGTACCTCCCATTGCTGAAACATGTCCTTCAAGCATTTTCCCTTACTCTACCCCAAAACAATTCCTCTGTGCCATTTCACTACCACACCAAGAAACAGCAACAATTTATATACTTTCAAGGAATTAAGACTTTTTCCTTCTATTTGCTATTTGTTCAAAGGGTTACTTCTTAAATATGTGTTAAATCTGTCCTTATTAGACCATTTCTTTATAACTGTAAATGTCTCCTGCCTGGCTTCACCAACTACAAATCTAATCATTTCCTTGATCTGCTCTGACCTATCACAACAAAACACATCACCCCACTGCTTTCCACATCAGTTGTATGGCCTACTACCAATAGCTGGCTAATCATCTTCTTTATGTTCTTTGGCATCAATAAAATCACATAGGTATGTTTTCATCTGATTTTCTTGATTGTGGTGGTGGTTACATGACCAAATTTTTTAAAAACCCGTAAAATTGTACACAAAGTGATTTTAAAGTATATAGTAAAAATAATTTTAAAAATCTTTGCTAAATGACATAGTAAATATATAATTTATCCTCAAAAAGTTAGAAGAAACATTATATATTTATTATACCTAGTAAAGAGATTACAACTAAAGTAATAAAATCAACTACTCTTAAAATTTAAATTATTTCTGAAAGAATAAAGCCCCTTATAAGATCACTAAGGCACCAGGAAATATAGAGTAATAGTTCTGAAGTGTGGCCTCATGAAAAAGACATAGTATACAGATCTAATGATGAGGAAAACTCAACGGCAACATGATAGATTCATTTGGGCAAATTTCCAGGTCAGCACATAATTTTTATCCTATATAATGAGTTCGATACTGGATAGTTAACTGACTCTTGCACTCTCTTATATGACAATTAAAACACAAGCAACCAAGACACTAACAGTGTAGGCAATAGCCAGGGCTAGAAGGTGCTTTCAGAAGGGACTTGTCATGCAATATTGGTTAAAAACCAACCAAAACAGCAAACAAAAACAACAGTCACTGAAAGAATGGAGGACAGAAAGAGAAGATAGCAAGAATGAAAAGGAAATCAGTAACTAGCTATGAAGTTTTCAGTAACTGAGACAGACATAAGGGCAGATATACCCACACAGCTAAGGACTTGGAAGAGTAGCAACAGACTTTTCTTTTTTTTTTTTTTTAAAGATTTATTTATTTATGCATACAAGCACTGGGGTACAGGCCAGAGGTGTAGGGGGGTGAGAGGATTCACCACAGAGAGC
>JAGFMF010011381.1:11042303-11083090 GCA_019455555.1 Galemys pyrenaicus
CAGAACAGGCAGATCAACAGAAGTACACTGCTGAGGGGAGCAGCGGGCACAGCAGGAGAGGTCTGCCACACCATGTGGGTCCCCCCACTGGCCGGCAGCAGGGATCAAACTCGTGCTGCAGTGGCCGCGATTTGCTTCGCAGTGCGTTGCTTAACCCACTGCGCCACCAAGGGAGGCCCAGCAACAGACTTTTCAACGTTAGAATTTAAGAATAACCAGTGAAATCTAGTTGCAATAATTAGTACAATTCTTTTTTCTCTTTATTTGCAATCTTATTTTAAATATATTAAAAACCGCTGGCATCTCTCCTACCCTCCTATGACTATGCAGGTGCCTATCATTACCTTTCTCATTTTTCCAATAACCCCCTCCTTCTAAAATGTTAAAAAAAAAAAAAATTGCTCACATACCTGACATGGTACCAACTCCAATCACAAGACATTCTACAAGAGCATCAAGGGTGAATGTGGGACCTAAAATTGCCATTCCACGAGCAATGTTTTCCCTTACTTCATCCTAAAACAGACCAAACATCAATGAGAATAAGGTAAGAGCATTAAATCCTACATTTCACATGTCAGCATTATGAAACTTAAATCATATCCTGTCAGCATGCTCAAATGATCACAAATATTTGTCAAATACATAATCAGACCAGTACTTGCTATTTTATACTCAAATAATCTGATATAAGATTGTTAAAAATGTTAGGTTCCTTACAGTGACTCATGACATCTAGATAAAATTTTATGTGGGAAATAAAGTTAGTGCTAACTCAAGAGATTTAGAAATAAATCTACCATGAGATCCTCTTTCATTATATCCTGTTCTGCTCTCTGATTTGTTTATTCTACACTCTATCCAGTCATATTACCCTAATTTCTGAAACTTTCAACAAGAAAATGGGGAAGATTCCAAATTCTAGAAGCCATGGAATTATAATGAGTAATTAGATAAATGGGAGAGTTTCTAGAGCACTTAGAAAGACCAATTTTAGGACTTGATGATTAAACTTAAAAGTGTGGATAATTCCTGAGTCTTTGAGAATGATGAAACTCTACTAATCTATCCTATTAACGTAAAAAAAGGAATCCTATTAACTTGAAAAAAGGAATACTATACGTGTTTGTGTCTTAGAAATAGTATTTACCTGTGAGTTAGAACTGAGGGCAAACTTTGCTAGTGCACTTGCTCTGGAAAGGTCAATCAAAAGTAAGAAAAAGGGCAAAGCTTCACTAGAAGAAAAAAAACAAACAAGACGGTCAATTACATTTAACAAAGGAAAAACGATGGCTTACAAAATTCTTTCTAAGAAAAAAAAATTCCCTCCCTGCCCCATACATTATATAAGCCTCTAGCAAGTACACCTCTAATCAACTTTGGTATGCTCAAAGCTAAACACATTAGTTGCCCAATTAATTGACTTTAGTGTTAAAAATAGAAATACCTTTACATTTACAGAAATACCTTTTGGTAATTTTATAGCAAATATCATCCTTAGCCAAAAGAAAAGAAAAAGTCCTGAATTACAGTGGGAAAACTGCAATGGATATATGTAGATATATATCTTTTTCAATAATCACTAGTTGTGGAAAACTAAATAACCTTCCAGTGTAAACTGACAATAACAGCATTCAAAGGCTCTAAAAACAGACACTGTCTCACTCCTAGGACTGTATTCTAAGAAAATCATGAACAAAAATTTAGCTACACTATAACCCTCATCACAGTGTTATTATTAAAGGAAGATATTAAATAACAACAAACCAATCCTAGAGGATTAAGTGAATTAACTACCAAACTATTATTCACAGGGGGAAACATCTAGACAACCAATACAAATAATTTAGCTTAAAATTAAGGACGTGAAAAGATGCTGATATATTATTAGACACAAAGTAGCTAAAAAGCAGTATGTGTGTGTATATATATATTCTAATATATATAATAGTATATATTACAATATCAGTTTCCTTTATATTAAAACAGTGGGGAAAATATATACCAAAATGTTAAATACAAACTAAAACAATATATGTATATATTAAATATATTTAGACTTTAAATACTTACTTCAAGCCTGTCAATTCTTTATCTAAGAAATGAATAACAACTGTACTGAATACAAAACTTGAGAAAATTGTGAAGAGGCCAGCAATTCCTAAAATGACAAAATTCAACAAAGTGAAAAAGTCATCACTTATTACACAAATAATAGCATATCATCCCACACAATATTCACAAAGAAACATTATTTTCTCCAGATTATTAAGATCTCAAATGTCAAAATGCTTAAATTCGTAATACTATGAAAAGAAGCTATTAAATGCATGCAGCACAACTGAAGCAATACACATATTTCCACACGATTTAAATAAACAGGTATGTTTCTACAGCAAATGAAAAATTTGATAGTACACAAATTAAATATATAAAATGTATATACCCAAAATGTATTTTGATCCAAGTTGACGTAAATTCTGAAACTGGAAGTAAATATACAGGATTGCTATGCATCGTGTTATTGTCAGAATTATAATGTCACTGCTCAAAACATCCTATTGGGAGAGACAGAAAAGAAATTCCCATAGTTTTGCCTTCCAGTAATCAATTAAAAATTAGAATTTTTATTTTGTATACATCATTAGTTTGCATATTATCATAAGACAACTGCAGACACAACATAAGTCAAATATTAAACATTCAAATCAAAAATTAAATCCAATTTAAAACCAATCATTTCTTACCATCAGTCACTTACAAAAATTTATTTCTCAAGTGAATTATATTTGTGTAGAAAAAGCAAATGGAAAGTATCTCTAGAGCATTTCCACACTATGTAAGTAAATGTAAATCTGAAGTAAATTCATGAATACTATAATAAAGATTTTACTCAGAACTTTTACGCAGAATATGGCTTCTAAAAGAAGATATTCTTGAGAAATCAAAAAAGTAATCTACTTAAGACAGTATCAAATTAAATTTGACAAACCTCTTCAAACTTTGGACACTCATAATTCCAACCACAGATCTTATCGTTACCAGTAAACATGTTCATGGACATCATACAGATGGTCAGTGTCACTGTCCCCACTATGACTTCCCAGGGATGGGAGGCCACAAAGAGGCCATGCATTCGGAAAAGTCTTGACAACATTGTAGTTACAGAATTCTTGGACCCTGAAAGAAATATCAAGCATGAACACTAAGTACAGGGCTCACCATATTGTTAGGAAAAGATTATAAGGAACACTGTGTTGTAAACCCTGCTCTGTATGCGCAGTGTCTTGTACATGTGAAAAATACCATTTGCTTGTATTCCCTATCATTACAGAAATTATAAAATTAAAATAAAAACATTCTTATTACTTCTTTATCACAATACCTAAGTGCCCTAACTAGTCACTAGCAAACCAACTTAAAGGGTTTGCTTTTCTCATAGTTCTATGAATTTAAAAATTTAAGATCAAACCAAATTAACTTAGTCCTTGATATCTGAGCTAGGGAGAACAAAAGTGAAAAACATCTATTCTACTCTTCCTAATTACCCTCTTATAACATAAGCATGTTCTTTATTCTCTACATTCCGGTTAAACAAAAGTAAGTAAGTACTAAAGAATCAATTTTTGAATGTCCTCCTGTAAAGTATTATCTTCGTTTATAAAGCTCCTCAAGGGACCTAATATACATTTTCATTCCATTTGACATACTGTAAACAGCAAAACGGTATTTAGTGAGCCTTCCCAATGTTACTATCCCCAGAGAAAAGTTTTCTCCCCAACTTTTATAGCCAATCAAAATGTTAAACCAGTAGTAGAAGAGAGTGGTTGGCCAAAGCAGCTGTCTATAACCAAATATTCCCAATAGAACTTACATGTAATTTTGATTGTTGACTACCATTCTAAGTTTTTTTGGTTAAATAATAATTTTGATATTGTGATTTTTAAAAATTATGATATAATTGTTGGTCTCTAACACAGGAACATACAAGTCTTATTTCTTAATCTAATGCTTTTGATGAAGCATATATATTAATTACCTACAAAAATCAATTAAAATTAAAATTTAAAAAGTAAGCTCACTGAGTGACACACTGGCAAGAATTCAAATGAATCTCACTACGGTTAAAACTAAGAAATGCTTTGTTCATTAAAGAATGAAAAGACAACAAATTAAGTAAAAGAATGCATTAGTCTATCTAAAGGATGTACGTGGGTAAAAGTAGCATTTAGGAACTAAAAACAATTACAATGAAGGCGGCTCAGTTAAAAAACAAAATCAATTTTGAATCAGAACAAACATTTAAATAAAACAGAAAAGATAGCTGAGAAAGATAGTTATGCTGGTTATTATTTTTAACATTTTATGTTTTATCAAACTATACCTACATGAGCATAAGTACTGGTTCTCAACATAATATGTATTTCTTACTGTGGGTCTCAGTCTTAAAAGGCTGGCAGATACTGAGATATATGTAAATGTGGCATTGCCTGTGTTTATTCATGCTTTTTCAATCTTTCATTCTATCTTATTCCTCATTTTACCTTCTAGCACCTTTCATTTATAAAGCAGTTCCTCAACAAATATCTACCTAATTAAAAATAAATTTGTACACTAGAGTATCATGCATTTTATTGACACATCTTAACCTAAGACAACATTTTAAAGTCATCTAGAACTGAAATAGTATTGATTTTAAAATGTGTTGATTTTCAACAATACACCTCTTAAACATTAATGCAATGTTACTTTAATAAGAGAAAAAGAAATCACTACTATTAAAAAACACCAATATTTTCTGAATATTACTGTACACACTTTAAAAAAAAAGTGCCCTAGATATGGATATACACTTCCTTTTTGCCATCTAGTTAAAAAGTAAATGCAGACCACAACGTTTGGGGAACATACTAAAAGCAGATGGGTGAATGGAATAGCGAAGAGGCTACATTTTATTTACTATCCTGGAATATTAACATCAATAACAAAAATACCTTCTACTTTACTCCAGCCAAAAACCTCATAAAGGACTAGCTTTTAATGATTAATTTCTATCACATAACTTTTTTCTTGTATTTAAAAACAAATCAGTGCAAAATGATCTAAAGCTCAACTAGTATCAATTTCCAGAAAATGAAAGAACTGAAAACTAAAAATGTTCCTAAATTAGGTCAAAATGATTTTTAATACTTGCTACCTCAAGCCCCCTCAATTTAAATTACTGCTTATCAAGTCAACATATTAAATATTAATATTAAAATGTCAATTCAGTTGGAATAAAATCTGAGCTCCTAAGTAGCAGGGAACCCCAATCTGATCACAAGTGAGTTTAGCATTATTAACCCATAATTACTTATCAGGCACATTATGTTTTCCCTCAAATAGCTCATGATAGTTTTGTCAACTCTTTTCTTTCCTAGGTGTAAAGTCACCTTTTCAACAATCAGGGAAAGAATTACACATGATCCTGTAAGCCATCCCCAAAGACAGAGAACCTCACCTACTTTACTTGGAAATACAAACTTAATATAAAGGTGTGTCAAAAGTAACCATGACTGTACACAATCTTATTTCTCATGAGCATCCTCCCCATTTTCCTGTGATTACGCAAAAACATTTAAATGCCACAGAATCCAATCTTCCACCTTCATCGGCAGTTGGAAGTGACACCAGCAACCTACTCAAGCAAACTCCAGACAATTTTACCATGCTGCAATAAAAATTAATTTTACATTAAAAGAAAAGTTAGATAGGCAACATATGCTTAACTTAGAATGATGCAAATATTTCAGTCCCTAAAAGAATGGCTAATTTATTTTCAATGGACTTCTCAAACTGGAGTCCAATTTACTAGGGCAACACCTACACTGTTCAATTGCGGAAGAGGAAGCTTTGGCATCCTACTCTGATTCTTTCCTCCCACTCAACACTCCTCCTTGCTACATTCCAGTATTTGATTATATACTATCTTACACTGTTCTCAGATTAATTGCTGTGTGTGTTTTGTCTCTTTGAAGGCAAGAACACTGTTTTATACTGAGTCACTTTTAATCCCAAAACCATCTAGCCTTTTGCTGTTCAACCTGGTATCCTTATAAGGTAAAAGAAATTCTTACCCTGGAAATCAGGATACTTGGATTCCATACCTAATTGTATTCTATCCTAACTAAGTTGCAGGTCTCTTCATTCATTTCTGAAACTAGATCTCCAAAATTCTTTGACAAAGAATTTAAGTAGAGTATTAAGTAGAATCATACGAAACTGCTATATTTGTAGGTAAAAATCAACAGAATTTCAACCATCAGCAATGTCACGTGGGTCACCCAAAATAGATATTGATAAAGTTGCAGTAATTTATCCATGTACTGGAAGCTAGATCACACAGTGAGAACATGCAATTACCACCCAAACACTACATTTCAAATGTTCACACCACACACACTACAATTTCCATGTTAATGAACATAAAAAAAAATCTTCATGTTACTAAGTTTATCGTAACTTCTGGAAAGACACAAAACTGACCCACAAAATCCATTCTATTCCTAAAGTATACTCCAGGTCTCTGGTAAATCTGTAAGTCACAAAATGTCTTTTAATGCATGGAAAGTAAAGTAAGTTCACAGGAAAACAAACTAACACAATATGCTCTGTACATTCTGAGAAGCACAATTATACAGAATGGTCCACAGATGAATGTTTCCTATAACTTTTCAGAACCAAATCTAAGAAGGCATGTACTTAAGGGCTGAAATGTGGTTTTTTTTTTTTCCTGTCATGCGTGTTGTTTATTTTATTTGATACCGTAAGGGGCTGAAATGTTTTAAACGACCATTTATAAGGTGGAGCATCAACCTTCTCCTACCCTAGAAATCGAACTGTTCTACATTTAAACTTCCAAGATATGCTTTTCCTAACCAAAACCAAGCAATTTGGTTTTGGACCTAAAGGACATTAAAAAAAGAAAAAAAAGGAAAAGAAAGAAAAAAAATTGGATCCATTAAGAAAAAAAAAAAATCCTTTAAAGAGGGAGGAAGAGAAAGAGAGAGAATGAATGAGGATGCTTAAATCCTCGGTCGAGTCCCTAGATTATTGGGTTCCGCATTCTCTCAACCCATTTTCCAGGAAATAACCGGACGTATCTATACAGATCCACGGTTCTTTCACAGCTCTTAAGTGAGTCAGCAGCATCCTGGCCGTCACTTTTAAAGAAAGGTGCTGACGAACAGCAGCGCCTGGGCGTGAGCCCGTGAGAAGAGCAGAGTCTGGACGTGAACCCTGCAACGGGCAGCCCTTCCCGTGTCCTCCTCGCAGGGCCGCTCCACATCCCTCGAATCGTGGGGCCTCCGAGGTCACCCGGCTTGGCTCTCTGTCCTCCCAAATAATCACGAATGCACGGGCAGCACTGTCGTCTCCGGACACAGAGGCGCGAAGCGGCTACGCCCCGCCGGGCTCCCGATGGTGACCGCAGCCACGAAGAGGCCGGTCAGCCACCCGCTCCTCGGGCCCGGCCTGGCCCCTGCGACAGTGGCGGGATGGCCGCACGGGCCTCAAGGACATTTCCTCGCGGTCCCTGTGGGGCGTGGCCGCCACTCCAGCAAAAGTCGCCACCGCCGCTCCCGCCAGGTCAGCGGGAGCGGCCCACTGCCCCTTCCCGCGGCACGCGAGGCTCGAGAATCGCCACCAAAATGGCCCTTATCACACTCTCACGCTCCGCTGCCCCGCTCAACGTCCCCTCTCCCGACCCCCCTTCGCGGCCACCGCCCGCCTCACCTCGGGATCTCACTAGGGGCCACCGAACCTGGGAGCCAGCGCTCCGCCAGTCTCCAGTCAACGGAGACGCGGAGCGGAAGGAACCCTCGGCTTACGCACGCTCGGAGCAGGACGCGCCTACGACCAATAAGAAAGGATCGTCCGATCGCCTAGCCAATCACCCGGGGTCTGCTAGGCCTGACGGCGCTACGTCACGGACGGTCACCTTAACAACCGCCCACAGCTCTCACCGGTGCCGAGAACCGGCACCGCACCATCTCTCACCATGGTTCGGCCAACCAATAGCTAATCGAGTTCCAGCACTAGGGCCTGCCGATTGGTCGAAGAGCGAAGGGGGCGCAAGCAGGGAAGCCGCCTAGGCGAAGGCGATAGGAGATCTGGCGGGTGGAGTGTCCCACGGCCCAGGATCTGACCTGTGGTCACCCTGGCTGTGAGAATACAACGCTAAGCAGTAGTAAGAAGCAGAAGGGGGGCTAGTGAAGATAAGCGTAGGGTCACGCTGACAAGAGAAAGCTCAATATTAGCTGGAGAGTGATGGAAGTGGAGGAGGCCTTGAAATAAGAGGCATATAAAAAAGGAAAGTGGCAACAAGGAGCAACCTAAACCTTAAGATTGTTAGGGGGAAAGGTGGTCCTAAATGGATTATGGGTGTGTGGACTCCAACCCCCACTCCAGACCATCAGTGTTCCAGAACCACAAATCCAATAAAATAATTATCAAAGAGTAAATTACTGGAACCTAAGGGTAGAGTTAAGCAGCCAGGCTGGCTATGAAGCCGAGGTAAGCCTGGAAAACACTCTCTCTTACGAAGGAGCCAGACCCCCTTCCTTCGGAGCCATTCATTCAACTCAAAGCTAGCCCTCAACGTGCCATTGCTTAAATCTAGTAAAGTATTTGTAAATTTGTATCCTTTTCTTTTTCCTTTAGTGTTATTACTATTGTATTCCCCTTTCTTTCATAAAATAAAACGTGCTAATAACTTTTGCCACGTGTACCTAGAGTTGGGACTTTTAAGTCTTCTGAGCGCGTGGGTAAAAAACCCAGTGTGGGAAACCCATTTTATATTAAAATTGCCCTGTAACAAGATGACCCATAGTCCAAACCTAAGCCCACACCTTTCTGTGACTTACCCATTTAGTGTCAAGGGTGTAGTTCCAGTCACTAGTGTCTGTCTGTCTCTCTCTGTCTCTCTGTCTCTCTCTCTGCAGCACTAGTCACACATTGCCTGTTCTCTCTCAAATGAATCTCTCTTCTATCTTGTCTGCAGTCTTTATCTTCCTTTATTTTGTTACCTCTTACCTCAAAGTGCAATAGCCTCTCCTAACTGGTCTCTCCACTTCTAGGCGTTTCCACCTTCCAATACAATTATTCCATAGGCCTGTTCCCAAAACATCAGGAGTTGCTCATTGTCTACTGGATTAAAGAAACTGACACCACCAATATAGCCCCACCCCATCCCCATTTTTTTTTTATAGTTCCATATCTCTCACTACATTCCTGTGTCAACCCTACATTTCAGTCAAATATTAGTCTTCTATTTTTTTTTTTTCAATCGCAGTCTACCATTTTACACTCCCTGCTTATGTTCTGTTTATTTAATCTGGGTATGCCTACCCATTTTAATTGTTGAAATCTTAACAGTTCTTCAAAGAGCATTTCATATGCAACCCCCTTCCCAGATTCTCTTAAACACAAGTCTCTCTCCCTTTTGGAACATCCATAATATTTCCATAATATTCTCTGGATACATCTCTAAAATTTCTTAAGAATAGGAATTGTAGTCTACTCAATTTTTAAAGCCCTGTGTTTTGTAATGTAATTCCTGGAACATATTATACACTCAATAGGAGTTTTAATAAACTAACATCTTACTAAAATTTCATCATTATAAAATATTCTCTCCATTTACAAAAAAAATGAATTTGTTAAGTAACTTGCTGGAGATCATATATAGATAATAATTAGAAATCTGTCATTTGAACACAGATCTAAAGCTTATGCTGGTTCTACTTATACTCTGCTTCTTCAGTATAAGACCGAATTTTTTAGTTTTAGTTTACTAAATATTTTAAGAATTCCCATTATGTACAATGCACCTTAGTTGGCATTGGAGTAATAGTGAAAAACTTGACAGACATGGAAACTGCCTTCGTGAAATGTTCATCCAGTCACAGAATAAATGATCATCACATGATTGTTGAATTAGTTATAGTAGAAGGAGTTTGCCTAGTGAAGAAGACAGAGGTGAAATAAGAGAAGGTTACAATATTGTAATCTTTATCAAAAATAAGAAAAAACAAAGGAAGAGCTGTAAGTCCCAAAAGTCTGGAAACTTTCTCATATTTCTAACATGCCTGGAAATCTGAAGGGCATGCTATCTCAAAATTAGTAATTACATATTATGTAATGGATGCTAATATAAATTTAAATAAGGATTATGAAAGTCTTTCCACTAAAGGCTGTTAGATGAAGATTTGGAAACTTGTATTCCAAATTTGCTAACTTGAGATCCCCAATGAGTATATGCGTTCAAAAGCAAGAAATAAAGAAACTAGTTTTATGTTCTTAAAACTGCTATATGATCCCCAAAATTTATTTCAAAAAAATGTTATGCACCTAACTCATAATAAATCCCCAAAATGGATATAACACTGAAGGGGGAAGTTCAAGTGGTGGAAATATGTGTGACTTCCTCTCTTATGGCTTTAATCTCAGAGCAAAGAATCTGTGAAAGATTAATTTTGAAAGTTTCTTTTAAAAAAAAATTTGTAGGGCTGTGCTTTTTTTTTTTTTTTAAGATGTATTTATTTATGCATACAAGAACTGGGGAATAGGCCGGGGTGAACGTGGGGGTGAGAAGATTCAGCATAGAAAGAGTGGGGAGCAGAACAGGCAGATTGACTAAAACACACTACTGAGGGGAGCAATGAGCAAGACAGGAGAGGTCTGCTACACCATGTGGGTCAGTTCCCTAGGTGGGGATCAAATTCATGCTGCAGTGGCTGCTGATAGCTTCATAATGCTGAGATTTAACCCTTTGTGCCACCAGGGAGGCCCCAATTTTGAAAACTTCTTAATGAATAATGAATAATTCACATTGCTATCTTAATCCACATTGATCTATGTGAATTTTAATTCAATTTTCACTTTTTTTCTTTTGTACTGATGCATGCTGAAGAAGAGGAATTATAACAGCAATAATCACAACATAGTCCTTTCTACGTACCACACATTTTTCTAAGTGCTTGATTTATATTAACTTCTTTAATTTTCATAATAGTTCTATGACGAAAGCATTAGTAGAATGTGCATTTTACAAATGATGAAACTACAGAAACAGAGCAGTAACCCACCTAAGATCATGCAGGTTGGAACAAGTGGCAGGCTGGAATATGAACTTTGAAATCTGGTTCCCAAGCATGTGCTCTAAACCACTTCATTGTACTATCTTTTACTAAAGTATAAAACACACGTCTTTGTATTACCACATACAATGATTGTTCAAGCTTCTTACGCACCATTGCAAAAGACCTTTCATAATATCAAGAAATAGTTGTAACTTAATTCCCATTCACAGTTCCAAACTATGTGCAAATTTTAGTGTTTTAGCCTTGGGAGGTTTTCTCTCTTTGTCTTGCACAATCTTTTTCTTTTCCATCTCAGAGACAGTTTTTTTAAAACAAGCACCTTGCAAGTGATAAATGGTCAGTTAACTTCTGACAGATGCTGTGATTGATTATCATTTCTGCCCAGGGTCAAGAAATACTGAGGACTTGCTCTATACCAGGCAAAGTACTAGGCACTCAAAGTACAAAGGTAAATAACAAAACACACAAATTCCTTCCAAAACTATTCTGAGTAAATAATGTGGAGGATTGACTGAAAAAGAGTTGAGGTCAAAGTGTGATGTATTTTGAACAGAGGAGGAAGCTTGAAGAAAAACTATTAAAGCCACTAGAGCCATTGTGAGAATAAGACTGGAGGTGGCATTGATATAGGAAAACTTAATTAGGCAGAAACTTTAAATTACTGTAGAATGTGGAAGTTTAAATGATAAAGAAGTCATGAACAAGCTGGCAGAAGATATCCAGTTTCTCCCAATGATAAATCATGGGAGCTAAAAGTTAATTATGTTGCTTAAATAGTTGCTTCTTGCTTAAATAGAAAAACTCTAAATTCTGTACTTTGTTCCTAAAATCTGCTAAACTGAAACCAATAACTGGAGTCTCTCTTAGTTAGGAGCAAAGGTCTCTATAGTAAAATTAGACATAATTAAAGATTTCACGTGTCCACCACACCTGCTTCATTGTGTTTTTGTTTCTTTTCTTCACTCTTTATTCTTCTCTTTAGGCCTTCCCCTAGTTTGGTAGAATCATTTGGGACTAGATATGAACTGTACTGGATTTTTTAAAATTTTTTTTTCTTTTAAAGGAATTTATTTTCTTTAGAGGGAAAAAATGTTCATACAAATGGAAAAACAGCATATCTACAATGAGGAGTGAGCCACTATCCCTAAGATCGTCAGTAGTTCTTGGTTAAGGTGACTGGTTTATAAAGGAGTCAATAAAGATCAAGAAAGATGAAGAAAGGAGGGGGAAGGAAAAGGAATTGTGATACAAATATGACCACTACTACTTCTCTGGTCATAATCTAAAGAAGAGTGGAGTGAAGTATTTACTACAAAAACTATACCGAGCTCTGTTGTCAAGTTCCAGTCTTTTCTTCTGCTCATTCTCCCAGTACCAACTCCTCCTGCTCCCTCAGTCAGAGTCCTAGCTTTGTATAATTCCAAGTTCAAGGAGACCATCAGGAAATTATGAGGGGAGATATATGGAGGGAAGGAGAACCTGTTAAGGGGAGAATAAAATCTTATTAGGCAAGTGTGAAAGAAAAGAAAACAAAAGAGGCTCAAGGCCCAAGGGATCTCTCCCCAGTTTTTTGAGCAACCACTTAAGGATGAAGTCAAAGAGCAATTGCCCAGGGCTTTACCAGTCTGCATTGCTCTACCTCCAGCACTTGTAATAGTGAAGCAACTCTGAGCCGTCTATGGTATTGATTTCCTCATCATTCAAGTCCTCTGCTTTATCCTCTGTATTTTCTAATACTCCCCAGGATCTTTGTGCTGTTTGATTCTGTTCTGCAGTGGCCATTATTTCTTGATTTGAAATGAATCCTGTCTTCTAGACAAGGCTGTTAACTCTTCCCACATTTGCCTCAGCTGGACTGAACTGAAGTTACAGTTATTGATGTTTATTAAGCCCATGGCTTTAAGGCCCCAGTGAGCACTTATAAATCTTCTGATTTTGGTTCACCCTAAGATCTTACTGCCCCCCCACCACCACTTGCACCTTCCAGATTTTGGCTAACTTGTGCTACTCTAATTATGGTGTGTTGTGAGATTGTTCTTGATAAAGTCTGCAGAGTTGACTTTGAGTATCCCTGAAACTAATTTTTTCCTTCTCTTGAAAGTGAATAGGATTAGCAAACTATACACTGTTCTCAGGAAAGGTATTTCCAAGGTCTCTGTGCTTCTTCTAGAAAGATAGGCTGTTCATCTTTCCCAAGGAGAAGAACATAAAGTCCCTGCAAAGATTGCTCAGTACCTCTTTGTATAGAATTCCCACTTGTTTGTTTCTTTAATGCATATGTCTCTATAAATAATTTAGGAAGAAATTTGAGCCATGTATACCAAGGAAAGTTAAGAAAATTATAATTGATGTCACAAACTGATACAGCGCTAATACATTTTTTCCTTAAAGGATATAATGAAAGCATCCAGGACAACCCCTGGACAGCATTGTGGGTTACCATGGAAGCCTTTGTATTCCTTTTACTTTTCCATTGGGCCTCTTTTGATTATAAGCCCTAAGCTAAAGTTTTAGAAGCTGCCCTATTCCCCATTGAAATTTTTACAATTCTTTCCTAATGCCCAGGCAGTAATATTCCACTTGCAAACCACTTTCTTAAGGTCTCTTATTTTCTCACTCTATTTGACTGGCCTCTGAGCAAGTTTGTTCTCCATAACTGGTGGCCATCAATTAGAGTTGCATGCACTCTAGCATGGAAAGTGATCAATATATATTTGTTGATGATTCTAGCAAAACTATGATTGTTATTATAAATACTGCTAAGCAGGAACTTGTCTAGTCAAATAAAGTCAATAATTTCTTACAGTATTTCAAAGAAAAAAACAAAAGAACTGATGGGCAGTTGCACAGGCATTCATGAAGATTCTACATGTAGAATTATTGTTTCTAGGATCTAAATTCTCATCTCTGTTCAACAGAGGAGACATATTGTTTGGGGGAGTTAGGTTCTAAAATCAGTGCAAAGACTGAACCCCAGCAGTATATCAAAGTCTTTTTTTTTTAATAAAAAGCTATGTGGGGAAAGAAAATGTCAGTGTCAAAAATATCCTTGAAACGTATTTACATTTCATAAAATATAGTGTGAGTATTTTGATTTTTACAAGTTCTGATACAAACTAGTTTTGAAACTTCTTTCTCCCCACCCCCACATCATCAATTGGAAGAGTCTGTAAGTAGTTAAACATTCCAAACTTTCTGCCCATAAGATTTGATTATTACATCCTAAAGTGAATGGGAGTTAGGTAGTGAATGCTGATATGTTCCTGCTCACCTACAGGGTTGTCTAATTTGTGTCATTGTGATTCATTTGTAAGAATAGGACATATTCTATTTATCCAGTATTTGTAATATATTCTATAATTTCTTCCAGTTCATTACTTGTCTTTTGACTTTGCTTATGGTGATTTTTTTTTTGCCATGCATAAGTATTTTTTTAAAATTATTTTTACTGTAGTCTTTTCTTTTATTGAATCTCAATTTTGAATTACAGGTAGAAATTCTTTTCCCAATCCCAGGTTATAAAGAAATTCACCTGCATCTTATTTTAATACTTGTTTGCTTTTATTCTCTACATTAAAATCTATGAAAAGATTTTGTTTCATACCAAGTAGACATTTTTATATCCTGATTTTCTAATACACAAAATAGTGTGTTCTCTACATCCACACACTTATAAGTTCTCTCTTAGGGTGAGTCACTTCTGTCTACAGTGAATCACTTGAGTTTTTTGTTTTTTTTTTTAATTTAGTTTCAAACAGTACTATTTGCTAAAACTATTTACAGATTTTGAGGGTATACCTTAAGTGGAGCCCTAATGCCTCATCAAAAGAGTACATTTTTAAAAAGCACATTCAGTCAGCCATCTTGACTGTCCAGTCCTGCTCAGAAATTATGGAAATTTAAATAAAGAAATAATATGGTTCCTAGGATTAAGGAATTCAGCTTATGGAAGTACATGTGGAGTGATTAGAAAACGATTGAAGGGGCCTCCCTGCTGGCACAAGGAGTTTATCCCTGTGCTAGGGGCTTCCACAGCCACTGCAGTAGGCGTTCAATCCCCAGCTAGGGAGGTGACCCACATGGTGCAGCAGACCTCTCCTGCCTCGCCGTCTGTTCCCCTCAGCAGTGTATTTCAGTTGATCTGCCTGTTCTACTCCCTTCTCTGTCTCTGGTGAATCTCTCACACACACCACCTCCTCCCCCCCACCCCTGTGCCTCTGGCCTGTGTGCATAAATAAATAAAAAATCTTAAAAAAAAAAAAAAGAAAACAATTGAAAGCAGCATAGAACTAGTGAAATTTATATTTTTAGCAACTGCCTGAATACAGGCATGTATATCTCTGCACTAGAGTAACCAGTCTTTACTGACAAGTTGCTTTTAAACTATTCATTTCAGCTACAGGTAATGGAGAACCTACC
The DNA here is from genome assembly GCA_019455555.1 of Galemys pyrenaicus. Taxonomy (NCBI): domain Eukaryota; kingdom Metazoa; phylum Chordata; class Mammalia; order Eulipotyphla; family Talpidae; genus Galemys; species Galemys pyrenaicus. Next base: position 11,057,864 of record JAGFMF010011381.1, read on the forward strand.
TCAGAGAGGCTTAAACATCTTCTCCCCCACCTTATATAAGGAAATTTGAAGGTAGGTGGTTATTAGCTTTGGTTCAGCAGCTCCACAGTGTCACGACAGCACCTCAACACTTCTGATGGCTTTTGACACATGGTTTCAAGGTGACTGCTGAATCTCCAAGTGCTACATCTGGGTTATGAGAAGTAGCAGAATGTGTCACCCCCAAACATGCCACTTTGGCATAATGATTATTTTGAGGTAAAATAACAGCAGGTGCAAAAACACTCTGATCTCCCCTTTTCTTCAGGTGGTGCTCACTTTGGTTAAAACTGAAATGCAATAGAGAAGATTAGCTTGGCCCTGCATGGATGACATGCAAATTTGTGAAGTATCCTGTATTTTTTGGTAAACAAAAGGTAAATCAATAAAATGTGATTAAAAAAAAAATCCCTCCATGTGAAAGGTGCCCTCCATATACAAGGAAGAAAAGAAAATTCTTGTCACCAAAGACAAAGAAAACTGTAGGCAGACTTTGTTCAAATAAAACAAAACAAAACCTCATCCTCTTCCCTTAGCCTCTCCACGTATCTTGGATGCTTTTCCATAACTACAACTCTTTGCTCAGCATACAGATCTAACTACTTAAGTTTCAGTTTTCTATTAGAGTCTCCCATGTAGACACAAAAAATAAAGTTCATGTTATTTTATCCTTTTATTCTGTCTTATGTCAGCTTAATTCCCAGACCCAGTCAAAGACCTTAAGAACTGAGGAAAAGTCTGGACTTCCTGCAGTCAAAGGACGAATAAAGTAAGGGACACTTGCTGCATCATCTCTTGTGCAAAAAAACAAAACAAAACAAAACCCAAACCAGTTCCCTAAACTTCTCCAGATAACTTCTGCTTCTGCCTTTTTGACCAGAACTCTATCACATGACCATCCCTAGATATAAGAGGAACTGGGAAATAGATTGTTTAAGTTTATAAGTTCTATCAAGGGAAACACCAAGGGAGTGGGGGGTGGGGCCTCAGTCAGCCACACTGGAGTATCTCATTCTGCTGGTCAAAAACATTATGTGATATGAACAAATCTGAAAATGAGGCATCAGAACTTATGACAGCTATGAAAAAATTTAATAAGTAGGTTTCAGGAAGGGCAGGAATCTCAACAACGTAAATTCATGGAATTTCTGGTGAAAGCTCTGTTCTTAATGATGCACAACTCCTAATCCTAGTCCTCTGTGTCCCACAAATCAAGTTCATAGGAGAGGCATTGACTGGACCAGCTTGTGTTAGCTCTTCACTGCCAGCAAGTTCAAGGGAGTGAACTAGGTAGTACACTAGAGAGGCTGGGGTATTTATCATCACGTGTAAGTAGAAATAACAGAAGTTCTAACAACTTGGTATGTTGGTATGTAATGATTGCTAGTATGTTGTAAGATCCAGACACCAGAAAAGACAAGTACCCAAGTAGGCGAACTGTGTATGCTATTAGGGACAAATACCTTGAAATTTAGCAGGTGATGCATTGGGCTGGTTCGTTTTTATTCTGTTTGGGATATTGACATATAATGAAAAAAAATTTGTTCTTTTTCCTTAGTTCCTGGCACATAGTACTAAAACCCTTGGAATCTCCAGAATGATGAGATTGTTCTAATGAAATGAATAGTGTCTGGGGGAACGGTAGATAGCATCAGAATGAGGGCTGGCCACCAGAAGGACCAAGACATACATGATTAGAGGTTGGAGGGGGACTAGAGATTAAGGTAATCACCAAAGGGTGGTGATTTCATCAGCTGTGTCTATGTAATGAAACTTGCCTAACACATGAAGGTATTGGGAAGGTGGTGTGCCAGGGTGGTTCATGGAAGTTCTCTGCCCCTCACCCTGAGCATTGCCCTGTGTATCTCTTCCATTTGGCTGTTTCTGAGTTCTGTCTTTCATTATAAATTGGTCAACGTAAGTGTAGCATTACCTAAGTTTTGTGAGACATTCTGATGAGTCTGTGGAAACTCCTGAATTTACAGCCAGTTGGGCAGGAGCGCCTGTAAGAACCTGGGAACTTGAAACTTCTGAAGTGAAGGCAGTCTTGCAGCAGTAAGCCCTTCATGTGTGGGGTCCGGCTTTCAGGTAGACTGTGTTAGACTGGAACAGAATGGACTTGAACTGAAGGACACACTGCTGGTGTCAGTTAGAGAAGTAGTGTTGGAAAAGATACCACACTCCTGGTGTCAAAAAAATTGTGAGTACAATCATCTCAGAAATACCAAGAGAGCAAACCCTGGAGAAGACCATTTAGAAAGACTCTAGAGGCCTCCCCTATAACAAAAGAGGGCCTGCTTACTCAGTCAGAGGGTGGTAGCCTTCATGTGGAACAGTGAGTCAAAAAGACAGGTGATGATAGAGTTAAGAACAACGATGAGACAATGTCTCAGAGTCATCAAGGATGGTAGTTACGGATTAGAAGGAGTTTAGAAAAGCTTAAAACATAGACAAGTAGATTAAAGGCAGATGCCTTTGGTCAGCTGTGGGGATTAGGTCAGAGGCCTAAGAAGTAGAAGAGGATCTGGAATAAGTGTTGGTATTGTCAAAGCCCGGTGACTATGTAAAAGTCAAAGTAGGTGACTATGGACCTGCGTCTGGGAAAGTCTCTCACAATAATTTCTTCAAAAGTCATTTTGCTAATGGACTATTTACTGAAAGCCACCAAACATCCCAAATGAGTCTGCAACACTGTCAAGTTCCAAACTTGGAAACCACAGCCCATTATGGAGATGTAGGTCTGACCAGCTGATTCATTCAAATCCCAGCCTGGTCCAGGTGGGTTAGCCACTGGGTGAACCCCAAGATCCATCTAATTGCCAATTCCTTACCCCCAGCAACTTCTAGTAGCTTATATGGCCAAGACCATAAAACAGACAGGAAAATAATAGAATTTCTTAAAATTTACAGAGCCTTTCGGGGACATCAGTGCTCGGGAGGCAACTTCAGAGAAATTGCTGGTGCGTTTCCTGTCTCTTTATCTTCTGCTCTCTAGGTGTGCACCTGCAGCAATATTTCCCATCTGCTTTAGTCCATCGTTATGTTCTCTCAGGGGCTATAAAGGAAGGGAAACCAGTGAATCAAAGGCAGATAAAGATGGCACTTGTGGACTTGACATTTTCCTGTTTGTGAGAAATGGAGTTTGTGTCTGGCTCCTAGCTCTGTTTACTAAGCCTAGCAAACTGCTAAAAGTTCCAAATTTTGCACTTACAGGGAGTGCAGTGTTTTTGTGGCTTATTCCTGCCAGGGTGCTTTGGCTTCTGACTAAGCTGTCTGTGAGGCATCTCTCTCCCCAACCTTCTTCCCTGTTGCATTGTGAGGATGGGAAAACTGTGTCTATTGACAAATGGTGCCTTCTGACCTGGCCTTCCCACTAAGTAATCATTAGTGAACTTAAGTGTTTGGAAAGTGCAAAGCTCTGCCAATGATCAGAGCACGTCCTGCACACAGCCGTCTTCCATCCGTGTTTGAAGGTAAAAGACTAGACTCAGATGCACAGAACCATGTGGATCCCCCCATAGACTTTGAAAACTGTCTGCGCATTAATGGCTTATCATTAAATAGGAAGCACAGAAGTTGAGAATAGGGAAGGCTTAGCAGGGAAATGGAAGCGCCCTAATGAATTTTCGGGCAGGAAAGCTAGGCTACCCTCAGATGTCTGGTCTATGTTTATAGATCAGGCATCTTACCCTCCTCCTCCCATCCAGTGTTCTTGTTTTATAAATAGCTAAGGAAGCAAGGTGAAATTTGACTGGGACAATCTTAGAACAGACTAGGAGACAGACATATCACATGCCTCAAAGGGAAGAAACACTGAGTAAAGGCATATGAAGAAGAGCAGTCCACTAAGTAGGTATGTCTGAGTGAAATCTCTGAAAATCCTGTTTTTCTCCTAGATTTGCCTGATTTCTTCAACAAAAATGGTATGTGACTTGATCATTTCATAGCTGATTCCTCCTATTTCTGGTAGGTGTTATTTATAAGCCTCTGAAAAAATCTTTTGTCTGATGTGTGTGTGTGTATAAATAATCTAGGTGAAATGCAGATCTAAAGGTGAAGGGTATAGAAAAATATTGTTATGACTTTAGGGTAAGCACAATATCCTAATCATGATAGCAGAAACTGACATTAGTTTTCTTACGAGTAAAAACTTCTGTTCATTAAAAGATACAATTAAAATAATGAATCTATAGAGGAGGAGAAGATAACTGTAATGCATTTGACAAATCAGTCTCATCTATGATATTTAAAGAACTCCTACAAATCAACAAGGAAGAGAGATGAAACAAAACTTAAAAATGGACAAGATTATTGAACAGGTGCTTCACAATATAGGACAATGGCCAATACACATTAAGAAAAGGTACTTTAAAAATGCCCATAGATCTACTGGAATCATTAAATAGATAAACAGTAGCAAATGTTAAAGATATAAAACAAGTGGAATGCCCATGTGTGCTGTTGGTGGGAGCATAAATTGGTACAATAATTCTGAAAATATTCTTTACCTGCCAAAACTTAATATATGCATAGTCCATGACCAAGCAATCACACCTAAATAGATAATCCAACATAATTGTGAATATCTGCTTACCAAAATATAAATATGAGAATATTTTTAATAACTACAAGATAGAAACCACCCAAATTTCTGTAGGTAGTAGGAAGGATAAATAACTTGTGATATATTTATGCAGTGAAATACTACACAGTAATGAAAACAAATGAGCTGCAACCACATGCAACATGAAGATAAATTTCACAAACATAGCTTGAGCAAAACAACCACACAAAATAATATTGTTACTGTATGAATCAACGTCTATGAGGTTTTAAAATAGGCAAAACAAATGGGCGCTGTTAGAAGTCAGCATAGTGATTATATGTGCAGTGTTAGAGAGACTAGAGGTTGCAAAAAGAGGCTTCTGGGAATTGGCGAAGTTCCTTTTCTTAAATTGGTTTTGTTCATATCAGTTTTTGAAAATTTTTGTATCTTGTGATTTGTATACTTTTCCTCAATGATTCAAGAACGTCTAAACTACACTGCGATACTATTGTTAACCTACTTAGTAAAAATCTAAAAATAAGGCACCGCTCTCTAACAGGAAGGCAGTAGGGGAAAAGCAATCTTATACACTGGTTGTGGTATTAATTTACTTTGGTATAAATTGTTGTATCTCATATGTAAAACAATTTGATATAATATGTCAAGATAATGAAAATACATAACCTTTTACGAAGGAGTTCTACCTCTGGAATCCACTCAAAATTATACTTATATATGAAATGGTTTATGTGCACGGTTAGACCTGGCATTATTTTTAATAATATCAAATTATTGGCAATAACCCATATGCTTATCAATAATATATCATGGTACATTCACACAAAAGAATACTATGAGGCTGTAAAGAAAAAACAGAAACTATTTATTTACTAAAAAATATTACATACCAGTTTAACATTGTGACTTAAGGCCTGATTTCTGGAGTTGGACTGTTTTCACATCTGGCTCCACTACTTACAAAAGTACGTAAGTATGCCTTAGTTACCTAAATGCAAGGTACCCAAATTGTGGAAAGTGAAGGACAGTTTTGAAACAAGAATAACTCTTAGCTGTTGCTACGACCATGTTGAGGATGCTGCAGTCTGGATGAACTAAGCCAGTCTTGGGAGTCCCAAGCCTCACTCAGAAGGCAGGTGAGCAGAGTACATCACTCAGCAACAAGCCCTAACACACTCTACAGCAGTCAGAGCGGATCAGTCAGAAACAATAACAGATATTGCCAGTATTGCCAGTAATGTAGGACCCCCTCTGTTTTCTCGTGTGCCACGTTGGCAAACTCAAAAGGGCTCTCGTTTACTAAGACAGTACCCCTAGCACAATAAAAAGATATAGAATTGTTCTTAGAGATTTCATATCTCAGGTCTTTCAGTGGAAGATCGAGAGAGGTTCAATGACTCACCCAGGGTCAGTCAGATTAATGACAGAAGCTAACTTGAATAAAACCTCATGTAAGGATCCAGCTGGGATATAATTAGTGGATATGTTATAATAATGGTCATGGCATTGTGTCTGAGTATCTAATTGACTTCTCTGAAATAATTTATGCTTCCAAAATTGTGCAGTAAAGGAACGTATATGAATCTGTAAGTCACTGAAGGTATCAGCTGTTGTATATACTGAAGGGTGCTGGGAGACATGGTGGCAGTACGGGCTGACTAGTGACAATAGTTGAAGGTGAACATAATTATGTAACTTTAACCTGTATTAGTTTATGTCAGAGTAAGATCATGAAATTGGAACTATGAAGGTTAATAGATTTGAACAGAAAAATAAGCATAAATGATGTCTCTAAATATGACATATAATTTACAACCTCCCAAACCCAGAATCTTGTATGCCAAATTTGGATCTTCTTGACACGAATTTTACTATTATTTTTAAAAAAGGTTTATTTATTTTTATTTATGCATACAAGAACTGGGATCAAGGCCAGAGGTGGCGGCAGTGAGAGGATTCGTCAGAGACAGAGTAGGAGCAGAACAGGCAGATGGACTGAAACACACTGCTGAACGGAGCAGCGGGCATGGCAGGAGAGGTCTGCTGCGCCATTTGGGTCCGCTCCCTGGCCAGGATTGAATTCAGGCCAGGGGTAGCTTGATAGTGCTGAGATTTTTATGCCTGCACCTGTGTCACCAAGGATGCCCCTTGACACAGATTTTAACCACACAGACTTCACAACCATCACATAACCCATTATTGGGGAAACTTGGTTCCCCTGGAAAAATGGAAAGATATAAAATTTTCTGCATTTTAGGTTATAAGAATTTAGGTCCCTGTTATTTAATCTTGGCCCTGCCCTAACAAACTGTGTGGGTCTTGAACAAATAACTTCAACTTTAGAGGTCTCAGGAATGTAAGTCAGGAATATACTTTAATCTCAGAGGATTGTAGCTTCTTATTTTAAGGTCTCATTTTCAGTACCTGTTTACAACAGTCAACATTTTAAGTAGTCTACAATGAATTTACTGGAGCCAAAATTTGTCCAACAATGGTAGGTAAAAATCAGTAATTTGATGATTAAAGATAGGTAAAGTATCCATGTGCGTCTCTCTCATGAGAATCTTGCTTCCACGTAATAAGTTATGATGAAAGCAAACTGCCAAACTACATCTGCAAACAAGCAAACACAAAAGCAAGCTTCTTAGAAGCTCAGGGCAGATCCTACTGACTTCAAGCTCTCTACCTAAAGTAAGAAGTTAATACTGAGTGACTCTGGGGCACTCATTTGTGTCACATTCCATCCCTCTGCCTGTCTGTGTTTGTAGTTGGTGATCACTGCCAGAAGTCAGAGGTTGGATGGTGACAGCTTAGAGTACTTCCACGTGCATGGTCAGTGCATTGTGCTGACTGATTTCCTTCCAAATGGTTCCGCCACAAGATGTAAAGGGGCTGTTACCATAAAACAAAAAACAATGCAACAACCTAAAAGCAAGAAACCCCAGAAGCAATAGTGAGGTTTGTGTATGTGGTACTGGTGAAGGTAGGTGTTTTAGTTTTGTTTTATTTTAATATTTATTTGCTTTGGTAAGACCTTTTTATGCAAATGATCAGGTTGACTTTCTGTACAAGGAAGTGTTTTTTATATCATGTAAATTATCAGGACACCAAAGGTAATATAGAAAGAAGAGAGAAAAAAAGAAAGAAAATCGATGTAGCAGAACATGTTTTTTCTTTTACACAATTCTTTACGCAATATCTTCTAAGGAAGGTGGACAGTCTTTGGCAGGTTATTCTCAACTTTGAAAGAATAAATAAACCAGTTATTAGCAGTTGTTAATCATGTTTTTGGGAGACTGGGAATTGGGCAGATTTGGGCAGTGGTGGGAGAAAATTGCTTATATACTTATACACAAACGCATACATGTGTATATATGCACATACACATTAGTTGGCTCTTCATATCTGCGGGATTCACGTCAGTAGATTGAACCAATTGCAGATCAAAAATATGGACAATGTAGAGTTAGGTTAGAGTTAGGCTACCATGGTTGTATCTGTATTAAATGTAACGACTGTACTAAACATAAAGACTAAATAATAACTGTCATTATTCCCAATGCAACATTGTATTTTACTATCAGTTATCTAGAGATGATTTAAAGTACATGAGAGGTACCTCCCCATGAGAACATGTTTCTCAAGAAGTACCTCCTCATCCCTCTGCAGAAGTGAAAAAGGGGAAACACAAGAAGTACCTGGCTCAGAGCCCCAATTCTTCTTTCATGGTTGTGAAATGCTCAAAATGCCATAAAATTACGGTGGCTTTTAGCCAGGTACAATTAATTTTGTGTGTTTGCTGTTCTTCTGTCCCCTGACTATAGGAAGGAAGGCAAGGCTTACAGAAAGATGTTTCTTCAGTTGGAAGCAGCACCAAAAGTGCAAATCAAAATAAACCATCCCAATAAACACATTTTGTATAAAAAATAATAATGAATTACATGGGCGGTTGGTTATATGTAAGTACTATGCCATTTTATATTAGGAACTTGAGCAGCTATGTGGGTTGGGAGTTTGGAGATCCCAGAGTCAATGAGCTAGAGATAACAAGGAGTTCTGCAAATATTTATTATATATATATAGTATATATACACACATATATATATTATATATTTAGTCTCACCCATATCTACCCTTACACACTGTGGCCCAGCCTCTCATATTTCCTTATCTTAAAAAAATATTCTATCAATTTTGCCTGAAACAGTGTCTCCCTGCCTATTATCTGCACCATTTCCTTTTCATATGACAAAGTCTGGCTCATCTTTTAGTTGTCCATTTAGATGTCACCTCTAAGGAAACCTTCTCTTGCCCTTAGACTGCATTAGTTCCCATAGTCCAAGGCACTTCCTTTGTCAAAAATCACCTTTCACAGTGTAGTGCGATTGCTTGTCTAGTCTCCTGCCTCTGCTACTAAATTCTTTGTTCCTTGAGGACAGGGACCTTGTCTGCTTTGTCCACTATTAATGTACCACTTCACTTCCAAGGACTTAATAGGGCAGTTCAGAGTTTAAGCTCTGAGAAACCACATGTTGAATGAATATATAAGCCAAGCATGTCTTATAATAAGAGTCTAGAATTTCCCTTAGATTTTGATAAGACAAGATATGTTGTTCACAGTATTGACTTTCCCATCCAATGCTACAAATAGACTCAAATACATTCTTAAAATCATGAGACATGTACTCTCATTCTTAGGAGTGGATATTTAAGAAATACTGGATACTTGACATAAAAATTCCACAGAATTGTTGACACATTTTATGGAAGACTCTTGGAAAAATCTACCACATTGCAACTAAGACCTCTTGATATCACCTTGTTATTATTTTAGTTTCTGAGAAGCAAATGCGTCAACATGATCTATTGTTCTCAAGATAATCATGTCAGTCTATGTCACCTTTTGTGTGTATCAGTGTGCAGTGTACACACATAAGCAGTAGTGCATATAAATTCCCTGAAAATACCCCTTTGTTAAAAAGCCATTTTCATGCTTTCTTTATTGCTGCCAATATTAAGAAGGAGCTTGACTTTCGATGCCCTGAATTAGGTAAAAGGAGATTATGTTTAGACATCATATGGGTCCACAATTTATGCTCTAAGCAAAATTTTTGTTTGTATAAAGTGATCTTGGTATGTGTGGTTGCTAGGTTATGCTCACAGAGCTCAGTTATATCACCACTGTTGCTGCAATTTTAGTTCAAAAGTTGAAGAATTATGCCTCCAACCAGAGGGCAAGAACTATGTGAGCAATTGTGGAGCATTGCTTTGTATTTTATTTGTTGAGAACAGGAGACTGAAACCCTGTAACAGGTCTTTGTTATTTATTCATTTAAAAAATGAAAAATGATGTAAAATATATATAAGTAAAAAGAATTTGTCTTATTATGTTCGAAAGGCTCAGAATATGACTTTGCTGTTATACCTTAAAGGAGATGCTGCCTTAATTTTGGCAGTTTATAAAAAACAATTCCATAAGAAAAATGTTGAGTGAAGAGACAGCTACAGTAAGCACAGACACACAGATGCTATAACTCTAATGTAACTGAGAAGATTCCTCGGCTTTGGCTTTGGAATGATAGCCACCGATTGCTGATTCAACATAGTATGACATGGTTAATGTTATATCTCATGACTAGAGCCATGGCTGTCATAGCCTACGAACATTTATTATTTATTTATTTTACATTTTTAAAAGGAGAGGTTTATTAGAAAAAGGAGAAAAAGAGAGGTACCTGCATAGTCACAGGTGGGCAGGAGAGTCCTATGAACATTTAATCTAACACCCTTCCTGTGCAAAGTACTCTACAGAGTGGTGTGGGGTTACCAAGAAGCACTAATTCAATATTGCCTCATTTACAATTTGTGAGAAGACTGAGACAGGTTAAAACAAGATAATTGCTATAATTATAGTACCATGTGTTAATTACTGAAGACAATATTGCATGGTGGTTAATTCAGGCAGCATGGGTACTTGTACTGGATCTACCATTTCCCAGCCATTTTTAGACATGTTATTGAACTTCTGGTTAACATTGGTTTTATAGGGGTCATAATAAATTGCTAATGGTATGAGTTGTGAATTTCCTATTGGTGCTTACAAGATGCTCCCTACATACATTCCCCAGATCCTTTGAGTATCATCTGTCATTGGATTTTGGTTCTAGGACCAAAGTAGGAGAACAATTTGCACTGCAGTCTGAACTTGCTACCCACATAGAGCTGTTAGCTAAAGTAACAAAAACAAATGAAAAACTAAATGAGGTGCACTGCTTTCTTTCTGTTTCTACAAGTGATGTAACCCAAAAGAAGCTAAGAAAGCTGATTAATAAGTTTTTTATTTCCAGAGAAATTATTTCCAGAGAAATTAAGTTAAACAATCATAACAAACTGGAAATCTGTTCAGTTGTTTAGTACATAGCTCTCTAGCACACTCAATGTGGCATAAGTTGACTCCACCTAAAAAGGCCCACCAGACTTTCTGCATCTGAGAGTGGTAGGCAGTAACTTATCTTTCCCCTTTGAGTGGATATCTTGATATGTTCCAAATCATTGGATCACCAGCAACTTTACTAATTTGGCAGGCCCCAGAAAATCCACAGGATTCCACTATTCCTTATGTAGGCATCTACAGAACTTGCTACTTCTGGCTTAATAGAAAATTAAGTACAATTAGTATGGAGTGTCAGTGTGATACCTTATAGAATTCAAGATGATTTTGCTTTCTATTGACTAATTTTACAGACGGCAGGTAAACTGATATATTCCTGAGGCAAGACTGTGAAGGTATACTGCTGGGCCTTCCATATTAAAAAAAAAAAAAAAAAAAAAAAAGAGCTGTCCTGTGTTGTCTCACCAAATCTAGAACCCCTGGTAAGAAGACCCATTATCAATATTTTGGCCTTCTCCTTGGTCAAATATCCTTATAACCCATTCATATACTTATTCACCTGGTGTCTGATAAGATGAATTAGCAAAATTTTGTAATTATTTTACAGAGTAGCTATTTCCTCTTATGTCAAACTTTGCACTTACCTTTTTGAAGCAATCTGAAATCTAACCCTAGTTATAGGTCTTGTGGCAATAAGATCTATGGTGGGGACAGAGCTTGACAACTGGAATCCCTTTATCAGGCAACCACTTCAGGTGACATTGTCACAGATAATTTTAGCAAGGAAGGTTAGCCTACTCAATGGAGAGCAAGGCATGACTTAAGAATTCAACAAAAAAACCCAACCTCAGGTATGCATTTTACTTTTTCCCAGTCACTCTTCTTTTACATGAGAAATTCAATGGTGACAAGAAATTTTAAAATATAGAGCTACCATAGAAGCTCTCTGATTTTATGACCATGACTTGAACTGAGAGTTTGAAGATCTGGACTTATTTTCCTTCTGTAACCGTTCCTGTGCATTCAGAAAATGTCCTTCCTTACCACATCATTACTACTATGACAGTATCAACCACAGGTGATAATTTGATATATCGTTGAATACAATGTAATAGACACATTATAAGGAGACCCCTTTCCCCACTGAGTCACACCATTGTCTAATTGCTTACTGGTATGAAATCACACCTGCTTGTAACAAGTAGAATGTGCCAAGGGGATACAATATTATCTCTATGATCACTTCAAGCTTTGTAAGACTGTCTTGGCTGAGGCTTTGAGAGGTTTGAAGGTATAAGCTGCCATATTGTGAGGGGGCCATGACAGGGTCACATGATGGGGAGTTTCCAGGGCCCCCAGCAGAGAAAGCCAGAAAAAAAAAAGGGTGGGGGAAGGTTCTTACAATTTCAAATAAGTAATTCTGCCTGAGCTTGGGTATATATATATATATATATATATACACACACACATTATGTATGTATGTGTATATATATACATATATAAATTATGTGTAGGCTCCTCACCCATAGAACTAGGAAGTAATAAATGTGTTGTTTAACTTGCTAATTTGTGGTCATTTCTTATGCACAATAGAAAATAAATATGGAGGGCCTCCCTGGTGGCGCAGTGGGTTAAGCAACACACTATGAAGCAAACCGCAGCCACTGCAGCCTGAGTTCAATCCCTGCTGCCGGCCAGGGAGGGGACCCACATGGCGTGGCAGACCTCTCCTGCTGTGCCTGCTGCTCCCCTCAGCAGTGTACTTCTGTTGATCTGCCTGTTNTGCTCCCCGCTCTCTGTGGTGAATCCTCTCACCCCCCCACACCTCTGGCCTGTACCCCAGTTCTTGTATGCATAAATAAATAAATCTTTAAAAAAAAAAAAAGAAAATAAATATGGAATTTGGTGCCAGGAATGCGATGATGTCCTAACATATACTTTAAGATAGAGGAGTGGCTGTGGAGTCTGAGCGTGAACACATGCTGGCAGAATTTTAAGGAGGATAGAGAAAGCCTAAGTCACAAAATATCTGTCATTGGGCTACACAAAAATAGAAAATGAATAGTCTAGATAACTAGTATTTCATCTCTCATTGGTAAAGAGCTCAGCACTGCAGTTCAGTCCAAGGACATGACTCAATTAATCCAAAATTTTATCCTTGAGAATCTGTGTCTGGGGCACATTCCTGGGACCAATTTCTGCAGTTTCAATGTCCAGTCAGGAGAAATAAACCGCAGTAGTTACTTTAACAGAGAAAACTCAATATAAAGAATTGTTAACTAGGTATAAAATTAAAATAGATAAAGTAAAAACAAAATGCTAAGGTAACATGGACACAGTTATCTCCCTTTCGTGTTATGGGGAAAAAAAGGAAGGCATGACTAAACCTTAGACGTTTGGAGTAGGGGGCCCATGGAAGTAAAACTCAAACCTCTGAGGAAAGGACATTGGTTAGTTGGTACAGATGTCTCTGAGTTCAGGCAGTGGTCCCGTTGGAGATAATCCCAGACCTCTGAGGAGGGGGCACAAGCTGACCTTGCTGGTTCCTGTGAGGGGTGTGACGGGGCTGGGTCTATGCATGTTAGAGAAATTAACTTCCATGGGAATTAAACTGCCGTTGTTAGAGTAGAGAGACTTGTCAGGATAAGCTCGCAAGAACAGCAAGCAGTCAAGAGAGTTAAGAGCATGCCAATAAGAATGGAAAATCTAATATTTTTCTTCCTCCAGTCTTGGGGTTTCCCTTTAGAGTCCCTTGTAGGATTATCTTGCTAGGGAGGCAACTAGAAAAGCAAAAATGTGATTTATGCTGTTGCAGGCCTGCACCACGAAGTGGGATATGAAAAGGGAGGTGGTAGAAGTTGAGAGGTAAAATTTAATAACTGGCATACTCATATAATTTCACACATCAGAATTGCAAAATGTGGAATGAATGAAATTATTTTAACAGCAAGTCAATTACTTACAGGAAAGGCTTAAAGTTTCAAAAGCCCAGATTGAGTATTCCTATTTGTTTTTTGTTTGTTTGCTTGTTTTGGTTGCTATTTGGGTGCAAACTTCTCTCCTTACAGCAAGACATACTTTACTTACTATACCCATAAGGGAAGGAGAAGAATGTGTCAATTTTGCTTCTGAAGACAAAAATTACTAACATTTCATTTTTAACATGCAATTAAGGAAAACAAACTGTTCTTCATTCTGTTTCTTCACCTCCTCTTCCACCAAAACAAACCAGACCAAAAGGATTCATGTTTTTTGAGAAAGATGATAAGATTTTCTAAATAATAAGAGGTGCCACTGGTAAAGGGAAATTAAGTTATTGAGAATTAAGCCTGCTGCCTGGTGGTGCAGGGGTTAAAGTCAGGGCTATCAATATATCACTAGCCACTATAGCATGAGTTAGATCCCCAGCCAGGAAGCTGACCCACAAGACACAGAAGACCTCTCCTGTCTCACCTGCTGCTCCCCTCAGCAGTGTGTTTCAGTAGATCCACCTGTTTTGCTCTCCATTCTCTCTTTGGTGAATCCTCTCACCCCCTACACCTCTGGCCTATACCCCAGTTTTTGTATGCATAAATAAATAAATCTTTTAAAAAAATAATTAGGCCTGAAGGAAGTGTTTGGAAATTAGGTGTGTGAACTTTCTCAGGCTGCAAGGGATTGTAAACTGGATAGAGTTGAGCAGAGTCAATGTGTAAGTCCTATTAATGTTCTTTGGGCAACTGGCATAAAGAATAGAGTCCCTTGTTAATTCTGTTTGTTAATTCTGTTTGGTTACTTTACAGTAGAGTACTTTATACTTTATTATTATTATTATTTTAATTTTTATTTATTTATGCATACAAGAGCTGGGGTACAGGCCAGAGGTGTGGGGATACAGAGTGGGGAGCAGAACAGGCAGATTAACCGAAATACACTGCTGACAGGGGCAGCAAGTGAGGCAAGAGAGGTCTGCTGTGCCATGTGGGTCTGCTGCAGTGGCTAGGGATGCTTCACAATGCAATGCTTTACCTTATGTGCCACCAGGGAGGCCCCTAGAGTACAGTACTTTAAATGTAATTATGTACTTAATACTGGATGATATGGGCTCCTGGATCTTTGAGAGTTGTACAACTTTCTTTTGCTCACAGATCTGTTACCTAAAGTAGAATTCTCACTTACTTATTGCTCTTTGGAAATGAATACAATTATTTTTTGCAAACAATATCTTAGGGGAGGTAGTTAGGGCAACTGTTATCTGTTCTGATGATCATGCCCTATTTTATTCTCTGCTTCTGTTTCTTTCTCTTGCTGCATTCAAGGTGTCAGCTGGACTGTAATCATTATAGGGCTTGTCTGGGAAGAACCCATAGCAGGTTCACCCTTAGTTGTTGCCAGGACTTGGTGCCTCACTGGTGGTTGCACTGAGGCCTCGGTTCCTCATGAGTTATTGACTAGAGGCTTCTGTTGGTTTCTTGTGATGAGGGCATCTCTGTGGAACATTTCACAATGGTGAAATATGGTGCTGGTGTCATCAGAGTGAGCAAGCGAGCAAGCAAGAAAGATGACTGCAAGAAAGTGCTGGCAAGGCAGAAATCTAATCATGAAAGTGACATAGTTTCACTTTTCTTATTTTATCCATTAGAAACAAATCACTAGACTTAGCCCACACTCCAGAGAGGGAGTTTGGGAGGTAGAGATCTTTAAGGGCATTTTAAAATTCTGCCTTCTAAAGAAGGTGTGGAGAAAGGACACAGGAGAGGAGGTGATTGTGGGGATGGAGAGCAGGAGGCAAGGGAATTCTAGTAGTCAGTGATAATGAATAGCTAGTGGTACTGAATAAAGATAACAATAAGCTGATGATGTAAGAAAAGATATAGAAAACTCAGATTTGCTCTCATGCAAATATACTTGATAACTAGAACTTTTGTGAACTACTTTCTTTGCCTAGTTATGATAAAGTCTAATAATGATTGTGGTTATAATTATGATGTGACAAATACTTTATTGAAGTGTTATTTTAATGTAACCATAACCTTTATATAATATACATGTAAATAAAGATTTTATAACAGATACACTATTTTATTGTACAAAATGAAGCTGCAAATCTTTAACATTCAAATGGTTCACTCTCTTTGTAGTTTTTCATTCCACAAGGTCCATTAATAACCTATCTACATAACTAAATAACTAAATGAATAAATAAATAATTCTATATAGAATAATAGGATAATCAATTTCCCCAGTAGAAATCAGATTGCCATTCCCTTATAAAGAGAAAATAAAAAATGATTAGTCTTTTATGGCTTCTGTTTTTTCTTTCATGCTGCAGAAACAGCCCATATGAGGGGGATGTGTGTGTGTGTGTGTGTGTGTCTGATAAAGATACATTAGGAAGGTGAGGGAAATGCTTTTTCTTCATTCCTGATGTGCCCTTCCATATGGAGATGGCTTTACTTATAAGACACTTCTGATTCTTTTGTCCCTTCCTTTCATCTTCCCTAGAAGGAATGGCCCAGTAGGTCAACAGGATTGGAAAATATAAACTGGCTACATTTTGCTCAGTTATACTCTCAGTTATATTCTATCCACCAGAAGCTGAAATAATGCTGTTTTTCTCTGCACTGTGAGTTTTCTGGTAAGGGAGGAATGGGGTGGAAGTTGGAAGGGGAGAGGCAATATGGTATTCCAGTGCTGGTTGGCTAAGTCCTTTGAATTATAGGGTCTGTATCTGGTATTCCATTTGTTTGCAGATTTAAGTCACTTTTCCAATATTAACTTTATTATTAAGAGCAGTATTGTAGTGCTCTGACATGTTCTTTTATTTCTCATTTTTCATAACATAATTAAGGAAAACAAGTATCTCTTTTGTTGGGGTCTCTCAAGTTCCAAGTTTACCTCTTTTTAAGTCTCACAACCATTTTATGAGATAGTCAGGGATAAATTTTCACCCCCAATGATAGATGAGGAAACTGAGACCCAAAAAAGTAAAACCAGTGGTCTAATAGAAGACTTTTCTCTTTAGAACAAGGGAGTAGGCAGTCAGAAAGGCAAATATGGGCATACATAAGTACCAAAGAACTTTACTAGGCAGACCTAGGGCAAGAAGTACCCCCATTTGACTGTGTCATTATTTATTATGCTTTTCTCTGTTCATCTTGTATATTACCAACTTTACTGAATACCACATTTTAAGGAAAACAACAGAAAAATACGAGGATTGGGTAGATTCCTGATTTTATACTACCAAAATCAGTCCACATCCTAGTCTTCGAGATGCCATGTTGTACCACTTACTGTCTTTCAAATCCAAAAGGAAGGTCACATCTGGGGAAAATGGAGAGGATTCTTGGATAAGCAATGTCAGGGCTTTGAAACGATTTTGTCAGCTGGAGCTTGTGAAAAACTAGATGGACTGAGAAGAAATGAGCACATAGCTAGTGCCCCCAGCCACAGCTCAGTAACTTGTACCAGGCCTCCCATTTCCAGGAGATGAGAGACCCAGCAGTCCTCTATTCAAGCATTTGCCTCTGGCCTGCTTACAGTTCTTTCTAGTTTCAGGTGGAGATAATTGCCCTGAGAAGACTGTAGTTTGAGTCTTATTGTCATTTTGATATGAGCTGGGAGCAAAGGAGCAGTTTCAACTTTGTTCTTATTTGTGTTACAAATTTCTCTTGCTTTTTGTTG
This sequence comes from Galemys pyrenaicus, assembly GCA_019455555.1. Taxonomy (NCBI): domain Eukaryota; kingdom Metazoa; phylum Chordata; class Mammalia; order Eulipotyphla; family Talpidae; genus Galemys; species Galemys pyrenaicus. The sequence goes on from JAGFMF010011381.1 coordinate 11,075,503, forward strand.
TTTTCCTTTGATTAGAGCCAAGACTCATGGTTCTTTTCTCCTCTTTACTGAGATATTTTAATCAAATGCATGATCTTTTACCCAGGATAGTGCTGTTGCTCTGGGTCTCCTCCTCCTGCTAACCCCGTTGCCCTACAGTGGACAACCTGGAAGAAAATATGATGACCTAGGACTTTCCTTCTTTCCAGATCCCTGTGTCTTCTCCACTTTCTTCCTAATATTTTAATGCAGGTTATACAAGATTGTGCGCTATACAATCATGTATCATATAAGAAAAATAAATTTTTCTATGGATTTTTGCTTTGTTTAGTTTTGCAACATAGTGAAAATTGCCAAGCTGGACATTGTGCAATAAGATAGAATTTACATTAATGAGTGAACTGACTTTCAAACTAGCATTGATAGGTAACATGTATGAGACTAGTAAGATGATGTGGTGTCAGTAAAGATTGCCATTTGTATGCCTACCTGAAATGCTAATGATGACTTGACATGTAGTATTTTAAGACAGTTTATGACATTGTCTTTCCACAGTTTGTTGGATTCAATGCATTATTTAGTAAGACCTTTATGACAAATCACTGCTATTACAAAATTGAAATATGTGTTCATTTCATAGCTCCAATAACAATAATTATGTTAAATTTTTGCTTTTTGTTCCTAATAAATATTTTCTGTTTTTTATGCCCTTACCTCCGGGCTTTTGGGTTTTGGCTTTTTGTCAGCATTTTGAAAAGTAATACAGATATGGATCTGCTTTTATACATATGTATGTATGAGTATATTTGGTTCAAAAATATTTCATTATAGATCTTTAGTAGCTTTAAATTCCAAAGAATCAGAACAAAAAAACTGTTGCTGACAGGAATCTTTAATCTGTTTATAGTTTTATTGCTGGGACTAAATTTTAAGACTCTTGTTATTACAAATGTAACTCATTACAAAAAACAAACACAGTTAAAAGAAAATTTTAAGACAGTCTTCCATATCCTTTTCTAATTCATCACTGTGTATAAATTTTTTGGTAAGAATGAAATATACATGTTGTATTTGTAGATACATATTCCCTATCAGTGAATACATGGATTTAATAAAAAAAACATAGCTATGAAAAAAAAAACATGTATCATAAAATTGTTTTATTGATAAAAATGCTTAAAACATTGTATCTGGGATTCCCCCCATAATCAGCTTAATTGGCTAATGAGGACCTCGTTTACAACCTCAGTGGTAGTCCCTTGGCCAATTTTGACTTGGTTGTGACGATGGCAATGTTAAGTATTCTTATTAACTTTGTCCCAGCCCAGGACTTTAGAATCTTTTGCTCTGACTATTGTGGGGATATAGAAGAAATTCCCACCCAATTGGGTTTCTAGATCTCCTCCCCCATCCTTGTACTCCTGTGTGCTCTGGAGCACTGTTGGGGGTTCCCTACTTCTAATGTTTTTAGAGACCTCCAGAAAAATTCTGAAATGCCACTTGAGATCTCTGCCACACCATATAATGGCTGTCTTTTAAGCCATTTTATTGAGGTAGTACTGATATGTTCAATGTATATAACTCAATGAATTTGAACAGATATATATGTCAAGAACCTTACCATAAACATAACCATCACCTCCAGAAGTTTTCTTCTGCCCTCTTTATTTATTATTGTTATTATTACTATTATTTGAGAATAATAATACACCATGTGGGATATTTGAAATATACCAAAAGTTCTGAAACTGGGCCCAACATTGATCCTGCGCTAATCTGCATACAACTTGATGAAGCCTAACACACCTTAACCTACCTCTGTTTATAGATAGGAACTCACTGTTATAAGAGAGGAACTCAACCTTCCAACATGAATAAGGAAAACCAGGCCCCCCCAACCCCTGACCATGCACCCATGAGTCTGCAAATTTATGATGTACACCTCTTTCTCCTTCCCCTCCCCAATGATTCACAGTTTCCCTGCTTTCTGCATGCCAATTTCCCTATAAAGAAGCTTATAGTCCCTGGATCAGGATGGTGGATTTGAGGATTGCCTCCCACCATCATGGCCAGTGCCTTCCAGATACATTCAGGGTTTGATTTCTGCTGTGTGCCAGCCCTGCACCAGTTGTTACTGGCAACAGGTCTTGATTGGCAGTGCTGAGCTTTTAGATGCGTAAACTGTGTACCTGGCAGCAAATGCTGTATACCTGGCAGCAAAAACACATTCCCTGCCTCCCCGCCTCTTCTCTCCCCACTTTTATCTCTACACCTTGGGACAAATTGCTTGAGTTGTCTGTGGCTCTTTCCTCACCTGTAACATCAGAGGATTTACTTTCCAGAGTTGTGTAAGGTTAGGTGTCTACATAGTAGTTGCCATGTTATCATTCAATAAATATCAATGACTCTAACTGTATCTTAGTGTATTCCCCCAAAAATGCCTTCTGAATTTTCTATAATCTAGCCATTTGGCAGCTTTCGGACCAATGATACTCCTGCTCTTTGCTTTAATGACTTCGGACTATTTCATGCAGTCGTAGTCCCCAGAGTGGGAACATAAACAGTATTTGTCCTGCAGGTTCAAGCAGATCTTAGTGTGGTAGAGTAGAGGGCCTTGAGAAATGCAGAAGTTATTGGGAAACCTAGGGAGTTAGGGCACAGAGCCTGGTCTGAGAGACATGAACCTCTTGCAAAGGGGCATTTCTAATGTCATTAGGTATGGGCGGAACTTATCTAGGGATCTGAGGAAAAGTGGAGAAGGAAAAAAAAAAATCTGTGCACTTAAGCCTCAAAGCAACTCTGAAATTTTCCATGCGTAAATAGCATAAAGTACCAAAGACCGGAGACCTGCCCACCCTGGTTTGGGGGATAGACGAATCTGGTGCCTGGGTCTCCAATGTCTCAGAACCTGGAGTGGAACTGCACAGTGGCACGCAATGTCAAGAAATGGCCCAGGATCCTCTAGCCAAGGACGCAGGGAGATGACTTCCTGTATTATTTGAGAGGGATTTGAATTGATGAAGAGGGATCATACACTCAATTTTCCAGAAGCAGGTAAGCAAGGGACTTTGGTTTGAAATTATTTTAGCCCTGATCCTACCTGGCTTGACTTGGAGAAAGTGGGTTTTATCATCATCCGATGCCAGATGAATATAGGGGGGAAAAAAAAAAGCCTAACCCTGTCACAACCACTTCCTATATCTCGCAATAAAATTGCCTTCCAAACATGACACAAACTGTACAAATGAATGTTGCAATGGACACCTGGCTTCACTTTGACTTGTATTCTCAGGTCCATGGAGACGCTGCCATTTGGTTGTGTTGAAAATATTACCCACTAGATTCTGGCTTTGCTATCCAGTTTTTTCTTAATGTAGCAATTTGGAGAAGTTAAAATGTGCTACAGCCAATACCACTTTCACCTTGATTTTCTTAAAGATGTTACACAATCTGTGTATCTTTAAGCAATGTATTTTGAATAATTTAAATTTTTTCTTTGAAAGTTATGTACAGAGACATTCTTTCTTACTTTCCTTTTCTGATCAAACTTTATGTTTTTGAGTCATTCATGTTGATACTTATAACTACATTTATTCATTTTTGTCGCTATATCATATGAATATATCACAATTTATTTCCTTTTGATAAATGGGCTTTCAGTTTTTTCTAATTATAATAAATAAGACTTTGGTGACTATTATATACTTATCTCCTAATACACATATATAAGATTTTCCAAGGGAATATACCTTCATAGAAATAAAATGATATTACTTTCAACTTCAGCTTGAACTTTCCTTATTGCAAATGAAGTTGAACATCTTTTCATGTGCTTCACCACTAATCACATTTTCCTTTTGTGAAATGCCTCTCAGTGATCTTTGCTTATTTTCTATGAGATTGTTTGCATTTTTCTTATTGATTTAGAAGAGTTCTTTTACTCTGGATATTAATAATTTCCTGGTTATTGTTTTGCAAATATCTTCTTGTGGAGTTTGTGGATTGGCTTTTTTTTTTTTTAACTCTTTCCTTGTCTTATCAATCTTTTGTTTATGAATTTTACTTTTTGTATCTTATTTACAAAACCCTTCCCTACCTTGAATTTATTAAAAAAATCTACATTTTCTTCTAAGTGTCTTCAAATTTGTTTTTTCTGTTGATCTGTCTAAAATTGATTTTTGTGTATAGTTTGAGTTAAGGATGCAAATTTAATATTTTGTACATGAATAATTGTTCCAACATTATTTTTAATTATTTCTCCTTTCCCCAATTGATGTGTATTGCCAAAAATTTTCATGTATGCACAGATCTGTTTAGAGGGTTCCCATTTTCTTTCACTGAGGTATTTATCTATCTTTGCTCCATCATATGAATGTTTTAGTTAATAGAACTTTACAATACATTTGATATCTGATAGAACAGGTTCTCCCTTAACTTTACCTCATATTTGCTGCCTCCCTAGCTCAAGAATTTTCAGTAATGTTCCTATTTCCCTCTCATACTGATAGTGTAATTTCAGGTTTTCAGGCCTGAAATGATCCATTCCTAGCTCAGGTTGCAGTGGCAGCGGTCAGTCCCAGCCACTAAACAACCCAGCCACCATGGGTTGGTGTCTCACGAAGCCGCAGCAGGAGCTTCGCTGATGCTCAGGCAAGCAAGTGAGAAGAGGCAAATTTACTTAGAGAAAGAAAAAGTTTAAGAAACAGAAATAAAGTGGAACCCCCAGGCTGCTGGAACCACTCCTAAGAGGAGTCCTGCCTCAGTGTCTACACACCTTCTTCCCCTAACTATTCTAAAGCTCCACCAGTCTCTTTGTGATTGGTTAGTTCTCAGTGGTCTCACTCTGTTTCAAAGTCTCTGTGCCCAGAACTAAGTCTCTGTGTCCCAGCTCTTATCTTAGCATACTTTTCTTTATCATCCTTATTGGGGGTTGGGAGATGTCATGTTGCCCCGTGTCCTGAGGGTGTTTGATTAGTCCCCTTTGGAATTTGTCGTCCTTATCTCTGGAGCCCTCTGAGGTTTCTCCTGTACTATTGATTTTGAGCCTAAGGGCTCTCCAATTGCCCTATGACTCCCTATGAGCCAAATTTGAACAAAATGGTCCAAGATTACAGAAGTAGGTTTACCTACCTGAAACCTACTTCAGGTAGTGTTCTTAATCTCTTGGTTAAGAGAACAATGACTAGACTGCAATTATCTTAGGAAAAAATGCTGTCAACCCAGCAGTTCTGGTGACTTTGCTATGTATTTCTCTTCTTCCTCTGCTTCACCCTACTCCTTCCCTCCTGTTCTCTTTCCTCTCTCACTCTGATTATATTCCTGGAGTATATCTGTTCCTTACAGAGGCCATTCATGTTCTTCATTTTTGCTTTTAGAGGTGTTTTCTTAGGACCTGTCATGTAATTCTTTATGATAATACTCCATGATATAATGTAACGAATACTGTTTAAGTTTACAGGCAGGCTAGATGAGGAAATACCAGCTATATTTTGTCTTAAGTGTTGACATACATATCCATGCATGTAAAGTTATTTAGTCACAGAAAGATAGTGTTTGTCTTGAAGATTTAAGACCATTTCTTTCTTTTTTCTTTTTGCTGTCAGTTTACCATAAAGTTGTTATTCTTTAAATTATGTAGGGAAATATTTGTCTTGATCTATCTTATACCCACTAGATGTTGCTCTAGGGCTGTAGAAAGAGCAACATTCCTTTTCACCCAAAGCTGCAGTTAACTTTTCACAGTTACTAAAAGAGAGCTCAAATGAACCTTTTAGCTGTTGGAGAAAGAAAGGATAAAAACCCAAACATGGAGACAGGAAGTATGTTTTCAAAATATAACAAAGAAGTAAAACTGATTAAGGAGGACTATATGTACAATGTTTGCATAGTTGAAACATGCATTAGCATTGACATTTGTCAACTGAATAATAAAAGTTAAATCTCTAAAGATTATATCTCTGAAGGCATCTGAAACATGACTGACATTCCAGGTCAACTTTCAAAAAACAGTGCAAACATTCTGGGCACACTAAATTATTTTATTTTAAAAAATTATGCTTTTCTAATTATGAAAGTATTCTATTATCACTTAAACAACCAATAAAATGTAGAAAACTATAATGGAGAAAATAATTACCCAGAATTCTACCACTCAGGGTGATTATCTGATAGCATTTTGGCACGCCTCTTCCCTTTCAATATTTTTCCTTTCTTTTTTATTTCCTTTTCTTTTTTCCTTTTTCTTTTTTAATTAAACTTTTTGTTTAATGTAATATAATTATATATAGAAACATATCACATATCACACACCTATACATATATCTCTAATGAAAGCTATGAAACACAATAGCAAAGTAAACACTACACAACTCAAAACAAAGCACATTACCAATTTTTCTAAGTTCCTGTGCACTCTTCCCCATATACCATTCATCTTTCTTCCCCAGAGGAGGGAATCACCATCCTGGCTTTCCTTCATTCATTCTTGCCTTCCTATTTTTTTTTAAAGATTTATTTATTTATGCATACAAGAACTGGGGTACAGACCAGAGGTACAGGGGGTGAGAGAACTCACCAGACAGTGGGAAGCAGAACAGGCAGATCGACTGAAGTACACTGCTGAGGGGCACAGCGGTTGAAGCAGGAGAGGTCTGCTGTGCCATGTGGGTCCCCTCCCTGACCCAGGGATCAGACTCAAGCTGCAGTGGCTGGCAATAGCTTGATAGTGCTGAGAATTTAACCCCTTTGTGCCAGTAGGGGGGCTCCTTGCCTTTTCTTTTTAACTTATCCTTTTATTTTGAGTTTTATCACATGTGCATGGATCCTGAAAAACATATTACTTAGTTTTATTTATTTTTACATTTTATAAGCATGGTATCTAACATTTATTCATGATGACAAGTTCATCCCTTTTCTTGGTCATAAGGTAGTCCAGCAGATATTATATTACAAATTATTTATACATTCTCCTCCTGAAGAACATTTAAGTCTATTCTCCCACAGTGGGACAATTTATTTGTTTTCACTTTGGGATAGTGAAATGTTGTGCATGTGTCCAGAACCAATGTTGAGAGCTTATTCCAGGAGGAGAATCACTGGATTATAAGCTTCTGTTCAAATTATTTTTTTGTGTGTGTAATAAGGTGGGGGATAAGGTTCTTTTTTTTTCTCTATATGGAGATCCAGTTGTTTCAGCACCTTGTGTTAAAAGGGTAGCCCTTCCTCATTTAATTGGCACTTGCACTTATTTTTAACTCACAGCATGGTCTCTGATTATGGCAACTGCCAGAATTAAATATTGACAAAACGAAGAATATAAGGTAGGTGTTGGTTTTTTTTCCCATATCAGTACCATGAGAAAGCATGAGTGTGCATAAAATATCACATGTGGACAATGTTTCTGAAAGAGCAGTTGTGGCTCAGTAAAAAAATCATTAAAGAAGATTAGGGAAGATGGAGCAGTTTTCCACAGAAGGAAGAAAGGACATTCCATGAGGAAGACTAAATATCAAAGCACTGATGGCATAAAACTAGGGCTGGCTTTCTAGTCAGTAGCATGATTTTCCTTCCTCCCTCCCTCCCTCCCTCCCTCCCTCCCTCCCTCCCTCCC
>JAGFMF010011381.1:11083140-11122576 GCA_019455555.1 Galemys pyrenaicus
TTCCTTCCTTCCTTCCTTCCTTCCTTCCTTCCTTCCTTCCTTCGTTCTTGATTTTATTTGTTTATATTACTAATGCATACAAGAGCTGGGGTACAGGCCAGAGATGTGGGGAGGGGTGAGATGATTCACCAGAGACAGTGGGGAACAGAACATGCAGATCTACTGAAATAAACTGCTGAGGGGAGCAACAGGAGAGACAGGAGAGGTCTGCTATGCCACATGGGTCCATCCCTTCCCTGACTGGGGATCGAACTCATGCTGCAGTGGCTGCAGAAGCCAGGCAGTGTGGCACTCAACCCCTTGAGCCACCAGGGAGACCCATAGCATGATTTCTTTATGGGAGTTCAAAGTTGAGGTCCAGTTCATCATTTTACAAGATAGTTACACGATTATGGAAGTAGTAATCAACCTATGTTGGCAGGCGTAGGTTGAGCTAGTTTTGCACAGGCAATGACTCGCTGTGAGCATAATGCAGTGGAGTGCCCACAGCTCTGTCTTGATGCCTTTCTCCTTCAACAGTCATTTTACCTTCTGTTTTACTTTACTCTTCCACCTTCCACATGTTCTTCCTAATATAACGTCTGTATTTTTGAATGAAGGGCAAACTCACTTTCTTAGAAGCAGGACTCTCAGAGAAGTGACACTTTCAAAGTATATTCTACAGATTATTCTTTCTTTCTTGGTGGTCCTTCCCCGCTTAGCTAACTACAGATTTTGACCTCTCCAGGATTGGAGTGTAGGGGTGATAGCAAATGGGGGCAAGGGAGGCAGCAATGTTCTTAAAACATAAACAAGATGAGACAAGACTGAAAAAGAGTAGCTGTCCAGACAGAGACTGGTATCTGATTTATACCTGAAAAATCTAAGGGATAAGAAATCATGGTTGCTCTTATAGTAGAACAAAGGGAGCAATCACGGTGTACTTCCAAAATTTATTGGGACAAAGAGCTAGATAGGGGATGTGTTCAAGAGAGAACAAGCCCAGTTAAATTCTGACAAAAGAGTAGTCTAGAGGGAGAACAGTTTCAGCAGAGAAGATGGAGATGGACTCCAGTATTCTACATTGCAGCAATGGAATGAGGGTTCATCAAATGGAGCACGTAGTCCCAAAGTAAGGGAAGTAAGTATAGGTGAGGGATCACTGGTGATGGGGCAGGTCCCCAAAACATGAAATCACTCGTGAGCATCAGCTTCAAACAAAATGCCACAGTCATATTGGAACTAATTTTTACTTTTGTATAAACTGATAGTTAAATTTTCTGAAATGTGCAAGTTAGTTTTTAAGTTAAGTTGATAATTGAACAAATAACATTAAAAACAAAGGCAATAATTTGCAAAAACAAGGATGGAATTGAAGGGGATTATGGTAAGAGAAATAACTCAGAAGGAGAAAGACAAACACTGTGTGGTGTCACTTATATGTGGGATATATAAAACAAAACAATGAATAAGAGAAAGCCAAACCATTAAGAAACTCTAGAAATATGATTGTAAAATTGAGGCTATCAGAGGGGGAGGAGAAAGAAGGGGAGGAGAGAGATAATGGGGGGGAAAGCACATCTGATGATGGTGGAGAACTATGGGTGTCTTTTTAAAATTTTTTTGATTTATTTATTTATGCATAAAAGAACTGGGGTACAGGCCAGAAGTGTGAGAGGATTCACCAGAGACAGAGTGGGGGACAGAACAGGCAGACTGACTGAAATGCACTGCTGAGGGGAACAGTGGGTGAGGCAGGAGAGGTCTGCTGAGCCATGTGGGTCCCCTCCTTGGCTGGGGATCGTACTTGCACTGCAGTGGCTGTGGATAGCTTCATAGTACAATGCTTAACCTCTTGCGCCACCAGGGAGCCCTGACTATGGGTGTCTTGATGGTGGGAGTGGGAGTGGTGTGGTGGTAACCTCTGAATTATATACAATGTTGTAAACTGATTTTACCTAAAAAAAAAAAAGTAATAATAAAAGCAGGAAATACCAAACATCATTTCCTAATTATTTAGTTACATTTAATTATGTAAGATTTTGTAGTAAACTAAGTGCAGGAGGAGATCCGAGAAAGGAAAAATAGTGCAAAGAATTAGTTCAGGTTTCAGTGCACCACAGAAATCTGTAAATTCTATAAATCAGGATGTCTCCCCCAAAGGGCTGGTTGTTAAGCAATAATGTGACATTGTTCTAAGAACCCATTCTCTCTGTCTGGCATTTTGTTTGAAGCTGATGCTCACGAGTGATTTCATGTTTTGGGGACCTGCCCCACCACCAGTGATCCCTCACCTATACTTACTTCCCTTACTTTGGGACTACGTGCTCCATTTGATGAACCCTCATTCCATTGCTGCAATGTAGAATACTGGAGTCCATCTCCATCTTCTCTGCTGAAACTGTTCTCCCTCTAGACTACTCTTTTGTCAGAATTTAACTGGGCTTGTTCTCTCTTGAACACATCCCCTATCTAGCTCTTTGTCCCAATAAATTTTGGAAGTACACCGTGATTGCTCCCTTTGTTCTACTATAAGAGCAACCATGATTTCTTATCCCTTAGATTTTTCAGGTATAAATCAGATACCAGTCTCTGTCTGGACAGCTACTCTTTTTCAGTCTTGTCATGTCTTGTTTAATGCTTTCCACTACTGCGTCACCTCTTCCCTTTCTTAATCATTGCCCACGGTGTAATATTTTAAAGCAAAGGGCACACATTTACATTTTTTCATAATACAGATGGAAGAAGAAGAGCCCACACTCACCTTACAGTGTATTCACCTCTAGCCTAACAGATAGTCTATGCTTTATCAATATTTAATCCTAGTAGTTTCCATATATTAGGAAACATGCTGTGACTTTTAAAAATAAGCAGACGCGCCAAGTCAATTAAAAGAGGAATGATTAATCTCGTTAAAACAAGATGCTGGAACAACTGGATATCCATATGAGAAAAAAAATGAACCATGTCATTAAACATACCAAATGAAACCATGTTATTAAATAGATGAATAATAATTTGTGATAAATCATAAAACAAAATGTAAAGTTAGAACAATAGTGTTCTAGAAGGAAGGATATCTTCGTGACCTTGGCTTAAACAAAGATGTATAACATGATACACAACACTATAGTGGGTTGTTTAGTTTCTCCCTATACCCCAAATTCATGTTCTTCTAGAAACCTCAAAATGTGACCTAATTCTGTATAAAACTTCCTTTGATTTGCAACTTTTAAGAAAGGGTCTCAGATATCCCGATTTTTTTGTTGTTACATATTTTTTCATTCACAAAACTTCTTATTTGCACTAAACACATGTGAATTGCTTGGTTAATTATCAGCAACTTATTTCTAAATATTGTCTAAATGAGAAAAAGTAGGTTCTTGGAAATTTATTCAGAAAGTCTTATAATAGACTACCTGGTGAAACACTATATATTTATTTATTTGTGAAGTATTACTCAGGTGAAAAGTAACTGTTGGGTTGAGATTCTTAAAGATTCATGTTGTGTTATATATATAATAAATCAAATCTTCCATAAAAGTCTCATTTCTCACAATTCTGATAAAGTAATCTGAATAGGTTGTAAATGCAACTAGAACTGTTGTCAGGAAAGAATTTTAAGTATGAAGCAAAATATATGTGTAACCACAAAATAATGAAATTTCTTTTTAAAAATTCACACTTCCTCTGGGCCTCACAAGTGTCCTGTGTCCTTTTCTAGAGTTGCATTAGGAAAAGAAAGTCATTCTTTATGACTCCCCAGTTCTTTGCTACTCAAAGGACTTTACTTTTTTATTGATTTACTTTTACTTTTGTTATTGATTATAGCTTGGTGCTTTGGATTTAAAAACGAATTTTGTATGCTAGTTTTTACATAGAAGGCAGAGAGTCCTCACCAAAGACTCTTTCTGCTTTTTCTGCACAAATGTCATGTGTTGAAACACTGTCAAAGCTCCAGATAAATGTATGTTCTTTGAAATAAGCTTTACAGCTAAAAAATAAAATTCACACTTCCAAGTCGACCATTATGCCTTGTGCATAATCTACTCCCTATTTTGTGCTAAGGCCTCATCTCCCATCATTCTTCTCTCCTAGTTCCAGGCATGCTGATCTCCTTCTAGTCTTTACAGGATGTGTCAGAGACTGCATTAATGGTCTTAGGTTTTAGGTCTTCTCTTCAGAGAGACTATCTCTGACCATGTTTCCTATCTCAATAACCCATTTATTTCTGTCAGCACATATCACTCTCTAAATTATTTCATTTATTCATGTACTTGTTATTGTCATACTCTAGAAGGCAAGGTCAGTAAGGGAAGTATCCTTATTCTCAGCCCTCCTTCAGGGCACTGGGTCTCACTAGCGCTTGTTGTTTAACATGGAAGTTATTGGATATGATTTTGGAAATTTTCCTCCTGATGAAAATTTGAGATAGTGAAACTGATATTCAACTTACAATTCACTTTTAAAACAAGAATTCCCAAATAGACCTTTTCTTGAAAGACTGGGACATCAAATGGAATCAAACAATGAAAATTTAATTGTAGTTCTTAAGAATTCCTTGGTTTCATTTTATGAATTTAGTCCACAGTACTATTCCTCAAAGATTCAAAGTTTGATATAATTCTGATTTTATTCTGTCTCATATTATTTTCATTTTACAAGTATTTGTTGGTTTAAAAAAAGAGGCAATGCTCTTCTCAATGTTTTTGGCTAATTCACTCTGTATTAATATTTATACTATTAATTTCTTTTTTAACTTCTTGGATCTCCCCACCTTTTCTTGAGTCTCTTAATCTGGGAATCTAAAATTCCCTCTTTCCTAGCCCATGATATTTAATTGTTGAAGGAAGCCACATAATTTGTTCTATAGAATTCCCCAATTGTAGACCCTGTTAATTTTATGGGGCTGAATATTCCTCAACCTATGTAAATATTTGATCATCAGATTTAAAGTTTTGGTTAGATACAGGTTTTAACTTTATTTCTGGATCAGTAATATTTTATATTTCATTTACTTTTACTGTATCTTGCCAGGAGGAACATGATGTTTGGTGTCTCACTTTTAGTCATGTTAAAGTTAATTAGTGGACTTAGTGTTGCCAGCCTGACCTATCCATTATTAAATTCCCCATTAGCCTTTTACCTAGGAATTTAGGCCTGATTTAAACATGAAAGATATAAATGGATAGAAAAAACAAAGAGATCTAGTTCTTTGGAAAATTTTCACTGTTCTGCCCAACTATTGCAGCTATTGATGGTCAGTGCCTAGATTCATTGTCTCAAATGAATCTAATGGTGAATTCATTTGGATTCACATGAATCTAAAAATCAAAATGATGATTTTTAAAAATTTTGCCATTTCTTGTATTTGTTATTTATGATTTTTCTACAAAGAAACTTTTCATCACTCTGTTCTGAATCACCAATCATGTAAGAAAAGTGGAATAAATGTTTTTACCCCTTTATTATTTTTAGACTTAATGAAATGATGCCTATCAATCTTCAAAAATAGTAACTTTTTATTTTCAATTAAAACTGGATTTTTATATTTGATGTGTTTTAGCCTATTTGAACTAATCTGACCTATTTAATTAAAAATAAATTGAACTATATTTTCTTTTTAGCATTATTTATCTGGCACCTGTCATACGTGAAAGTTCTGGGTACTCCTGGACCATTCAGGTACAAGATTCAACTCACCCTTTTTATCTGCTTGAGCCAGTTAGAACTGCAATTTTTTGTCACTTAAAACCTAGATTCCTAACTTAAAATCTAGATTCCTAAATCTGTCCATTCTTCCATTTTTTTCCATACTTAAACTTTGGATTTCATAAAATCAACAAAAAAGATTTTTTTTTTAAATCATGTTACCATTTATGAGGATTACCTCTGCCATCATTTCTTTATGCTTTGCATCTTGGCAACTCTCCCCAATAAAATAAAAAGATAAGTCAAGATGTGACAGTAATTGACTCTTTTCCACCAAAGAAGAAATAATTTTAAAAAGGAATTTGAATTGCGGTCTCATAAGTTTTCTGTACTTAGCTAAAGTTCTTGCCTGGAGCAAGTACTTTTACTGGTGGAAAGTTATGGTGGGCATTTAGAGCCACCCACCAGACAATGACTGTGTATGTACCTTCCATTTCTGGCAATCACTTTATTAAAAGTGGAAACAGAGTTGATGATCAAATCAGTGGGTGAGCAAGAGACTGGATAGGAATTTAGGATTGGTTTATACATGGAGAATGTAGGTGAAGTGTGAAGAAAAGGTGATGTGTGAAAAAAACCCAGAGGTATAGTTCTTTACTTGTTTTTATTACTGTTCTGTCTAATTTACAAAGTTGAGGCATATTCAAATTAATTTAAGAGAACCATCAACAAAGTATTTTAAACAGAATGATCCGAATATAAAATATGAATAATAATAAAATTGATCCACGTAATGAAAAGAGCAGTGAACTGCTAGTTTCATCCACTTTTTTCACAAATATAAAAGACCCAAGATGTGCTAGCAGCTGGAGATTACAAAGTGAATACTAAACATTTGCTACATCGGGGGTTGTCCTGATGAATCTTCCTCTCTGTTGAAAGGTGGCGGCTCTCTTGGCTTTGCTTTGAATATTTGAATTAAAAGACACCATAGATTGTGAATCTCTCTTTCTCTCTCTCTCACACACATAAACACGTTAGTACTTTATTGAAAAAAGTAACTGACTACTTTGGGAGGTTGCTAGGCATTCTATTCTTCTAAAAATTAATAAAAGAAAAAAAAATAAAGCATTTATACTGTCTTTCCTACATTCCTGTATTTTAGGGCGACCAGGGGGAAATTCAAATCAGAAAACACATGTTAGACTGGTTGATGATCTAAAAACTTCTCATAAATGTATTTCGCCCACTTCAAGGGGCCCTAGGGGGAGGGAATGACAAAGGGCATTAAGAAGAATGGCAGCACTCGGGGGGCCGCAACAACACTCTTGTGATCTACGCTCCGGTTTCAGAACGTCAGACTAGGCGCTTGGGTCGGCAGGAACTGTAGTCTGAGTGTCGCAGGTACCGGGTGACGAGACCCACGTCTCTCCCGCTCAGTCTACAGCCTACCCGCTGCGCCGCCGCCTTTCGGGTGGGGAGGCAGCCGCCCCGACCCCGCCTAATCCTACCGAACCAATAGGAATAGCAGACGCGGCAGCGGGCCACGCCCGAGGAGGCCCGGAAAACCCAGAGCCGGCGGTCTCCCGCCAGCGGCCACTTCCGGCCGTGGTACTGCGTAGCGAGGCCGCACCCGCGCGCGGCTCCCCCTGCTGGTTGCGGGCGGCGGGAGCGCCGGGCGGGCGGCCTCTCCCCGCGACCCTGCGGCCCTCGGCAGCCTTCCGCCCCCTGTGAGGCCTGGCTGCAGCCACGAATTTACTGCTAACTCATATTTCCCCCCGACCCTCAGGGCGTGCTCTTACTTCTCTTTTCCCACCCCCTTCATTTTGCTAGAAGTGGAGGGATGGTTCGAAAAAGAAAAAAAGACCTCGAGTGCGAGGCAAAGATGGAGGAAGGCGCCCAGGCCCCTGACTGGGACAGTGATGAGACGGTGATAGAGGGGTCGGTGACCGACAGCGACCTGGAGGAAGAGGAGCTGCGCTGGAGAAGGTGACCACCGTTCGCACTGGCCTGGACAAAGTGACTGCAGTTAGCCCTGGGCACCGTGGCGGGTTGGCTTCCAGCTTTGAGTAGAAAATGCTTGTGGGCACTGTTCGAACCTTGGGGCAGCCAGGCCTGAGCTGAGAACTTGTAAGAAAGACCGTGTCTTCACATCCCACATTTAGGACAGCTTTCTAGTAGGTGACTTTCATGAAGCTTCAAAAAGGTTTTTCTCTTAACCTAGGCCCAAAAGTCATTTTGCATACCCAAGTAAGTATTGGGGCTGAGGTCAGATGAATTTTGCTTCAAGCAAATTAGAGCCCAGAAGTAGGAGATACTAGCAGAATTTCTCTCAGGAATAAAATATGTTCTCAGGGAACTGGTTACTACCAAACCGGAAAGGGGTAGTTTCATTTAAAGAGAGAACGGTAGTTCAGTTTATCAAAATTTTTGAATCTCTCTAGTTTTCTCTATTAGATCCTGGGAGAAGTCAGATGAGATTGTTACAGGGCAACCCTGATATAAATTGGGTTTGCCTGACTGGATCCTCACCCATGTGCTCGAAAGGCACTTACAATAAGCACCAACTGCAGGCACACAGACAAAGGTTAATAAAGGGTTTTATTTACAAAAGAAGGAGAAATAAAGTAATGAATAGCACAAGGAGAAGAGAGGGAGACGAATGCGTGTGTCCTATTAGTTCCTCTGAACTGGAACCAAACAGCACACTGAGAGCTGGCTCTGAAGGAAGAGACCCCGGCCTGTATGTCTGGTTATATACCCAGCCTGGCTGCTTAACTCTACCCTCACTTCCCAGTGGTCCACTCTTTGATGATGACCTTGTAGGATTTGCAAATCTTGGATATTGTTGGTCTGAAGTGGGGATTGGAGTCCATAGACCTATTTGCGTAATTCATTCAGGAAGACCTTTCCCCTAACAAGATGAGGCTATTGCCTTTGAGAAACTTATGAACCAGGCAAGGTAGACAAATACAGTTTCAACATAATGTGGGAAGTCCAAGGAAGTATGCTCATAACCTGGGTAGTCTGTTAAAATTTTCTAGGGTTGACTTAGGATAGTGACTTGAAGGTGGGTTAGGAATTAGCCAGATGAAGAGAAGGAAGTATTCTAGGCCAGCGGAACTACACTGATAAAGCAGTGGTGGTGAGGCCTTGCATTTTGTTAGGTATGTTGGCATAAACACTGTTAAACATCAGGTGGTGATTGGCCAAAGAATAGCTTAGAGAGGGAAACAGGGACACACATCGTTTGTGTGTCCTGATACAGTGCTTTTAAAATTTTAAGCTGAGCAATTTAATCTCTGGCATGCTCTATCTTCAGGTTCACTTTTTCTTTTGTTACCTCCATTTTGTTGTGAGCCTATCTAGTGAGTTTTTAATTTCAGATATTATACATTTATCTTCTAAGATTTCCATCTGATTGTCTTTTATATTTTTTATTCCTCTGCTGAAAACATCAGTCTTCTTATCCATTTGATAAGTGTTCACCTTTTTTCATAGAGAATAATTATAATAGCTTCTTCAAAGCCTTTGTCTTGTAATTCCAACATCTAGATCAGGGCGGAGAGGTGGCATCTATTAATTATCTTTTCTCTCAAGAATTAATTTTGCCGTTTTTTGCATGTTGAATACATTTGGATTATATCCTATATATTTTAAACATTATAATCTGGATTCTTAGTCCTGTTAAAATCCTCCAGAGGGTGTTAATTTTTGTTTGTTTTGATAGTTCTGTTTTCCTTCTGTGATTGTGGTTATATCAATCCAATTTTCAGAACCTTCACTATGCTGTTTGTATCTGCCTACTCATGTGGTATTCAGGGGTTAATATCGAACTTGGACAGTAGTTTGTACCATAGTTCTCTAAACCGTTGTTATGCTTCTATGACCTGTGTATTGGAACCACTCAGGGTTAAGCCTGAGATTTATGTTGGATCATTCATAGATTTATGTTATTCGCCTTTCCAGCTCTCTTAAGGACTCTCATATCACTTTCCCACCCCATATCCACATGCTGGTTCAGATGAACAGGAAGATGGATTTCTCTCCGAGTGTTAGCCTGATTGCTGTAGAGCAGTTCCCTGACTGGGAACTGTCATCGTATATTGTGAAAATATGTACTCATATTTAATCCTATAATTTTAACCTCAAATTTTCTGTGGTTTTAGAGAAATGTGAAGGAAAAAAACAACCCACTCTAATAATTTCCTCATTTTATCTCTTTTGATAAACGATATTTGTCCCTTACTCCCAAATATAGATTTATTTAAAAAAGCAGAATATTTGTAAAAATGAACTTGACTATGTGAATACTTCCTTATTTTACAGATTAGGTAAGTTTTAAATAAAAGGGTACATTTCTAAAAAAAATATTTTGAAATAGAAATATTAATGGTAGTATAATTAAGAATTTTAGCTAGGCTAGGTGCAATAAAAATAATAGTTGAATTGTTAGTTTTTGTCTAGGAAACATGATAACAACTTGTGCCTTCTGTTTTGATATTTGACAGATTGCACCTTGATCAAGAAACATCTTATAGATCTGAGTTCAGTCTCCATTCTGGTAAGTGTAAAGGTGGTATATTATTCTTTTCACTACATAGTCCCTTAATTTCCTGAGTATTATTATTTGATTAATTTCTCCTTTTCTATTTAGTGTTGTTCTTTAACATTACATAGAGTTAATTTTTTCTGGGCATCTATACTAGACCCTAAGCTGTATTACTGCAAAGACCCACCTTAAGAGCATAGAGATATTCTTACCTTTATTTCCACTTATATGTATATATTGTACTTTATGTTTATATCTTATATATGTTAGAATATTTTGACATACAGCAAGTAGTTTTCTAACTTCATTTTTTTAGTTGGTTAATAAGTTGTATTTTCTTTGTATTATATACTAGCATTAAGGGTTTAAAAAATCATCTAAGATGGAAGAAAAGAAAGTATTCTTTCTAGTTGGGTTTATAATTTTCTGTACATATTCTTTCTGTCCATCCTGAAGCAAAAAAAAAATCAGATATATTTTATTCAATGTAGTGTGTGTTTCTTCCTCATCAATAACTTAAAAACTTTGACACTTAAAAGTAGCAGTTAGGAAATTATGACATAAAATTATTTTCAATGACATTTTGCAGTATTTATAAAATCCTTGGTCATTGTCACAGAAGAGTAGTAAAACTATTGCAAATGATTATATTTCATTCTAGACACTCCTTCTCCAGAGATTCAAGTTGGATTCAAACTCAAAGAGGATCCACAAAAACAAATGAGTAAAAATAAGATGATGTCTGTTCATAGTGAGGATGCAGTGTTACAGGTGTGTCATAATCGATTAATTACATAATTGTTAAGAATTATAAATGCTATCTCATGGAGTAGTAAATTATTAATGATAATACTTTTTGTCTGTTATTTTGCTGCTGCTTTAAAATTACTCAACTTTTCCTCTTAGCCATTCTGTTCTTATGTTACAACCTTGATGAAACCTAGTTGTTTTATATAGACGTACAACTCAACAATAAAAGAAAATATAACCTGATTTATAAAGGGTGAAGAGTTTAAAGAGACATTTCACCAAAGAAAATATACAGATGGCTGATAAGCACATGAAAAAATATTCAACATCATTAATCACTAGGGAAATACACATCAAAACCATAATGAGATGCCACCTCATATTCATTAGGATAGCTATTATCAATAAAACAAAATAATACTAGCAAGTGTTGGTGAGGACATGGAGAAGTTAGAATTCTTGCTCATTGTTGATGGAAATGTAGTATGGCTCAGCACTGTGGAAGAAAGAATGGTGATTCTTCAAAAAATTAAACATAGAATTAACAAATGATTCAGAAATTCCATTTCTGTGTATATACCTAAAATAAGTGAAAACAAAACTCAAAAATATATTTGTATGCTCATGTTCATGGAAACATTATTCACAGTTAAAGGTGGAAACAACCCAAGTATCTATCAACAGATTAGTGAATGTACAAAATATGGTATAGACATACAGTGGAATATTATTCAGACTTAGAAAGGAAGGAAATACTGATACTTGTTGTATCACATGGATGAATCTTGAAGACATTATGCCAACTGAAATGAGCCAGTTACAAAGAGACCAGTATTGACTGTATGATGCTACTTATATGAATACCCAAAGTAGTCAAATTCAGATACAGACAGTAGAAGGATGGATATCAGGGGTTGGGATAGAGTGAAAGCGGGGAGTTAGTGTTTAGTGAGTATGGAGTTTCATTTGGAAAAGATAAAGTTCTGGAGACAGGTGGTGGTGATGCTGCTTATCAGCATGCATATACATAGCACCAAAGAACTACACACTTAAAAATGGTAAAATGGTAAATTTTATGTTAGATATGTTTTACTACAATATAAAATTTAAAAGAAGCTAAGAAAGTGACATGAGAATTATCTTAACTGTTAAATTTTTAGCTGGTTGCATTGGATTAGCAGTCTTCAATTTGAAAAAGCTATTGTTTTTCTTCCTAGCAAACTCAAGACAAAATGGAACAAAATCAAGTTCTGTCACAGTAAGTATACTGCAGATGATTTTGTCACTTTTCACATTTAAAATGAGTCTTCACTTATTTTTAGAGTTTTAAATTTGTGTATTTTTGAGTAATGGCTCCTTTTGCTTCATACATGTTATTTTACAAACATTCTAGATAAGTTTTATTTCATAAAGAACCAATTATTGGTATTTGTTGCCAAGGAAAAAACCCACAAACTTCAAAGGGAAAAATTAGAGTTTAAGAAGACCAGCATCTAGCATCTTGACCTTGAGTTCTCCAATACTTTAAATTTTCTACTGTGGTCAGTGGTATATTTATGTAAGTGATTTCTTTGATATTTTATAGGAAAGGGATCAAGTAAGGATGATCTGCATAACTCAGTAAATCAGTATTTCCTAAAAGACCAGTGTGGGGACTCCCGGGTGGCGCAGGGGGTTAAGGCACCATGAAGCTATCCGCAGAGTTCGATCCCCGGCCAGGGAGGTGAACCACATGGCACAGCAGACCTCTCCTATCTTGCCTGTTGCTCCCCTCAGCATTGTATTTCAGTCGATCTGCCTGTTCAGTTCCCTGCTCTGTCTTTGGTGACTCCTCTTACCCCCCCCCATGCCCACCCCCCTGCAACCATGGCCTATACCCGGGTTCTTGTATGCATAAATAAATAAATCTTTAAAAAAAAAAAAGACCAGTGCATGATGTCACACACGAGGCACAGGTAAAAAGATCCACTGAAAATGCAAAATAGGCCAGTAGGTTATAATTTTACAGCGTACAAAATGTTCATTGATTATTTCAGTTTCTACATTTCTAGTAACCTTTAAGGAAGCTATTGCTTATAGAATTTTGCTGTAATATTAAAAGGGATGTACACAATTGGGCCTCCCTGGTGGCGCAGTGGGTTAAGCAATGCACTATGAAGCAAACCACAGCCACTGCAGCATGAGTTCGATCCCTGCTGCCGGCCAGGGAGGGGACCTACATGGCACAGCAGACCTCTCCTGCCTGGACTGCTGCTCCCCTCAGCAGTGTATTTCAGTCCATCTGCCTGTTCTTCTCCCTGCTCTGTCTGGTGAATCCTCTCACCTCCTGCGACTCTGGTCTGTACCCCAGCTCTTGTGTGCAGAAATAAATAAATCCTAAAAAAAAAAAAGGGGATGTACACAATTTTCTAAAAAGTTTGTTAAAATACCCTTTCCTTTTCAAATTGCTTATCTGTGTAACCACATTTTTGTTATATACTTAATATATGGCAAAATATGAAGTTAGCAGGTATAAGATGACAACTGTCTTTTATTAAGCCGTACATTAAAGAGATTTTTAAAAATATGAAACAGTTCTACTTTTCTTACCAGTAGTTTTCATTTTGAAAATACAAGTTTACATAAAAATTATTAACATGGTACTGGATTATTATTTTAAATGAGTGGTTATTTTAAATTACCTCCATTTTAATTTATAATATGTACATACAAATAAATATAAGCCATATTACAAAAGTTCTTTGCATTCTTCAGTAATTTTTAAGGTGTAAAGGAGATCAAAAATTTGAAGGACTGTTACTTTAATAAAAGCACTTGTATTTTAAATCAGTGTGTTCTTCTCAAAGAATCACATTTTAGCAAAAAGTGGCATTGTTTTCCACTTGCCTCATAGAAATTATCATTCTATATGAACAGTTTCATTTCCATTTTGAAGATAGCTTTATATTGGTCACTACTATTTTTATCTGGGAGAGAATGTTCAATTTATTATTCTTGCCTAGGATTAAAGTAGCTATGACTTGTTCATAAAAAATGCTCTTAAGACAGTTAAAAAAAGTGTTTTTTTTCTTGAGGAAGGTATCTTGATTGCATTTTTACAGTAAATTAGGGAAAAAGAAATAGTTAACTGATTGCTTTTCTTCACTCAACTTTAAATTATTCCAGAGCAGATAATCAAAATTGCAAATTATGACCCTTTTATGCTTTCGACCTTCTTCCTTCACTATTGCTTCCTTTTCCTTGCCTGCTGTGAAATACAAGAATCGTGAATAATATTTGAGAATTTCTCATTAGTGATTTTCATTTACATTTAGAACTATAATGGCAAACTTTCAGTGTATTTGAGGATGTAGATAGTCAAACTACCTATTTAGGACTGGTTTTCCTTTCTGAGCCCATCAGCCATATTTGGCAGTCTGTTATATATTTCAACTTACTTTCAGATCTAAATCTAGTTTGCCTTATTTGCTCTCCCGAAGTTCATCCATTCATTTTTCAGCTCTCTCTCAGTTTTGCAATAACTTGAAATGTAAATGTTTGCAAATTTGTAGTAATTTTGAAAATAATTATAATAATGTAACCAAAATATCCTTTTCGGAAATGCCTTTGAACAAAAAATTTTTAATTTAATTTGAATGATAAGGTGTTTTTTCTTTCCATTTTAACATTTATCTTATTAATTAACTGATTTAATTTTTTTAGGATTACAAAACATCCACAATTCACTGTGTCATTTTCCCAGTCTGAATTTTCACTGAACAATCAAAGCATTCAAGGTATGTGTTCATGGCTAGAGTAATATAAAGTGTCTTTGCATAAAAATAGACAGCTTAATTAGATGGGAATTCATTTGTAACTAGGATGGTCCACTATGCATTAGGACCAAACATTTTTACATATGAAATCAATGTTGCTGTTGACCTTGGAAGGAAAGTTGCCCATAGGAGAAGCCCTTAAGTACTGTCATTATTGCTGCTTCAGTTGCCTACTCTCTTGACTTGTACTGTTGAAACAAATATTTGAAAAATGTTTTCTCTTTTCTTAGCATTCGTATGTTATGTTTTTATTGACTGGCACTCATACAGACCATCTACCCTAGTTGCAGCTGTATTGGGGCATAGATATCGTTCACTTTGGGGTGTCGCCTAGTGACTCCTCCATAGTGAATATTATGTGTGTTGCATGACAGAGTTTCATAAGTAGTCTTAGTGAGCAATGAATCCTTGTAAGAAAAGGGCACAGGACATGTTGCTTGAAATTTGAAAAGCTCACACATACTGGTCTGTACTTTTATTTGTTCATTATTTAATCAGTACTAATTGAGACTACTTTGTGTAGTGTGTATGGATGCTATGGATGTACAAATGCTAAATAAACCAGGGTATTTTTAAAGGATATCTTGTCTGTCTTGGAGCATAAAGGTGTTAGGGTAGATCTGTAACAGGGTGGTCCCCAGGAAAAGAGGAAGTTCCAGTATCCCCGTCCTACCCTAAGTAGGATAGAGCAGGGATAAGATGCTGGAGAGAGGAGATTGAGGAACACAGAAGGAAGCAAGATGGAGAGCAGCAAGGAGATGTGGAGGAGGCACGTGGAGCAGAGGGACATGTGAAGAAACTGCACTTGCTTTTTGGTCTTGGACTGGATGGAACAGATGTGCGTGAGAGACTTGTGGGGAGCTTAATAATGGCAGCTTTCATCTTGATTTTGATTTTGCTCTTTTCCTCCCTGATTTTTCTGACTCTTTCTGACCCTTTTCTATGGGTCTCCACTGAAAGGTCTTTGAGACTTGTGGCAGACTTTTGGGCCTTGCTTTGGGCCAATCCTCTTTGGCTGGACTTTTACCCTCAAAGAGATGGGTAACTTTGGATGCTTAACTTACAGTAACTATATTCTTTGTCCTTTCTGTATTGTTCCCCAATTATATTAAAGTTGCTTTCCATTAAAGGCCTTATATGTTTGTCTCGATGTGGCAGATGGCAGAACCCATTTGGAGAGGGCAAAGGTTTGGGGGTTCTGGAGTGCCCTTCTCCCTGCCCTGTAATTTGCGCTATCCTTCCATTGTTGAAAAGTAAGGATCAGCAGATAATTATTTGCTTATACTCTAGTTCTAGATATTGCCTAATCAAAAGAAACCTAAACAATGATTCATACATGCCTGAAATACCAGTGAGGCCTGAATTCCTACCTGAGTATAGCAGAGTTGCCTATACCTTGAATGTGAACAGAGGAGTGGAGTAGAAGAAATATCTTTTTTCCTGATCTTCCTTCAGCCTTACTTGTGAATGGCTGTCAGTCTTGCAGTCAGGCAGGGTGAAGAGCAGATAGTGAGAGAGAAGTCACATTTAGGACAACTTCTTGCTTCCTTTTGGCCTCTACCTGGGGTGTTCCTTTATATACCTAACTCCAAATAATTCACTGAAATTCTATTACCTGTATTGGAGATAATATCACTGAGAAGTAGATAAGATTTTTTCCTCATGTAGTTGCAAATTCTTTGAATTAATCAAATAGAATTTTTTTTAAACTAAGTTAATCCCAAACAATTACACTTTTACCTGGTATAATGTAAAATATTTTTTTAAGAAATGAGAGAATTGTCTTTTTTAACTTTAGTGCCAAAATACTGATACTTCTGTGTCAACATATTGGCATACTGTTTATAAAATACTTGATATGTCACATGAGACTCTGAGGGAATCATTTCAAGTTACATGATTAAGAAATAGTGAGAGGGTATGTTCTTAGTGCTTTATTAAAACTGTAATGAAAATGTATATTGTTATTTTCTAGGGCCTGCAGCTGAAAATTCTGAAGTTTTGATGTACTCAGAAGAGGTTGGTTTGTATAACATTATTAATTATGCAGATCATGGGTTTAGAATTAAAAGGAAATTTATATTGATTAAAGTATAGTTCACATACAGGGTAAAATCCCTCACCTCTTTAGGTTTCTTCTAGCAATGGAAGGAGAATCAAAGCAGCATCAGGTGGGTTAGCAAAGGAAAAATCAACATTATGTGTGGAGAATTTATGTGGTTGTGAACTCTTAAAAAAAATGCATTGGAATGGGGATCTTTATCCTGTGTTTAAGGACTGGGCTTTAAGGAAAGAGAAAGGGGGAAACTTCACGTGATAAGGAAGGCATTACATTCCTAGTCTTTATGCTAAGAATGGACATCATTACTGATAAAACTCTACCTGGATGCTGACCTCTGAACTACATTCTTAGAGGACATAAAAAGGGAGAACCATGGTTGCTTCTTCAATTAGGCAAATGACAAATAACTGAAACTAAGACAAAATTTCCCATGGCCTCTAAAACATGTACTGCTCTTAGCTTAATATAATCTGCATTCTTTAAGTTATGGTCATAGACTTCAGGATGCTCACAAGGTCCCCTGTGACCTTTAGTTCCCCAAACCAAGGTGACTCTTTCTGGATGACACATATTAGGGCACACTGAGAAAAGCCAATCTGATCCTTTTGGGGAGATCTCCCAGTGTGTCAAGCCTACTTTAAGCTCTTCTGCTAGGAAGGAATATCACCAAAAAAGATTTATTACTTATACATTCAAGAACTGTGGTGTAGGCCAGAGGTTCAGGGGGTGAGAGGATTCAGCATAGAAAGAGTGGGGAGCAGAACAGACAGATGGACTAAAATACACTGCTGAGGGGAGCAGCAGATGAGGCAGGAGAGGTCTGCTGTGCCATGTGAGTCAGCTCCCTGGCCAGGGATCGAACTCATGCTGCAGTGGCTGGTGATAGCTTGATAGCACTGAGACTTTAACCCCAGAGACATCAGGGAGGCCCTCTTTATTTCTAATGAAATAGTATTTTCTGGATCTATGTTTCTTATCTGGGACTATGTCATGTTCTTTATCTAGATGAAGAACATATAATTTACTGCCAAACTAGATGCTGAGATGATATAGCAGAAATATCTTCTGTTGCTCTATCACCCTAGTTCCATTATCATTTCCTCCTATCAATAGATACTGCTCTCCCATCTTCCAGTTGCTATTCAGTAACTATGCATCTAGTGCTTGCTTTGACTTTGCTTTCTGCTTGGTGCTATGTGGATTCAGAGGACTTAATAATGACTGCCCATAATGAACTCAAGCAGTCAGACTCCTCCCAGGCCGAAACTACCATACCTGTAACTACTTCATTGCCAGAGACCAGCTCTGGTGTACAGGGTTGAGGAGAGGAACCTCCTGGAAATAAAGCAATGGCAGACACAAAGTAGAGTTTAAGAGAAGCGGGACCCAGGGAATGTAAGGCCTCTTACTCCCATTTCAAGCATCCCAAGTGCCCAGTGCAATTAATTTTTATTGATACAAACTGCCCCCCTTCCCTTCTTGTTAGTTATTAGACAATGATTCATTCTCTTAGTGTTTTAGCCTTGTCTGGACACACATTCACCACCAACGTTTGGTGTTATCTGGTATGTTCTATCCCCTTTCTTATCTTGCCTGTTTCTCAGGTTTAGCTTTGCTGACACAAGAAAGGACGTTGTGGTCTGGACACGGGGCAGTCTTCCAGTCCATGTTGAACAGTCTTCCAGTCCTGACCCTGACATTCTCCTTGTCTCAACACCTTATGCCTTGGGGGTCTCTAACACTTCATCCCCACTGTATTTAATACTCCCACCTCCATGTCTTAGTTCAAATCAGAATCCAAAAGGCAAGGTAAAAAGCATAAAATTTGGAACCAGGAAGGTGTATGTCCCAAGGAGGAGTGTGTTATTTACATGTACAAAGAAACAGAGTAATATCTATTTCATAGGGCTATTGTGAGGACTGAGAATAAGGATAGTTTATGATATCTGACACCTACCCAGTGCTTAGTAGTTCCTCCTTTCTTACTCCTTCACAAATCTTTAACTTTTGGCTTAAGTCCTTTCTATGTGGATCATCTCAGATAGCTCAGGTCATCATAACCAAAATAATTGCTCCCTATCGAGCAGTCATTATGTACTGACTATATAATTGTTTTCCTAATCACTTGCATCTTATGACATTAATAGGTATTCTGAGAAAAAGAATTTTTTTGAACGAAGTTTAGAGAACACTGTATCCTCTAAAAAACTTACAACATACTGAGTTTGATGGTTTATGTTACTCATTTGAGTTCAGTGTTTTTGACATTATTTATACTTTAACGTCATATGCATTTATTCCTTCAATCCTCAGATGGAACTGAAGCTCCATAGTACAGTTACATGTATATATTTTATTATATTTAGGGTCTTGAATTTCATAGATAAAGGACTTCAAATAGAAGTATTTTGAATTGTGACTTAAAGAATGTAGGATCTAGTTCTTGAATTTCTTCTAAATTCCTTTTATCGTTCTGAGAAAATTACAGTTTGTATTACTAATAAATAAGTATATTTTCTTAAGTTCTGTATGTTATATACAGATAAGATCAATGGTGGCAGGTAGAAAAGGAGGAAAGGAGGAATAGAAGTTTACACTTCTCTTATTCAAATCAAATCATAATATTAGAGGGCTTACAAATTACAGTGTTGGATTGAAAGGTAGATTTGATTTTAAGAAACAGCCAAAGTCATTGAAACCAATTCTGTTATTTAAGGTCAAACAAATTAATAGTTTTTAGTATATAAAAAAAGTTCATTATCTTTAAAGTATTGAGACTTGTTTTTTGAGTGGTGTATAAATGGACTTCTAAAGTAGTGTCAGAAAAGGAAGTCTGATAATATTTTGAGCATTGGAAGCATTGCCAGAATAGGTATAGTGTATTAAGGTTTTTACAGACCCCAACAAATACAGTTTTGGAGATCCCCTCTGAGAAAGAATTCATCAGAAAATATCCAATAACTAGGAAAGGTTAATCAAAACTTGTCCACAAGAGAGTCTGTGCCAGAAGAGGAAATTTTTCACCTGGCTCCCCAAAGGGAGGTAGGAAGGAGTTCCTACAGGATAGATCTACCAAGGTGGAACAGAGGGAAGCAGTGTCATAGCACATTCTGAGTTGGGCTGCACTGGGGCATGTGCATAAGACTTACCTGCTCCTTATTACATTGCATGTTTCATTAGCATCTAAAGTCTCCATGCAGGAGTGTGCACATTAGCATGCTGTGATACTGGTTTTTGCTAACTGTGCATGTCCCTCTAGCCTCCCTTCCTCAAGGAAATTGTGAAATGATTATTAGTCATGCATGATACAGCACCTTTGGTCTAGGTTTGATACCTTTGGTCACTATGGTTAATCAAGTTGCTCCAACATGTCAGGCAGGACCTGCCAGCTGGAAATCTATTAGACCTGTTTAAGCAGGACATTTGGCAACTATCTTACCAGCTTGTAATTTTGTTCACCTAGGCTATCTCAATGTGATGTGTCATTTTTGAAAAATGATTATATTTAGAAATATAAAACAACCACAGCCTGAAGCCGTTGACTTATAGACAGGGCTCATATTATTTTCAGAGAACTGTGTCTCCATTTCTCCTCTCCACTTTCCCCCCAACCAGCCTTCTGTCCTGACCTTTTATTGCACATTTACATATTCATACAGAAGTAGGGAATAAAAAGAATGTGAGACTACACTACTTTTATTTTCTGGTTGATATTTTTTATAGAACGCAACAGAAGTTTTTGGTAAGGCAGAATTTTACAACCATTAACTGCAGTGAAGTTTTCAGATCATCTGTCGAACTATTCATGACAGTTTTGCCTTTTAACGCAGATAATTTAAATTTACCTGGATAATCTGCCATCTGTAATTATGGTCCAACTAGTTTTATCTTTGGTCAATGATTAAATATTTAGCCAGTTTTTCAGTCATTACTGGTTTGGTACAGGAAAGTAGTAAAGGATATTTTTGATTAACTGGAGGTGGAGAAAAGTTGATAAAAATTTTTGGTGGTTACTAACCAAATTGATAAACTATAAAACTATAGTTTGAAAGTATAATTCTTATGAAGACTAAAAAACCATAAAGCTATCATTAAGCACTTTTTTGTACATATTATAATGATGGAATTTCTATTTGGAATACACAGGTACTAAGTGAAGACAGAGAGTCTCCTGAAATTAGTCTTCTTTCAGGTACTGCTATCACAGTATCCGATAAGATTGCTATAAAGCAAAAGCTGTTAAAGGAGCCAGAGAGGATTTTAGGACCATCAAATATATGTTCTGAGCCTAGAAGTGAAGTCATATTGGCTAAAACTTCTGAAGAAACCAGGGATGAAGAAAGCTCACTTGAAACTTTTGTGTCTGCCATAGAAAGGTTATTGCCATCACCAGTACTTACCCAGGAGGAAAGACTGTTTGAAATCATGAGTGATTTTGAACCTAGAGAGTTGATGAACACGTTGAGCAGATCTTCAAGTTCCATATCAATACCCTTGACATGTGATGGACATTTAGTAGAAAACACAAATGATGATGCCTTGCCATCTGAGCTGTTAGCAGCTCTGAACACATTGTCAGAAGCCAAGGTAGAACCCATCTATCACAGAAAAGAGGGAGGCAACATTCTCAACACTGGAGATGAATATTTAGGACTGAACCCCAATATGTCTCAGACTGATGAAGATTGTACACAAAAAGCAGAGGTGAGTTTTGACTCTCTTTGTTCTACTCCACTATTTGACCAAGATTCCAAGTTAGCTGAGCTTCAGGACAAACATCTTTCAGTGCAGTAAGTGCAAGTTTGTATGTATGATTTTGCCTTTTATAGTTACCTTCATTGCTCATATAATTTATTTTAAATTCAAGCCATCAAGACTATACTTTCAGGGATCATTTCTATAGTTCATAAATTCAAGCCATCTACCCATTATCAACTTAGAAGTTACAGTTTTACTTAGAAGCACACAGTGATCTTTTAAGAGATTCTTAGTGTAGAGCTTTGAAGGGTTAAAAATTAAAAAAGGGAAATTTCTTTCCAGAAGACCTAGAAGACTTGAGACTTGAGATTGCTTACATAGAGGAAGGTAAGAACTCTTTACCAGAATTTTCCTGTTAGTTTAGAAAAGCACTATTGGTGCAATTATACCTGAGATGCCCACATTAATTTTTCAGTGGGCATTGAATATATGGAATGAGGCTGCTAGGAGAGGGAAAAAATTTTGCCTAGCTTAAAAGATCTTTGCCTTCTGTGCCTGAGGTACTATGAGGTGGCACAGTTCCTGGGGTTTAGAATTCCTGCAGTACAGGTCTGGAGACCTTGCAGTGACTTAACATGTGCTAAATTCCTTTTTCATTTTCATGACTTTTTTTCCTTATAAAAATAATTTCTATTTTTTCCTGATTAGTACTACATTCTCAATATAAAAAAACAAACAGTATTATATTATTTTATATATTATATATAACATAATATTATATATTATATTATCATGTAGTATAGTAAGAAACGGTCTCTCAGAGATAATCACTTAAACAATTTTGTATATATTTTATTTATTTTTTTGGTGCATATTTAAATTTTATATAAATTGGATTGTATTACATGTAATGTCTTTTAACTTTTTTTTAATTTAATAATGTCTTAGTTATCTTTTTAATTTAATAATGTCTTAGAGTCTGCAAATATAGCACTAAATATAGTACCTTTTTACTTCTTGAATGATACTCTATGATTATAATATTTGTGTATATCTATAGGTACACATATATGCCTGTTAATATATGCACATTATATATGTAATTTATTTAGCCAATTTATTAATGATGGTCATTTGTATTCTTTTATTTTTGCAATTATAAAAATTTTCCTATGGATATCCCTGGGAAGATTTTAATAATATCATACTGGACTCAAGTTGCAACATATTTACCTGGAATAATATTGCATACAATTATGGTTAAAAAAAGTTTCAAAACAGATATTATAGGACTGAAAAATAAATCCACAAAAAGGGAAATTAATTATGGAGGGTAGGGCATTAAGATTCAATTAAACACTGTAGAATTATAATCTAAAAGGAGATATATGAGTAAAGTATAAGAAATTATGATTTGTATTGATAGAGTAAACACAAACTTGGCAAATTTTCAAAGAAATAAAAACCCTTTTATACGTTGAAAGATCTGTTTAGAACAAATCAGCTACAGTAAAAATGTGGAATTTGTTATTTTGAGAAATGTTGTATATTAGAGATATAAATAGCACAAGAAAGGTTTACATGCTATATATAAAAATAAATAACTGAATGAAGGTTAAATGTATAATGAATTGTGGGGAAGTAAAAGCCACTCATGATACACTGCCACCCTTATAAAATCAGTATAATGGAGGATATGTATACCTTGTGCAACAAAATGTCACTGCTCCTGTCACATAAACAAAACGCTGGACTGAACAGACCATCGATCTGGCCTACTATGACATTTCTAATGTTCTTACATGATTCTCATCCTACCCTTTTCCTGTGAAATTGAAACACCCAGAGTGACCTTATTCCTTCAAATTTTAAGGATGATTATTAGTAAAAACATAACTTGTTTTAGGCTTTTAAATCTGCATTGTTATTTGTTATGTTAATTATGAAATATGTTCACATTTATGGGTTTTGTACTTTCGTTGTATGAAGCATTTTAGTGTAATAAAAGCACAAGATAAAAAATTTCCTCTAGTTTTTGTTGCAGTGTTGTGATTATTCGTGTATATATTTACATTTTATAGACTGTGGAAGGTGCGGATACATTTGGATTGCAAACTATGATTCATCAGAGTGTCACCACTTGTGATCCACTGAATAATAAGAGAAATTCAAATCCAGTAGAAAATAGCTCTGACCAGCACACCCCTTGTGTGTTAAGGAGATCATCTAGACTGAAAGCAAGCAGAAATGCAGGACACACAGATGGCATATATACAGTATCAAAAGAGATTTTACCCAAAATTCTTGACTGTAAGGATCAAACCAATAATAACTCTTCAGCTGAGATTTTCAGGTATGCTACCAAATTTTATCTTTCTCTCCAGGTACGCTGTAGATCTCATAGATAATTTTATACTTGGGATGTTAAAGTCAGTTTACAGTTACCCCTAAATAATTTTATTTTAAAATGTTATTTTAATGTTTTATTTTCTGTTAAGTTCTCAGAAAACTTACTTTTTTAAAGACAAAGTAATGGGAAATTTGTTGTATTTTATCCTATGCTAATTTTTAATAATTTATTTATATATATTTTATTCAAGTAACATTGGTTTACATTATTATTTTAAAGGTATAAGTACTTTGCCTTAGGTTTTGTTTCTATACCATACCCACCACCAAAGCACCCACTGTTAATTCGAATCATCAGTTATGCTTCCTACCCACTTGTTCTTATCCTTTCCCCAGCTCCTTCCCTCATCTTCCAGCCTCAATTCTATAGTCAACTTTCTAGGGTTTGTTGTTATTTTGGCTTTATCTGGTCCTTTGTTTTGTTTCTCTGTATGCCACATATAAGTGACAACATCCAGTTTTTGTCTTTCTCTTTCTGCATTGTTTCACTTAGCATAATTCCCTTCAGTTCTGTCCATGTTGCTGCAAATGGCAAGTGTTTATCTTTTTGATACCCGGTATTATTCCATTCTATGTAAACACCTTATCTTCTTGATCCACTTATCTGTATTAGGGCACTTAGATTGTTTTCATAGCTTGGCTATAGTCAAAAGTGTTGAAAGGAACATAGGAGTGCAGGTTTCCCATTGAATTAGTGTTTTTATAGTCTTTGGGTAAATACCTAGACGTGAAATTGTTGGGTCATATGATAGATCCACTTTTACTATTTTGAGAAACCTCCATATTGTTTTTCATAGAGGCTGACTCAGTCCACATTCTATCAGGGTTCCTTTTTCTTCACATGTTGTCAGCACTAGTTGTTTCTGGTCTTTTTTGATATGGGACATTCTCACAGGTGTGAGGTGGTATCCCATTGTGGTTTTGATTTGCATTTCTAACACCAGTTAGTAAAGATTCTTTCATGGCTCCAATATATATTCTTGGCTCTTTCGTTGTAGATTAATGGCCATAAAGGTATGTATTTATTTCTGGGCTCTCAATTTTATTTTATTGATCTGTTTGTCTGTTTTTAGTCTAGTACCATACTGTTTTGATTGTTACACTTTGTAGTATAGTTTGAAACCTGGCAGTGTGATTCTGCCATACTTCCTCATTTTTGTCAGAATTTATTTGGCTATTGGGGTGTTTTGTGGGTCCATATAATTTTCAGTAGTGTTTTATTCTCTGAAGAATGCTATTGAAACTTTCATAGGGATTACATTGAATCTGTACATTACTTTGGGCAAGATGACCATTTGCATAGTTTATTCTTCGAGTACGTGAGCAAGGAATATTGTTCCCTTTCTTTGTGTCTTCTATTTCTTTTAACACTGTTTTATAGTTTTCTTTGTATAGGTTCTTCCCTTCTGTTAAGTTCACTCCTAGGCATTTAATTCTTTTTGGTGTTATTATAAATAGAACCGTTTCCTTAATTTCTTCCTCTAGTTCATTGTGTGCACATAGGAAGGCAACTGAGTTCTATGTGTTGATTTTGCAGCCTGCCACTTCACTGAACTGACTTGTTTCAATTAGTTTTTTAGTGGAGTGTTTGAGATTCGCTGTGTATATTATCATATCACCTGCAATAATCCTAGGTTTACTTCTTTCATAATTTGGATTTCTTTATGTTCTTCTCTTGCCTGATTGCCCTAGCTATGACTTCCAAATACAGTATTGAATAGTACTGGTGAAAGTGGATATCTTTGTCTTGTGTCAGATTTTATGGAATATTTTTAGTTTTTCACCACTGAGAATGGTGTTAACTATGGGTTTGTCATATCTAGCCTTTATTACATTGAGGTGTGTTCCATTAATCCTGTTTTTCAAGTACTTTCATTATAAATGGATGTTGAATCTTATCAAATGCTTTCTTGGCATCTACTAATATGATCATATAGTTTTTATCTCTCCTTTTATTGATGTGAATTATGCTGATTGATTTTCACAGGCGTTGAACCACACTATATCCATAAATTCAACTAAGGCATGTGCATAGTATTTTTAATGCAGTGTTGAATTGTTTGCTAAGATTTTATTGAGATTTTTGCATCTGTGTTCATTAAGGAAATTGGTCTTTTTTTTTTTTTCCTGGCTTTGGTATTAGGGTAATGTTGGTCTCATAAAAAGTATTTGGAAGTATTCCTTCTTTCTCAAGATTTAGAAAGAGTTTAAGCAGGCTAGGGATTATCTGATATCTAAAGCTTTGGTAAAACTAACTTGTGAAGCTGTTTGGTCCTAAACTTTTGTTGTCTTGGGAGATTTTTGACTACTCTTTCAATTCCTTGCTTTTAATTGGTCTATTTGGGTTTCCTTTTTCTACCCTATTCAGCATTGTTTTCCAAAACTTTACTCTGAGCCTGTGTTTATCTTTGGAGCTCAGTTGTCTTTCCTGGAGACTGCAGGAAGTTGGACTCTATATTTAGTTTTGTTTGTTTTTTTAATCCAAACTGATACTCTGTGTATTTTAAATTGGTGACTTCAGTCCATTTACATTTAGAGTGATTATTGACATATGAAGGCCTACCATTGCCATTTTGTCCTTAATTTTTGTGGTTCTGTCTATTTGCTTGTTTAGTTCTTTGCAGATGTTCTCTTTGATTTGGATAATAGAGCCTCTATCAAGATTTCTGGGAGGGGTGATATAGTGCTTGCAAATTCCTTCAGCTTCTGTTTGTCTCAGAAGTCTTTTATTTTTTCCTCATATTTGAAGTATAGCCTTGCAGGATAGAGTGAGTTTGACTGGAAGTTTTTTTCTTTAAGTATTTTGATCATGTCATTCTACTCTCTCCTTGCCTATAGTGTTTCTTCAGAGAAGCAGCATTTCTTCAGTAAGTCCTGTCACAGTTCCTTCTTCCCTCTAGCGAGCTTTAGTATTCTTTCTTGTCTTGAATTATTGGAAGTTTCACCACCATGTGTCTTGGTGTAGGTCTCATTTTATTTTTTTTGGTTTCAATTTCTTTTCTTTTTTTTTATTAACATAAAATATTTTTTAAAAATTTACATATACTTGCCATCAATTGTGGTCTCATTTTATTATAGTACCCTGGTATTCTTTTTAGTTTTGTGCATTTGTTATTTAATTCCTTCTCCAGGTTTGGGAAGTTTTTCCTTTATTTTAAAATAAGATCTCTGTTCTTTATCTGTCCCTTTGGGATATCCATTATTTCTTTTTTGCCTTTCCTCATGGAGTATGATAATTCTTGATGTGTTCTTCATTCTTTTCATCTCTCTCGTCCCACCTAAATTCTTTGTGCTTTACCATCCTCAAGGTCATTGAGTCAGTCTTCCATTTGATCTGTTGTGCTTCCATAGCTTCCTCTATAATTTTAAAATTCCCTCTGTTGATACATCCTACAACTCTGTTATTTTCCTATTTAAGTCTGTAATTTAAATCTCCTATTTGTTCACTTTATTTCTTAGGACCATTTGTTTTTCTTCCATTTCTTCATTATGGCAATTTTGAATTATGACTTTGATAGGAAGAAAATATCTTCCACGTTCTTTTGGTTGGTTGGGGTCTAGGTAATTTGTTCTTATCCTGTGGTGTAGAATTCTTCTGGAAGCTCAGATTGCCAGTTGTGGTTTTTATTTTCCCTATTATTTATTTTCTGAAAACTAAGGGTGTTAAACTTCCACATTTCCAGCAGATGGCACTATATAGCAGGGAGAGCTAATCTGTAGCTGGATCTGTAGTGAGTGGCATCAACAAAGGGTCTGTTGCTCTCAGGGATGCTGTGCTGGCACTGGCTTGGATCATTCCTGTGTCTGCACTACTGGTGAGACTCAGGCTGGTGTCTCCACAGTTTGCATGACAGGCTCTTTGTGCAGCCCTCGTGCACTCCAGTGTGGCCTCATTATATTTACTTGGACCTACATATGCCTGTATCCACTGGCTTTTGTAGGAACTGGGTGGGATGAGCTGTGCCTTTCTGAGCTTTATTTCCCTATGTAGAGGCCCTCTGCCTGTCTACCTCCCCACAGCACTCATGCCCATATCTAGCCTTGACTACATCCTCAACACTCAGCTTTGCTTTCCACAGGTGCAGACATGAACTGCAATTTCTGCCCCGACTGCTGCCTCTCCCTCCACTTACCCTTTGTTCCTGTAAGGTGAAATTTCTCTGCATATCTTCTGTTGTGCTTGGTCAGCGTTTGATTTTTTTTTTTTTTTTAATTTCTCTGATGTCTAGGAGATGTTAACCACCTTTTCATTTACCTGTTGCCCAGTTCTGTGATCTTAGGAAAATGGTCTATTTAGATTTTCTGTTCAGTTTTTAGTCAGATTGATTTTTTCTATTACGTTGTAGTAAGTCTTTATTTATTTTGGATCCTGACCCCTTAGTAGATGTGATTTTCTCCCATTTGGTAGGTTGTATTTTTCTTTCGTTGTTAAATTAACAATGAAATTTATTGCTGTACAGATTTTTTAATTTGGTATAGTCGCACCTGTTTATTTTTTCTTTTTGTTGTCTTTGCATTTGGTGTCAAATCTAAAATATTATTGTGGGGCCTCCCTGGTGGCGCAGTGGGTTAAGCAACACACTATGAAGCAAACCGCAGCCACTGCACACGAGTTCGATCCCTGTTGCCGGCCAGGGAGGGGACCCACATGGCATGGCAGACCTCTCCTGTTGTGCCCACTGCTCCCCTCAGCAGTGTACTTCTGTTGATCTGCCTGTTCTGCTCCCTGCTCTCTGTGGTGAATCCTCTCACCCCCCCCCCACCTCTGGCCTGTACCCCAGTGCTTGTATACATAAATAAATAAATCTTTAAAAAAAAATAAAATATTATTGCCAAGATCAACATCAAGATTCTTACCTCTTACTTTTTTCTTCTGGGAATTTCATGGATTCGGGTCTAAAGTTCCTTTCAATCCATTTTGAGTTTGTGTGTGGTTTTTTGGGGTTTTTTTTAGATTTATTTAATTATAGATATCATCATTTGTAGTCCCCAGGAATTCCCACCACCATGTCACCCGTGCACCATCACCTCAGTCCCTTGTGCTATTTCTGCCTTCATCCCCATCTCTTCCCCACCCTCCCCCCAGTGATCCCTTTGGTTTTTCTTTATCCTTTTGTTCTTGTGTTTTTTGTTTGCT
Source organism: Galemys pyrenaicus (assembly GCA_019455555.1). Taxonomy (NCBI): domain Eukaryota; kingdom Metazoa; phylum Chordata; class Mammalia; order Eulipotyphla; family Talpidae; genus Galemys; species Galemys pyrenaicus. Next base: position 11,112,195 of record JAGFMF010011381.1, read on the forward strand.
CGATTGTTTGTTTGTTCTTGGCTGTAATTGTTCATTTCCTTGAGCTCTCTCATTATTTTTTTTTGTAGTTGTTGTTCCTTTACATTCCTCCTAAGAGTGAAGGCATCCGATATTTTTCTCTTGCCTTCTGACTTATTTCACTGAGTATAATTCCTTTGTTTTGTGTGTGTCTCATATAAGGTTCAGTTTCATTTTTTTTTGCATGTATGTGATTTTCCATTTTTCCCAACACCATTTTTGATGAGAATATTCTTTCTCCATTGTATACGCTTGACTCCTTTGTTGTATATTAATTGAACATGTGTGTGTAGGTTTGTAGCTGACCTCTCTATCTCATTTTCTCTCTGTGTGTATTTTGATGCCAATATTTTATGATTTTTTATTATGGTAAGTCCTTTTTTTCCTTGCTAAGTGCCTACCCCTTTCTCCTAAGAAGATGAAGAAAGTGAGTAGTGGCATGCCACCTTGGAATGAGGGGGACAAGAAATCAAAATATAGACTCTGCAGAGAAGGCTAGAAACCATAGTGAATGGCACACTACCCCAGAATTAGTTTACTAAACTGCCATGCTGCTTGACAGCATTTCAGTAAAATATCTTTGATTTTTAAAAATTTAAAGTTTGGTTTGATTCTCTGAATTCCTATAGAGAACATGACAGTAATTTTAAAAAATTTACTTTTCAAGAATGCATGATCCTACTATACTGATCAAAGGTGAAGAAAAAAATAAACATTCCTCCAGACTGAAGAGTGGAGAATTGATCAACAAAAACAAAAAAATTGCAGAGAAATATGGTGAGGCATATTTTGAGTATTTTCTTTGAGTAACTTACAGGAACATAGAGTTATGGTACTAGAAAAGATTTAAATAGTTATCTATCCTGGATTTCTCATTTTAAAGAGGAGGTTCAGATAAGTATTTTCTCTGGCATTGTACAGTTCACTTATAACATAAGTAGGATTGTTTATAAACTTCTGACTTATAAGCTTATTTTACTACTTCTGCTTTGGAGAGAATAGTTACAGAACCCTTTTCAAATTTAAATGTCTGAAATACATGTGGTGTGACCAACCTATCATAAGACTGGAAAATCTTACAAAGAAAAATAGAAAAGGAGAATACAAAATTATTATTTTAGATGTTACTTTGTGTTACTGTAAAATGTTCAGCAGATGGTTTGTTTGACAGTGCAACTGACTAGAGGGCATCAAGAAAACAGCAAAGCAGTTAAAATTGTCCATTAAAAATGCTACTGCAGGACTTAGGTACCTTTGTGGTGATGTAGGTTGGGACAGGTTAGCTAATCAAAATTGGAAAAGCTATCAAAACTAATCTGAAATTCAAGAAAACCAAATGAATATTGAACACAAAGTATGACAGAATTAGAATTACCTCATGACAATTTTCAGAATTTTGAAAGGCATAGAAAAGAATTGATACTTGACATGCAATCACTGGAAACTTATTTTAATCATGTATTTCCAGGCTTAGGAAATTAAAGTAGTTGTATAGATTAGGTATGGTTCTTTATTTAATTTCATGACAGCTATTTTTAGCAAAGAAATAAAATTTAGCTTTCTTCAGTGGGGTTAATTTTGCATCTTTCTTATATACTGCTTAGATTTTCTCATGTATTTCATAAGATGTTTTGATATGATAACATTTTTGTTATATTTAGTAGCCTCTAGTTATTGATTTAAATAATACTTTTCACCAGATCTTTAAAAAAAATAATGTTAGTTTTCTCATATGTGCACCTCTCAGGGGGTTTCATTTAATATAAACTGATTATATGACTTATAATTAACTATAAATATTTTAAAGCTAATGGTATTATTTCTTATGCCTTTATATATGCATATACTAGTATAGTTGGGTTAATGGGTGAAATACTCTTTCATAGCATACTGTACCTCTATATTAGAATGTTGACTGGATTTACCCTTTTACTTGTATTCTGATTTTCAAATGAGGACTTTTTTTTCTTCTTTTGTTCATTCTCTCATTTCAGAGAAAATAAAGATGAATAAAATATCTCTTTCTAGCATTAACCGGAGAAATATTTTTGGAGAGAATCTGCTATATAGGGCTACTCTGCATAATGACATTGATTTTGTTCGTTACTGTATAAAAAAAGGTGGAAATGTTAATCAACGGAGTTATGCTGGTAAGTTGTGGCTACTGCCCAGTTACCTTGAGAATATTTTGTGGTTTCAACTTGCTCACTCTTATGATATTATGGCATTATGGCATTATGGCATTATGATATTATGGTGGGCCTTAGCCGAGTCTCACATAAAGCTTCCAGGTACTTTTCCTGCTTTAGGTAGTGCTTCATGATCATATCCCAAGCAAGTGGAAATGTGGGAGAGTAGAGAACACCAGAGGAACATACTTCACCTTTAAAGGTTATACCTGGCTTGGGGCAATCAGTTACCATCCATTACTCAGCAGGATGGGGTTCCTGGCTAGTTGGCTGAGTTTGCATGGGCATTGTTCTTCTGAGACTCAACCTCAAATGGAAGAGGAATGAGGTCAAAAGCTGAAAAACTGATGGTACACTGAATTATGGGGGAAATTGATGATAAAATGGTAATTAGAGTCATCAAGGTACAAAAGAAATCATTGCACACCCTTTTGTGTTCTTGGGCTGGACGAGTAATCAAAACAGCATTAGACAGGTTAGCAAAGGAAAAAATAATAATAACATGGAAAATTCACATGACTGTAAATTCTAAAGAATAATGGAATAGGTCATGGATATTTATCTTGCACTTCAGGACCCAGGACATTTCAAAGACAGAGGATTCTTCACATGACAGACACAAAGAGAGGTGATCTCAGTCTTACTCTGTGAATAAAGATAATTGTTAGAGAGAACATGATTATTGATGTACTGATAAACACAGTGACCCTAGAAGTGGATGAGACACCCTTACTCCCCCTACATTCTTCAAGGTCATAAAAGGGAGAACAGTGATTACTTCTTCGAGTAGAAAAAAGGCAGAAGCTTAGGGTTATTCATCTCTACTTTAGTTAGGGATGGGCAAAGAATTTGGGTAAGAACAGAACCTTCTTTTAGCCTTCAAGGCCCTCTCTGCTCTCAGCCCAAAACAATATGCATTCTATAAATAATGATAATTAATTTCCTGAGACTCAAGAAACCCTGATTTACCTATAATTCCTGTACCTAAGGTGATAAGAAGCCCTCTCTAGTTCTATTGAGGAAAGTCTGTTGGATCCTCTTGAAAAGGGACTGACCCCATAGGACAGTGATTAATGAAATGGTGGGGCAGAGCAGTTGAGAAGAACAGCAGTTCTGTGAAATTTGATCTCTAGTACAATCTTCCTTGTGGGAATAACCAGACATGCTCTCCTAGAGAGGAATGATTACTTAAAGGCACTTAAGTACTTAAGGCAAAAGACTGGCTTGGATAGTTCTTTTATATTTTTATGCTTTTATTACTGTTTCTAGACTTCCTCAGTTTATGAAATAGTGCAAAAAATCTTAAATGATGTGCAGAGAATGAATGCACAGTCCGTGGACAAGCAGGGGTACCCCAGGCAGTTACTTTTAAAATACCTTGCATTTATACTGTGATCCTGGTTTTAATAAGCTCTAATTCTAAATTTCACACCCAGGTCAACCAACATGGTCCTATAATTCTCAATCTAGGATCCTTATTTGCTGGTGAAAACATTTGCCCCCTTAACTTTAAGAAATAAGTGGTTCTTTTCTGTTGGGACTCTTTATTAGCTGAAAATTATCTCAGCTATATACAAGGAGATTATTAGATATTCAAAGTGAGGATTTAAACCTGGGGTTCAGTCTGACAGATTTTACTTTGTAAGAGCTGTAAGGATAAACACAGGTTTGGATTTAGTTTATATAGCTAGGGAACAGTGAGTCATATTTAGTCTTTGACTTGTCAAAACCACAATAAGATACCATCTAACTCCAGTGAGAATGGACCATACCCGAGTGACCAACAACAACAAATGTTGGCAAGGATGAGGATATGGAGAAAAAGGAACCCTAGTATACTTTTGATGGGAATGTAGACTGGTCTAGCCCCTAGGGAGAACAGTATGGAGGTTCCTCAAAGTATTAACAATATACCATATGATCCAGCAATTCCACTCCTAGATACCCACTTGAAAAATACAAAATTACTAACTTAAAAGGATATATGCACTTCTGTGTTCACTGCAGCACTATTTATAATAGCTTACTAAATACTCAGTGCCAGAGCAGTGAATTAAAAAGATGGTTTTCTTTGAGCAGTTTGTGGTTTGTCAAAGTACTGTATATAGCTTTTATTAATAAGAATGGATATATAAGCAATGGAATACTGCTCAGCTATAAAAATAGGAACTCATCATTTGTGACAGCATCGATGGAATTAGAGATTATGCTAAGTGACATAAGTCAGAAGGATCAAAAAAAATTCTAAATGATTTTACTTATGAATATAGAGAAACAAAAGAACTGATAAAACTAAACCAAAACAAGTCCTTAGAAATATGACTGCAGAGTTGAAGATACTGGAGGGAGAGGGAGAATAGAAAGGGAACTAAGAGGGGAGGGGCCCAATTATCTGTGGGTACTTTGGTAGTCGGTGTGGTTTGTTGACATGCTCTTAAAATGAAGAAAAAAATATCAAGTGTTGTATGTATTGTATATGTAGGTCAAAGGAGTCATCCATCACTACATGTAGTTAGAGCCTGTGCTGCCACTAGAAGCTGCATTTTGGTATTGTGAAACCTTCTCTCTGACTCTAAAATGCTTCAGATACACTAATTCTTCATACTTTGTACTTTGGTTAGAATTAATTATTCCAGTTAAAACAACCTATTGAGGGCCCTCCCTGGTGGCGCAGTGGGTTAAGCAACGCACTATGAAGCAAACCGCAGCCACTGCAGCATGAGTTCGATCCCTGCTGCCGGCTGGGGCGGTGACCCACATGGCGCAGGCAGACCTCTCCTGCCTCACCCGCTGCTCCCCTCAGCAGTGTGTTTCAGTCCGTCTGCCTGTTCTGCTCCCTGCTCTGTCTGGTGGACTCTCTCACCTCCCCGCACCTCTGGCCTATACCCCAGTGCTTGTACATATAAGTAAATAAATCTTTAAAAAAAAAAAAACAACCCTATTGACTATATTTTTTACCTTTTTTGGTAAATATACCATTTTCCCTCAAGACTTTCTAACAAATACTACCAAAAAAAAAAAAAAAAAACCTCCTGTAATGTTTTATGGAAATTGCCCTTAACTGGGTGATTTTGCCTCCCTGGGAACATTTGGCAGTCTCTGGGGATGTTTTCAGTAGTTATAACTGGAATGGAAGGGTGCTGCTGGCACCAGAGGATCAGGGACGTTGCTAAACATTCTATAATGCTTAGGACAAGAAGTATCCCACCCAAAATGTTAGTACCAAGATTGAGAAACTTTGGTTTATGGAGAAGGTATCAGAAGAGTTAGTGAAATATACTTTTAATATGCCACACTTAGGTTTTCTTAGACCAATCATGATTTATGGGAATTTAAGAAGTATTTTTAACATATTTTCTCTTGCTAGCAAAGAAAAAGGATATGTATTAGATGACTGGTTTTCTTGGAGCAGTTTGTGGTTTGTAAGTTGAACTACTCTAGATTTTTGCTAATAGGAATAAAAAAATTCCTTGAACTGACTTCTGAGTCAGTACTGACTTCTGAGTCAGTAGCCTGGCTACTTTAATGGAAATGCCTTGAACTGGGAGTAAAACTCCCCCTCCTCCCACCACCTTTTCTACAGAAAAGTAACTTGTAACCAACATTGTCTATGAGCTAATAATGACCCCCTTAAAACCTTATTATTGATGGGGCAGGAATAGTTTCAATTATTTTACTCCCCTTTATTTTTTTCTGTAACTGAGTTATGGGTGGGAATTTGATTTCTCCCTCAGATTTACTGAATTGACCAAATAATATAGATTGCTTTCATGATAAAGCAATCTTATGTAATAAAAATATATTTTAAAAGAAACAATCTAGAATTAGAGTTTTTATTTTAAGGACAAGCACAAAACATTAAAATGCCAAGTACAAACAGATACCATTTCCATTTTATATAATAGGTTGGACAGCACTTCATGAAGCTAGCGTAAGAGGATTTTATCAGATTGCAAATGAACTATTAAAAGGTGGAGCAGATGTAAATATCAAAGGAATGTACCAGATCACGCCCCTACATGATGCTGTGATGAATGGAAATTATAAGGTACTGTGATGCCTTTGTTTGCAGAGTAAACACTACACACTGCAACTATTGAAAAATCACTGGACCAAGGGATAGAAATAGACAGAAATTCAGTTTTGGCTCATTCTATTGCTCAATTTTCAATATTTCTAAGGAAATTTTACTGTGGTAGATTTATTGTACCTAATATGGTAGATAATATTTCACAGGTTCCTTTTAATAACTAAAAAACATGCTGTGGTTGCACACAATATTTTTTTAAAAATCACACTTCTTTAAAACTTTTTTGAATGGTGTTTTACAGACTTTTGGAGAACTTTTTCTTCTTATAGTGTTATAGAGTGATATCCCAACCTTATAGGAGGCTAATATCTTTATGGAAGCTAGTGTCACTATGAGAGTTTGTAAGACACAAGAACCTCCCAAATTTAATTATCAGTTAGCACACACCAGCATAATGTACCAAAGATATACATAGATGTATGAAAATACTGCAATTCCATATGAATTAGTTGGCTAGTTCCATTAGTTGGCTAATGATAATTGCAATCATGATAATATGAATTAAAATTATTAATTCCAGCATACATCATTCATCTCAGAAGCCATATATACATTTTCCTGGTCTAAGGACCATATTACCTAACTGAGGCACTTTTGAAAATGCCTTGTCATTTATTTCAGGTATTGGACGTTACCTCTGGGTTCACAACTACTAGGGTAGAAAAGGGAACTAATCCAGAAGAAATGTTTCACATAAGTGAAGCTGGAGAAAGCTGCTGGGCTTCATGGGAATGGACAAATGAGGCGTATCACTTCCTAGTATGGGACAGTTCTTGTTTACTTTTTTTGGATACTGCATCACCTGGTAGTAGGTGGTTGTCCCTGCACAGTATGTGGAGGGCTAGACAGGAGTGGCATTCTGCCACTGGGACCTAATTAAATGGTCAGAAGAATGCAGGCTTAGACAAGTGATGGTGTAAACCCTCTTTCCTTTCTTTACTCCCTTTGCAAAACTGGCTTCCAACAGAGAAATTTCATGGTAAAAAACTTGTTCTTTTCTCCATGGCTGATAACTCTAACTTGCCAGGGGTGGCCTCTTCTGGACAATATAAGGCCTGAGCACTTACTTTTTCTTCTTTTCTTTTCAGTCTTTCTTTGCCTCACCTAGTAATGACTTTAAGCAATTTTCCCCGCATATGCTACTACTGCCTGTATCCTATCTGGCCTTTGCAGATCATAACCTCCTTTTTTTCCCTCAATATAATAAAAGGAGTCAAAGACAGAGGACTCTAGCCCCAGAATCTAGTTTCCTTGCTACTTACTTCCCTCTTGGGTACCTCAGGGCTCCTCATACCATGGAATATCCTGATTGCTGAAAAGAGAATAGTCAGAAGTAGGATCTAGAGAAGATCATGAGAATTAAAGCCGAAACCCATTGATACTGGGTGAAATCACAGTCTTGTTTTACTTCTTTCTCCTTCTGTTTAGCCAAGGAGAACTAACTGGTTACATCACTGAGTCCAGGAACAACTTACAGGACTCCAAGTCCATTCTGGACTGACTTAAGAAGCAAAACCTTAAGAATCAAAGCGGAATGGGACATTATTTTGGGGGAAAGGAATAGGGATTGTGGAAACATCAGATGAGGATCTAGACTTCAGGGAGTCTCTTAGATTAGATAAAAATGGTCAGAAAAATGGCCTAAGCCCTGGACATTACATTGCTCTCATTACTTAGATGTCACAGAACTAAAGATTTCAGAGAAACTTAAGGGACCCTGATGCTGTACTCAGCACCTAGAAAGTATGAGTTTCTTCAGCATTTTCAAGTTGAAGGGACTTATTATCTTGCAGGGATAACTGTTGTGTTGGAAAAATACTAAAAAGCTAGGAAAAGATAATTTCCTATTTTTCAAAGTGAAAATGCAGTTAAAAACACATACTGCATGATTCCATTTATTTGAAATATCTACAGTAGTCTAAATCTTTAGAGACAGAAAATTAGAAATGGGAGGAAGGGGGTGGGAAGTGGGTAGTAACACATCACTGTTAAAATGTTTCTTTTAGGGAAAATGAACATGTTTCAAAGTATAGATTGTGAATATGGTAGTACAACCTCCTTAATATATTTTTAAAAATTGAATTATGTCCTTTAAGTGGGTCAGTTGTGTAGCATGTAATTACATTTCAATAAAACTGTTAAAAATGCAACTTTCTGACATGGAAAAGTTGGACTTTGAGAATTATAGGTGATGTGCTCAGCGTGGTTCCTTAGGAAAAATAGGAAGGAATTATTAAACACGTGGTAGGAGACATTTAAGCAAAAATATAGTGATCTTTTAGAATGTGTAGGCATCACTTAAGTCATGTTAGACTGACTTTCTTTCCCCTTTTATTAGACTTACTTTGTTAGTAGGGTGTGGTGTAACAATTTAATGTAAGCTGTCATGATTTAAACAGCTTTTATTTGATGAAGTGTCATGTGACATATGAGTATATGAGACATTGAATTGGAAGTTGGTTCATGATGTTACTGAGTTCCACATATATTAAAATATAATCCCCTAAACTAGTGATTATTTGTTCCATGTGCATTTAGAATGAACTCTCATGAAGTTTTATTAGATATTCTGTTCTTTACATAGCCTGTTCCTATAAAATAGTCAAATCACTACTGTAGTCTGGAACATACTTCATTTGTTGTTGGGAGTATATTTTGAAAATCCAGACAATCACAGCATTTTACCTGCATCTCTAATGGATATGGACTTTTCTTCCACAATTACACTATCAGCTCATCTAATAAAAATGAAAAGTTTCTTAATACCATTTAATACCTAGTCCATATTCAAAATTTCCAGGTTATCTAAAAAATGTCTTTTTATATCAAGTATTTGTTTAAATGGGGTTACATAAAGATCCATGCATTTCGTGTGTTTGTTATGTCTCGTTAGTATATTTTCACATATAAGTCTCGCTACACACATGCACACACACACACACATCTTATAGAACCTGGGTCATTTATCAATATAAATTCTGAATTTGGCAAATTTTGCCTTTGTGGTGTTTTATAATTTCTTCTCCTCATATTTTCAGTAAATGAATGTTTTAAGGGAAAATTTATTTAGAGGTCACTATCTAGGTGCATTCATTGCCATTCGGTATCATTGCTTTTAGGCATTTTTAGTGAGATACATATTTTTGGAAAGAAAAATCATGAGTGCAAACTAATTTTTATTTCAAACTTAGTATATATTTATAGATGTATACTTAACTTTGATTTTACATTTATATCTATGTTAAACATTTATTCTTAATAGATTGATTTATAATCTTTTCTTTATTGTACAGTATACTTACAATATTACTACTAGTAATATTATTATTATTAATATTACTAACTACTGGAACCCTTAATGAAGGGGGTTTTGCTTTTGGTAGTTCTTTTCATTTTGTTTGTATTTCCTGTTAGCAATAAATAGTCAAAATATTATTCTCTCAAGTACTTGAAATAATTTTATTTTCTGTCCAATGGCTTCTTAAACAAGGAAACCAGCTGATCTACAGGGAGGAAAGCCCATATTCAATAGTGTGATGAAAGGTGAAAATCCAGAGCAAGCTCTAAGTAGAAGTTTATTTTCTTGGGCCTCCCTGGTGGCGCAGTGGGTTAAGCAGCGCGCTGTGGGGCAAACCGCAGCCACTGCAGCACGAGTTCGATCCCTGCTGCCGGCCAGGTGGGGGACCCACATGGTGCAGCAGACCTCTCCTGCCTAGACTGCTGCTCCCCTCAGCAGTGTACTTCCGTTGATCTGCCTGTTCTGCTCCCTGCTCTCTGTGGTGAATCCTCTCACCCCCCCACGCCTCTGGCCTGTACCCCAGTGCTTGTGTGCATAAATAAATAAATCTTTTAAAAAAAAAGAAAAAAAAAGAAGTTTATTTTCTTAAGGGACTACTGCTTGATGAGCTATATTAGTGGGGATTGTGATAGCAGCCATTTACTGAAATTGCTGTGCTTGTTCGAGTTAAGAACCTGTGGTGGTTTTATTTTTTTTTTAAAGATTTATTTATTTATTTATGCATACAAGCGCTGGGGTACAGGCCAGAGGTGTAGGGGGGTGAGAGGATTCACCACAGAGAGCGGGG
>JAGFMF010011381.1:11122626-11140423 GCA_019455555.1 Galemys pyrenaicus
CCCCCCCTGGCCGGCAGCAGGGATTGAACTCGTGCTGCAGTGGCTGCGGTTTGCTTCGTAGTGCGTTGCTTAACCCACTGCGCCACCAGGGGAGGCCCCTGTGGTGGTTTTAAAATATGTACAAATTCTTTACCATTCCTCCCTTCAAAAGGTGAAACTTGATTCCCCTTTCCATGAGTGTGGACAGGAGTTTCAGTGACTTCTAAGCTACAGAATATGGTAGAAGTGACAGCTTGTGACTTCTGAGACTTAGGTTAAAAGGTCTCTCTCTTTTTCTCTCAACTTTGAGAGGAGCCAGTGGTATACCGTGTGGATACTTAAGCAGCTCTAGGAGAGGTCCACATGGCAGTGAATTAAGGCCTCTTGCCCACAGCTTTGTGAGTGAGCCATCTTAGAAACAGATCCTTAAACATCTGTGAATCTTTCAGATAATTTTATCTCTAGCCAACCTGTGGACTGTAACCTCATAAGAGATCCAGAGACAGAACCACCCATCTGTGTCACTCCTAATTCCTGACCCACAGAAACTGTGCAATTATAGTTATTTATTAGTGTGTTAAGCCTTTAAATTGCGGGGTAACTTTGTTAAGTAGCAACAGGTAACTAATGCAGAACCTAAATATAGATTTAAAATAAGAGGGATAAACTCAAGTCACTTGTTTACTACTTTTGGTGAGAAGAGAGCTTTTTAAAGTTAAAATGTATGTAAATTAATTAGGCTTCTGAATTTCTAGAGTCTATAAAGGGAACAAGTCAAACACACATCCATGGAGTAATGGTGAAATAAATGGTGGTATACACCAATTGTGGACTATTGCTTACCTGCTAAAAAGAATGAGAGTTTCAGTCTATACTGATATGGAATAGTCTCCAAAATCAGTTGGGAGTGGTAAAAAGAAGGCAAGATACAGAGGAATATATGTAGTACATGAGTACTTTTGTGAGAAAATGTGTATATCTGTATGTACACACATAAATATCCTTGTTGAAAATTTTAGCAGAAACAGTAACCAAAACTGACTCAGGAAAAAATAATTGGACTATTGGAGGCCAGGAGTAGATGAGGGAAACTTATTTTGAACAAAAATCACTAAATTCCTCTTCAAAAGATTAATTTAAAAAATATTCTCACCCTCTAAAAACAAAAGCATAGGATAGACATATATAAGAAGCCAATATAATATAGAGAGTACAGGGTACTGTGATAAGATATTTACATGAAAAAAAAGAAAAGTCATTTTTCTCTTGGGCAGCAATGCATGAGAAGTTCAAGGGTAGCTTCATAGAAGAGGTTACATGAGAAATAGTAACACATTAAGAATTTACCAGTTTTTCTCTGACAAGCCAAAGAAGAGCAGCAACCACACAGTTATAGATGGAAAACCTAACTATCTCTTGGAACCTATTAAAATTAATGTTACTACTTCACGATGCAATCCTAGTATATCTGTTAGGTCTATTTCACCAGCACCTGAATCACATCTACTTCCCTTTTTTTTCATTCCTCTCTCCCTTCCTGCTTCTCCTTTTCTCTCTGTCTTTTTTGTTCTTGTTGTCACAAGACGGGATAGTACATCAAAAACTATCCTATGACAATTATATAGCATTAATTATATTTTACTAGGCAGAGCTGTCTAGGTGAACCCAAATTCTGTATTGTTGAAAGAAATATTTAATGTTACTTAGAGCTTTATGCTAGCACATATTTATAATAATAGACCTTTTGTCTGGGTGCCCTTGGGTGAACACTCTTCCTCTAGGTGGCAGAGTTACTTCTTTTAAATGGAGCTGATCCATTACTTAAAAGTGATAATGGAAAGTGTGCTTTAGATGAGGCCAAAGATTTATGTATGAAGCGTCTCCTTGAGAGATATGTTCCGAAACATCAAAAACATCTTATATCAGGTAAGATTAAATTGCCCTGTTATGTCTGTTCATCATTTTGATAGTTTAATGTAATCAATGTAGAATTATAGAAATTAAATTAATTTTCCTCAAGTTTAGAGAAAATTTGACCAGTAGTGTCCTTTCACCATTCTTTCAATAAATCATACTATTTGCAAAGCACACAAAAAGGTAATATCAAATGTACTTCCCCCATATTACATCTAAGATGTTTACCCATTTATACCTTCCTCTGTCAAACATTCATTTAATGTTTTCTATGTGCAAGGCACTGTTTCCAGTTTTTATCTTTTGTGACCAGATGCATTCTTGACTGCATACTAAATGTAGATCCACCTTCAGTATTTAAAAGAGATATTGAAGAGACACTAAAGTACTTTATCAACTTACATTTATATCTTTCAGATATCTCTTTCCTACGCATTCTTCAGATTTCAGTGAATGTTTCATTTTTAAGAGTGAAGGATTCAAACTAGAACCATGTTAGGTTCCAAAAATATGTCAGAAAGCAGCCATATTAAGATGTGATAATCCAATTAATTGTGAAAGAATTTTTTGTCTTACAAAGATAGTTTGCACACTGTTACATATCTGAGTATGTCTGTGGGGAATGTAAAGAGTGCTGTGCCCATCTTTAGTGTTATTTTGTTGGATCTGTTTTGTTTTTACTACAGAAATGCTTTCAGCACTCAATCATATTTGGTTTCTAACAAATATGGGAATTATATGAATATTTGCCAATTTTGGTGGAAAATGGTTGCCTAGTTTCACTTGGTTTTCTTGTGGTAAAGGACTTGTGAGTTTTAGAAGTCGAGAGTTCTCACCAAAGAAGGCTATTTTCTTTGATTTTGTGTTTCCTTTATAGCTCAAAAGAATAGCACTGATCTGTTAGATGCAGAGGAAACACACCAGCACAAGGTACAGCTCTGTTTTACAATAAACATTTTTATGGACTAAACCCCTATTTTTATTAATAGGTCATCAGAAGGGAAAGAGATTGCCATTGATATTCATCATGAATAGTGATTTCACTTTTGTGTTTAAGACACTTTGGAATAATTCCATGAGAATCAGAAAGTTCTGGGCTTTTGTTTGGGATCAGTAGGGTAAATGTAGTGTATCTGGGCACCCTAATATAGTGCTGTTTCCGTTCTCCTCTGTTTCATGCAATCTTGAGGTTTATCAACCATGTCAAATTGACTATGGTCTAAGCATGATAAAAGAGTCAAAGGCATCAATCCGTCCCTTCAAATTCTGCAGGGTGGGCAGTTACTTTTTATCTGGTGCTGGTGATCAAGAGGAAATAGTGTTTTAATCTTAGCAGACCACAATGGACCATATAGACCAACTTGAGAACTTACCGTCTTCTTGTTTTTAAGTCTCTTCCTCTGCTGTCCTACTTATTTACAGTTTCTCGTAGATAAGAGGGGAAGAAACAGGGGAAGAAAGTCTTAATTCTAGCTCTAACTATATAACAATTGGGAGAGGAGAGTGTTTCTAAAGCATTCTTGTAGAAGGATAATTTTAATTTTTAACTCATAAAAATTAAGCAGATTAATTTTTTTATTATTTAGTAAGATTAAAAGTAAAAATACGGGCAAAAATTAAAATATATAGCAAAAAAATTAAAATATAGCAGAAAGGTTTATGCAATATTGAATCTGAGTCTATTATATTTATCTTCTATCAATCTATTTTTCTGAAATAGAAAGTATGTGTTTTATATATATAATATATAACCCAGTATATCTATTATATATTTATATTATATACATTTTAGAAATATATACAATTATAAATAGATAAATAATTTATAATATCATATATATAATATATAACTCCAGTAAGCCCTGTGGTTAAGATTCAGAAGTAAAATTCAATAATAACTTGATTTATCAACAGAGCAAATGAATTGACTGTAGAACTTCATCTAAAAAATTAAAGTTAACTGTATATTTTGTTTCTATAGAAACCAAAATTCAGTTCTAAAAATTGCATTGAGTTTATTTGTGATGAACGTTCCAACAGACAGAAACCAGAACATGTTAAAGTTGATAAAGGAAGCAGAGAGAATTTATTTATAAGTAAAGAAGACATATATGAACTTTACCAAAAAGATTCCAGAAATACAAGAATTGGTAAATACAAGCATAAACAATCAACTCTCAACCAGAAATACCCAACAGGACTTAGAAAGCACAGCCTTCATAATGTCAACGATCCCAGCACAAATGTATCTAAAGATAAAGAGAGAAGAAACATACAACATAAAAGCACTCTGGTAGATGATGCAATACAAGAAAGTCCAGGAAAGAATAGAGCTGTTTCTTCTTCCAGTTCATCAGCAGCATTTTCTCATCAGCAACATACTCTCCAAACTCTCAATGACCTTCCAGAAGTGTTATGTAAACCTTCTAGCTCAACTCTGTTAAACCTGAAAAATGGATTAGGTAACAATATTGAGGTTTGTTCCATTTCCGAAGATACATGTACTCAGAGCCTGAATTTATCAGGTAGTCAAGAAATAAAGTTCTTGGAATTAGGATCCATTGACCAAGATGAAGCTCTTTCTTTCTCAGGACTTTCTTCACATAAAGGTATGGAGTTATCACTCGTTAATACAGAACAACAGCTTTACAAAGGACAACAGCAAATTAGCCCTTATAAATCTTATGCAAACAGTAACTTAGATAAAAAAGATGAGAGCCTTAGTAAGAAGGAAGACTGTTTCCCATCTTTCCTGAAGGAAAACTTTAATGGTGACAATGGTGATTGCTGTACCTCTGAGATAACTATATCATCTAAGAAGGTGGTAAGTTCCACAGCTTACAAAAACCCCTGTAATCATAAAGAGAATATAACAAATAGAAATAAAATGGATTTTCAGCAGTTTATACTTTCTGAAGGCCATTTTTCACAGGAAAATGAGTTTAAATCAGCTAGCCCAACCAAACTCCCACAACAGGAAACTGTTAATTTTTCCGATTCAGATAAAACAATAGTTTCTGAAGAACATGTTGCAAATTATGAACAGTACATGAATGAAACTTCTTTTGATCTCTCAAATGGCAATCCTGAGCATACTTCCTTCACTTGTACAAAAACACTTCCAACACATGAAGTTTCAAAATTGACTAGTCATGTGGAGCTATTCACTCAGGATTATAGTTCCAGGGCACCAACTCCTTTAGTGAATCAAGCAGATACACAGATTGTGGAAAAGGTGAATAAGAAAGAAAAGACTAAAGGGAATTACACTGACAAAGGCCAAAAAACAAACACAACTTCAACTAGGTCTTTATCCACAGTTGTTTCTCCTCAAGTAACAGAAATGGCTGAAGTTGAAAAAGGGGAACAAGACCTTCCAGATAGCAACACCATTCATAATAGAGATTTTCATTTTACTGACAGCCTGGATAAAAAATTGATCAGCATCTCACAACATAGTCGAAGAGAAGAGAAGGAAATTTCTCATAAACCAGGTATTGATAATGCTGCTCCGTTTGTGTTTATTTTCTAAAGATATTTATTTCATAGAACAACTGCATTCCACTCAACTGATGCCCAAACTGACGAGAATAAGGACATTGGACTGTAATTTGGAGATACTGCTAATTATTTAAATGACTATTTATTTTGAAAGTCAAGCCATATTCAGAAAAGATGGTTGCTAAATTGTTATGGACAGAAGTTAGTAAATAGTATTTCTATAAATTTTGTTTCTTTTAAATATGTCACTTATTTAATATTAGGCAATCTTACCATTTTCAAAGAAATTGTTAGTTCTATGGGTATCAGTAATTCACCGTAATCCCAACAGAATTGTATCCAGCAAGTTTTGTTTTCTATAGAAATTTTTTTTAATGGCTTCCATTACCTTATAATGGTTTAGTTAGGAATAGATACTTGGAGCAGTTACATGATTAGATCCTTTTCTAGTCATGTTACAAGTAAGAAGAACTGTAACACTGATATTGCAAAATGTTTATTTTTCAGATGAGGAATTAACTAATAGTACTAATGGAGATAAAAGCACTTGTAAGGAGAAAAAAGAAAAAACAGATTCAGAAATTTACATGCCTACTTATATCCAAGGACACAAAAAATCTCAAATTTTCAAAAAAAGACAAAATGCCTTGAAAACTACCTACAACCGAGGTTTGTATTCCTATACTTTATGGATAAAAATTTATACAGTCAAGCCCAGCAATTCACTGTATGTCAGAGCATTTTTAAACTTTCAGATAATTTGCTGAACTGAAATCATTTCAGTTGTATTTGTCATCAGATGGTTTTACCATAAAGTGCCTCTTAAGCATCTTTTAGGCTCCACATACATTCTTGTTATACTTCTGACTTTGATTTCTAATTTGTTATGTTAAAGGAGATAAATAATAGAGACAGCCAAGATATTGACTGGGGGCAGCAGGGGTAATTTCTGTCAGATACCTTCTACTCAACTCTTATGACATAAAGAAAATTGAAGGGACATAGTGCTAGTTTCTTCATGTTAGATTAATAAATCGTGTTTGGTAGTATGTGCAAGCAACAATCTTTGACAGTCCTTGGAGCTAGTCCTGTGGTGAACAATAGGCTGGACCCCACCTCAGGTTAATATTAAATCTTAAAAAGTGATTTACCTAGTGCCTAATAAGAAGTAGCAGTGATATTGGACTAGGCATTCTCTGAATATTCCCCAAATATCTCCCTCTCCTATAAACTGAACCCATCTATATGTACTTCCTATGTAGTAGGTTGAATAGTAGCCCCCAAAGAACATGTCCATATTTTAACCCCTGGAACCTGCGATATTATTTTATATGAAAGAGTACATATTACCTTACTTTAAAAATGTATCTTGCAGATATAGTTAAGTTAAGGCTCATGAGATCATCCTCAGTTCCCAGATGGGTCTGGAACCAGAGATGTGTCCTAATAAAAGAAAATAAAAATGAGAGCCTAATGGAAAAAAAGAGAGAGAGATTTGAGACATACTGGAGAGGAGAAGACAATGTGAAGATTGAAGCAGAGGAGCAGTATGATCAGAATCCAAGAAAGATTGATATTCACCAGAAGTTAGAAGAGGCAAGGAAGGATTCTTCCTTAGAACTTTCAGAGGAAGCGCCGTTTAACTGAAGTAAAACCAAGCTCTTCTAAAGTAGGAAAACGCTGCCATGTGTACAGTGATCACCGCAAGGAAGGGTCCTTCGAGCTAGTCAGCCGTAAGTGTGTTGGCCATCCAACACAGAACCATCCCAGGGGAAAACAGGGTGACCTGGGTGTCAGTCCTCACTGATGCAGTTAAGAACGCAGGAAAAGACCCAAAAGCAGGCACACAGAGAAAAATGTAAAAAAGAAAGAAAAAGATCTTTTTACAAGGGGAATGAGAAAAGGGCAAAGGGAAAGAGAGAGGAGATGGAGACAGGTCCCACCAGCAGTGCTGTCTGAGCTGACAGTCCAGGATGCAGGTTGAAGCTAGAAAAGCAAGAGTGGTCCAAACACATGTGTTCATTTGTGAACCAAGCATGGCTGCTTAACTCCACTTCTAGTTAAATCTTCTCCATCAGTGACTTTCCAGTTACTCAAAATATGTTGAAATCTTTATCTTCTATTATTTCTTCTTCTATTTTCTTTATATGGCATTTTAAAAAACTATTGTTTTAGCATGGTTTTGGTAGTAAATGAGCAAAGAAGGTAGTTAATTCACTATTTTTAGTTCCAAATTAAGTCTCTAATTTATGTTGCAAGGAAAAGATTTTTAAAAATCTTTGGCGAATGTTATCACATTGCATTTTTTAAATAATAGAAATAGTTAAAAACCAGTAGGCCTATGTTTAGTTCTTTGCATATCATGTGGTCAGAAATGCATCCATTGAATTAGAGAATAGCTGTAGAAAGGTTTTTTTTCAAAATAAAATCACAATCTGTTTAAGAAAAACTTTAAGATGTTCATCATCACTAGTCACCATAGAAATGCAAATCAAAACCATGATGAGAAGTCATCTTATATCTGTTAGAATAGCTTTTACCAAAAAGACAAGAATAACAAGCATTAGTGACAGTATGGGAAAAAGGAAATCCTTTGCAATGGTTATGAAAATTGGCGCAACCACTTGGATGTTCCTCAAAAAATTAAAAATAAGCTACCTTATCTTATGATCCAATAATCTCACTTCTGGATATTTATCTAGAGAAATTACTAATTTGACAAAATATATGCACCTCTCCCATGTTCAGTGTAGTGTAACTTACAATAGCCAAAATATGGAAGCAGTCTAAGTATCTGTCAGTGGATAAATGCATGAAGATATTTGATACACATACACGAATATCATTCAGTCATAAAAAAGGATGAACTCTTAACTATTTGTGTCACAAGTGGACCTTGAAGGCATTATGCTTAGTTAATAACACAGAGAAAGATAAAATCAGTCTCAGATTCCGCTTATATGTGGATTCTAAAAACAAACAAAAAGCTCATAGATAATATAAAAACAGGTTGTCAGAGGCACGTGGTAGAAAATTGGTGAAATAGGTTAAGGAGATGAAAAGGAATAAACTTCCAAGTATAAAATAAGTAAGTCATGGAAACGTAATACACAGCACAGTGACTATAGTTAATAATACTGTATTACATGTTTGAAAGTTGTTAAGAGTAAATCTTAAATGTTCTCTATGGGGATGAATATAAATAGAATTATTGTGATCATTTGGTAATATATGAAAAATTAATATGTTGTACAACTGAAATTAATATATGCCAGTTATACCTCAGGGGAAAAACCCATTGCTTAAGGAATGCTGAGTGAAATGAGTGTAGAACTTAAGCAGGTTTGTTTGTTTTAATCAAGCATATGCTAGAATCACTAAATAACTCCTAGAGTGAATTTAAAATAATGTACTTAAGTGCTCAGTATAATACCTTTTCAAGTTATATTTCATAGTAGTAGCAACATTGATAATATTAATTGATGTGTGTTTCAGTGTGTCCTACTTAGGATATTTTAAGGAATTTGCTGTAGGTATTCTGTGTTTTCTAATAATAAGCAATATTTGGCAGCAGAAAAGTCTTAGTTTTGTTTGGTAAATTTACAGAAGTGAAAACAGCTGGAATCAATAAGAGAAATGCCCGAGGGGAGAGCCGGCTTCATTTAGCTGCTAGAAGAGGAAATTTGTCTCTGGTGAACATTCTAATAGAATCTGGAGCAGATGTGAATCTGAAAGATAATGCAGGTTTGGATTCTTTTTTTTTTTTTTCTTACAATGTTTGCTTTCTTTTCTCAGTGTAGTTCGCATAGAATTTCTACCACCAATTCACCTGTGCTGTCACCATAGTTCCTTGTGCTGTTCCCATCCCTGCCTTGACCCCAATCCCTCCCTCTTCCCTACAGAATGTCTCTGATTTGTAGTTGTCTGTTTATTTTTGTTTTGTTGTTGTTGTTGATGTTACTTTCCCCCCTTATTTTTAAAAAATTTATTATAATTATTTTTTTTTCCTGATCTCTTATTTGGTTCCCTCTATATTCCTCCTATAAGTGAGATCATCTGATATTTTTCTTTTCTTTCTGACTTATTTCACTGGGCATAATCCCTTCTAGCTCCATTCCTGTTGCTGCAAATGGCACTAGTTTATCTTTTTTTGATTGCTGAATAGTATTCCATTGTGTATATATACCACATTTTCTTGAGCTAGTCATCTATTTTTGGGCATTTGGGTTGATTCCAAGTCTTACCTATTATAAATAATGCTGCGATAAACATAGGGATGCATGTATTCTTTTGAATTAATGTTTTTATGTCCTTTGTGTATATTCCTAGGAGTGGGATTGCTGGATCATGGGGTAGCTCCATTTTTAGTAAATGAGGAACCTTCATACAGCTTTCCATAGAGGTTGGACCAGTTTGCATTCCCACCAGCAGTAGGAATCCCACCACATCCTTGTCAACATTGTAGATGCTAGTTTTTTTAAATATGTGCCATTCTTACTGGTGTAATGTGGTATCTCATTGTGGTTTTTTTTTTAAGATTTATTTATTTATGCATACAAGAACTGGGGTACAAGCCAGAGGTGTGGGGGAGTGAGAGGATTCACTCAGAGACAGAGTGGGGAACAGAACAGGCAGATGGACTGTAATACACTGCTGAGGGGAGCAGCGGGCACAGCAGGAGAGGTCTGCTGTTCCATGTGGGTCACCCTCCTGGCAGGAGACAGGGATCTAACTAGTACTGCAGTGGCTGCGGTTTGCCTCATAGTGCATTGCTTTAAACACTGCACCACCAGGGAGGCCCCTCATTGTGGTTTTGATTTGCATTTCTTTGATTATGTGGGATGGTCAACATTTTTTTCATATACCTGTTGGCCCTTTGCATTTCCTTTTTGGAGAAGTATGTCTTTCGTTCTTCTGCCCACTTTTTGACTGGACTGTTTACTTTGTTTTTTTGAGTCATGTGAGTTCTTTGTAGATCTTTAAGATCAGTCCTTTATCAGTTGTTTGGAATGCAGATTTTCTCCCTATCAGTGGGGTGTCTCTTTGTTTTGGATAATGTCTCTTTTGCTGTACAGAAGCTCTAATTTGATGTAGTTCTAGCTGTTTACCTTTTCCTTCACTTTCTTTGCTTTAGGTGATACATCTTTAAAGATGTTACTGAGATGTATGTCAAATAGTGTTTTGCTTATATTTTCTTCTATGTATTTTATAATTTCTTCTATGTCTTTGGTCTATTTTGAGCTGGTTTTTGTGCATAGTAAAAGGTAGTAGTCTGACTTCATCCTTTTGCATGTAGCAGTCCAGTTTTTCCAGCACCATTTATTGAACAAACTGTCTTTGTTCTATTGCACATTTTTTGCTCCTTTGTCAAATATTAGATGTTCATAGATCAGTGGGTTTATTTTTGGGTTTTCTATTCAATTCCATTGGTCTGTGTGCCTGTTTTTGTTCCAGTACCACGCAATTTTAATTATTATCGCTTTGTAGTATAGGTTGAAGTCTGGACTTGTGATACCTTCATTCCCCTTCTTTTTAGTCAGAAAAACTCTGGCTATTCGAGGTTTGTTGTGTTTCCATATGAATTTCATCAATATTTGTTCTATTTCTTTGAAGAATGTCATTGAAATTTTTATTGGAATAGCATTGAATCTGTAAATTGCTTTTGGTAGGATGGTCATTTTGATAATGTTAATTCTTTCAATCCATGAGCATGGGATGCTTTCCATTTCTTTGTGTCGTCTTCTGTTTCTTTTAATAATGTTTTACAGTTTTCTTTGTGTATGTCCTTCACCTCTTTCGTTAGGTTTATTCCCAAGTATTTGATTTTTTTGTTTCAATTATAAAATGGATTTTTAAAAAATTTCTTCTTCTTCTGGTTGATTGTTTGCATATAAGAAGGTTACTGATTTTTACAAGTTGATTTTGTATCTGCTGATTTACTAAACTGGTTATTTTGATTAATTTTTCTGTGGAGTTTTTGGAGTTCTCTGTATATTGTCTGCAAATAATGATAGTTTTACTTCTTTAACTTTAATTGATTGTCTTTATAATTTGAACACACTGAAAAACACATTTTACCCCACCCCCAATTTTGATCCTGGTGTAATTGCTTACTTTGAACAATGTTTTTTATAATATATTATTTAGTTGGATTGTAAGATTCATTTGGTCCCTACCAATTGCTAAATTAATCACCTTTGAAACAGCTTTTAACATACATATGGGAGAATTCTTAGGGAGTGTAGAAATGGGAGTTAATGGGAGCTTTCAGGCCTTTTGCAGTCTTAATACCATTCACTAACTTTAGAGAAAATGAAAAAGTTTTCACATTTCCCTTTCCCTTCATCTCTTTTTATATTGTTCTTTTTTTTCCCCCCTTCCCTTACTTTTATTTTATATTATACTTCATTTTAAACTTGATCTTCTAATACTTTGTTCAAGTACAAAGGAATTTTGTATGAGGAATTCCAGGGAGAAAATCTCAAATGTTGATTAATTCAAATGTGACTTGAAAGAGAAATCTGACAATATGAAGACACAAGTAGGAAAGTCATACATGATCTTATTCTAATTTAATACATGAGTGAAACAAATTGACTTGATTAGTAATTGGTCCCATGTTTCTGACCCTATTATGTTTTAGTTCTGTGAGTCTTCTGTTTTATCACCTCCATCAGCAAATAGTTTTAATGAAATCATTTTTATTTGTCTTTAAAAATGATACCATTACATTTTAAGGCCATAGTTTTTAATATTACTGATTGTTTAATATTTATTATATACATTTGCGTCGATAAGGGTATTTATTCCATTACTGTAAATAACCTTAATAATGAATGCACTTACATGGATGTTGATTTGTAAGCAGCAGCTTGTTTTGTTTTTCTTTTTTTAGGTTGGACACCACTTCATGAGGCATCTAGTGTGGGATCCAATGATATAATTATAGAGTTACTAAAAGCTGGTGCTAATGTTAATTGTGAAAATCTAGATGGGATTCTGCCCTTACATGATGCTGTTGCAAATAATCATCTAAAGGTACAGTGCACTTCGGATTAAGTTTTTGTTACTTTTGTTAGAAAAAAATGATTGAAAAATACGAAAATATTTCAAACTGAGAACTAAAGTGATTCCTTAAAACAAATAAATTTTTTAAAGTCAATAAAATAATATAAGCTATAAGCCTTGGAGTAAATCATTCCAGTTGAATCTCTTAAAAACTTCTGTAGTCCCTGTGGTGGGGAAATCATATGTTCATCTTGCTTCCTTTCTCTCAAGGATTTCTGTCCTGTACTGTAGGCTGTCCAGTATCTCAAACCACATTTTATGTTTTGCTTACTTTTCTAGTTCTGTGGGAGAGTATATCTTGCCCCTTGTCTGTGGAAATAACTATAGCAAAATACTTTCTAGGCAGCTGAGATTCTACTACAACATGGAGCAAACCCTAATCAAAAAGATCAAAACCAAAAATCTGCTTTGGATGAAGCTGATGATATAAAGATGGAAGAGCTGCTAAAATCTTATGGTGCTGTAGAAACTGATAATAGAGATGAGAATAATGATGTTGTTACTGGTATGTATGTTAGTATTGCTTGCTATTTTTTACAGGTAGTATACCACTGTTTAGAATATAAAATCTTATTTGTGGCATAAATAGTTTCATAATTGACAGGTGTTTTATGTGTTATTAAACTCTTAAAAGCATTATTTGTTTTTAGAAATTTGCATTGCCAAGCTTGGTTTAAAGTACAGATCATATGATCATGTTGGATGGAGTTACATATTGAAATGAATCCCATATCATTCATGAAACAAACATTAATCTTCCAAACATTGGGTCTGAGTTTGAGGTATAACTAAAACTACACCAATTAGTTACTTGTAGTAGAGCCTGGAAAGGATAAAATTTCACAAACTCTTCACAAGTAAGATTCCATTACTTCAAATTTTATAATCATTTCATATAAAAGTTAGATCAATAACAACTTTTCAAAAATCTAATATTCTAATGCTAGAATATGATTATGCATGCCTATAACATAATAGAAAGAATATTTCAAGAAATAATACAGTCAGGATAAATTTTATTAACCATATTTTAGCAATAGTTTACATTTGAATAATAAAACTAATTTTTTATAAGTACTAAGTATTTAATGAACAGTAATTTAGAAAACAAATTTGTTGTTATGGACTTGCTATGCAAACCGAGCACTTGCTCATGAGGAGCTTCCAGTCTTGTGGGGAGACCAACCACAAATTAGGCAGTTAAACACAACTTAAGTGTTAAGGAGAAGGAATTGTTTTTCCTTTTTCCTCATCCTTGAACCTTAACTCATAGAAGAAAAAAAAAGGAACATATCTGCCCTCTCTCTAAGAGGGCTACATTGGGAAGAGAGCCCCTGTCACATAATTCCCTCTTAGCTGATTTTTATCCTTACTAACTGTTGATTTCCAGGGGAAAAGGTATATTACTGATATTATTGGCCAGAATTGAGGATAATCAATGTGCCATATATCAGTAGGCAGCTAGAGAACATGTAGGTCAAGGTTAAGGCTGGTATAAGGTTCCTCTTTTCATTGCCTGCTACCATATGCTAGGTGTCTGGGGACCAGGTTCTTTTATAGAGCCACAACTGCAGCTTTCTCCCTCTGCACAGCCATATCTGAGGTTTCAAGTCCCATGGTTTATATCAGCTCAGCTTACCAGAGAAGCCTTGCATATGGAGTTGTGGGCACTCGGTTATAAAGTGCTGTATCTGTCCACTTATCTGGTGCTTCTTATGTATACATTTTCTTGGTCAGGTACCCCAAGGGGAATTGAAGGGTATAAGGTACAATAGTCATTTGGAGAAAGGGAGTGCAGAATGGGAAGAGGGTCAGAGAAAATGCTACAGAGAGAGTGAATTATAGTCATAGTAGACTTTGGAATCATCTACAGCAGAGAAAGCTTCACTTTCTTCTGTTACATGAATATAATAAACTATCTCACAAGGCTCATATTAAGATTAAATGAGTCAGGGCAAGAATTTCATATCTAATATGTGGTAAGTATTCAGAGTTAGCTGCAGTTATTCCATTGATGATGGTGATAATAATAGTGAGATCCTGATGAACATTAATGTATTATAATTGTAGTCTTAATTTATCCTTTTCACCCCAGTCACCATTACAATTGATAAAATGAAGCTAGGTTTTTATATGCTCTTATTATATTTTCTAATTTTTAAAGAAAAAATTCCTGCTGTTCGATCAAAAAGACATAAGCAATGTTTTTGTGATGACTGCAAAACTGTTGATCTGTCTTCTCTTACACGTCAAAAAAAGCCACAAGAAAGCCATCCTGTGGTGAGTGAATTTGAAATCCTTCTAGTCTTCAGCCTAGAAAATGCTGGTTATTTTGATCAGCCAACCATTGACTATTGGTAGCCCTCTTTCCATTTTAAGGACATGCAGGTTGAAAGACTTTTTATCATAAGAAAATAATATGGCATAGTCACACAGAAAGAGCCAGGAAGATATATTGTTTGGTTAACTCTCAATAATCTGTACAAACTACAAAAATCATGGATTAAATGCTGTCCTTTACACGTAGGTTGGGTTCTTTGACTACTACTTGTCCCTCAGATACCATCAATGTGATAGTGTGTCTTCATTGACTCAGTCCCAGAAAGTGTCTAGAATATATAGTAGGCAGAAAGAACCTGGAAATCAGAGGGGGAAGAAGAAATCAACCTGATTTAGTCAGCTGGATCCCACATGATTTATAACGATAGTGTCTGGTATATGTGAAACCCCTCATGTAATGTTTATTTTGTTAAAATTATATTATTTTGAATCAGATTATGTATGTTGACTAGACTTCTTGCATACTTTTATTAGTCACTGTAGAGGGGAAAATGTCAGTCGTTGAATCTAAATTATGATGAATGAACTAATTTAGACTTTATTTTCTTTTAAGAGATAATCAAACTAAATTGCATTTGCCTCAGCACTTCAGAAATAGTTTGCATTATTTCCTGATATCTGTTGTAGTGAATGAAAATGTGGCAAGCTAATTATTCATGTAGATAATCTGTCTTTAATTTTGCAGCTATTAAGATTCTTCCTTTACTGTTTTATGTTCTGTAGTTTCAGTAGTTTGTACTTAAATGTCAATGTGATTTTATTCATTTACTCTGGACTAGAAATGCTCCTTTAATCTGAGAACATGTTTGTCGTTTATATTCTGGGAGCTCAGCTGTTACATCTTTGGATTTTACTTCTCCTTCATTCTCTGTTTTTTTTTTTTGGGGGGGGGAGGATTCCTAGATGTCTGGAAAACCAGTCTCCATGCCCCTAAATATCTTTTCTAGATTTTCCATCTCTTTAATTCTCTGCACTATATTCTGAGTGACTTCTCTTTAGAGTCATTATTTCTTTTTTTTTTTTAAAGATTTATTTATTTATTTATGCATACAAGCACTGGGGTACAGGCCAGAGGTGCAGGGAGGCGAGAGAATCCACCAGACAGAGCAGGGGCAGAACAGGCAGATGGACTGAAACACTGCTGAGGGGAGCAGCAGGCCAGGCAGGAGAGGTCCGCCTGCACCATGTGGGTCACCCCCCCAGCCTGCAGCAGGGACCGAACTCGTGCTACAGTGGCTGCGGCTTGCCCCACAGTGCACTGTTCAACCCACTGCGCCCTAGAGTCATTATTTCTTTCTTTTTTTTTTTTTTTTTGCAGCAAAAACAGTTTATTATAACTCCATATGAAGTTAAAAACAGAGGCGGCCCCTTCTTAATAGGGGGTCATAAAACCAGAAAGGGCCATTCCATTTAAAATCAAGTCATTTAAAATGTTTAAAAGGTGAGAGAAGAAACAGGACTTTCAGATGCAGGTAGCCCCAGCTCGTGACAGGATGAGGATTAGACGAGCTTTTGGTTCTCAGGTGGATAAAGATGAACTGTGTGGTCTTTTATGAAGTCAAGCTGCATGTTCAGATGGCACTCTTCACTATCCAGTTGTCTGGATTTCCAATGTACAGCTTGGCTAGTCTTGCTCTTTTGGAGGGTCCACCTTGATTATTCGCTTCGACTCTTATGGGAGCTGGCACGGGACAATACAGGCCACAGAGAGAGACGCTTCAAGGTCTGAGAACTTCGACATGAAGATGACTTCAGTCAGAAAGAGGAGGCGGTTCCCTGGCAGAGCCTGGCTGTTCTCCAGAGCAAGTCCAAGCCAAAGAGAGGAGGAGCACTCCTGAGGCCAGAAGAGTCTTCATCTGGCCAGAGCCCGCGGCAGCGTCCATCAGGGGCAGGAAGCAGTCATTATTTCTTTACTCAAATATTTCTAAATGTTTAACCTATGCATTTGAGCCTTTCATTTCAATGACTTTTATTTTTAGAAATTTTGTTTCCTTTTTGAATTTTTGTTTTAAAATAAAGCAAAACAAAATAACTTTTCCTGCTTTTGTCTTACAGTACTGATATGCTAAAAACAAACAAAAAACAACTTTCAAAGTACTTTTTTAAAAGAGATTTATTTATTTATGCATACAAGCAATAGGGTACAGGCCAGAGGTACCCCATTATCACTTGCATCAGAGGTGTGGGCGGGGGTCAGAGGTGTGGAGGGGGGTGAGAGGATCACCAGAGACAGAGTGGGGAGCAGAACAGGCAGATGGACTGAAACACACTGCTGAGAGGAGCGATGGGCGAGGCAGGAGAGGTCTGGTGCACCATATGGGTCCCCTCCCTGGCTGGGGAATCCAACAAGTGCTGCAGTGGTTGTGGATACTTCATAGTGTGGTGCTTAACCCCTTGTGCCACCAAGGAGGCCCAACTTTCAAATTACTTTTAAAAGATTTTAAACTCACCTTCTGATTCACTCTCATGATAATGTGATCCTTTCTGTGGCTTCTAATGTTGTAGTGTAGTCTCATTTCATGGAAGACTGTTTACTATGGGTATTTTGGTGTGCCTAGACTTTGTATTAACATTTGCCTCTACTGGGAATTTAGAGGTTTATCAGTATCACACCGGTTTGTATACTAATTTCTCAGCTTAGACTCTTGAACCAAACAGGTTATATAAAATTAGTTTTAATATATATGTATGGCTTCAGTTTGGGTCTCTAATTTTCTACCCAGAGCCCTAAATAGGTGACAGATTTTTCTAAATTTGTCTAAAGGGCACTTTATGTAGGGACTTCATTCTAATTTCTTCCTCATGTGCACCTGCAGTCACATCTCCTGTTCTTGTATGGAGATTAAAAGCCCAGTCCTTCACATTAGCCAAAACAAAGTGACAACCCACCAACTGGGAGAAAATCTTTACCCACAACATTACTGACAAGGGACTTATCACACAGATCCACAAAGAACTAACCAGACTAAACAGAAAAAAAGAAAACAACCCAGTC
>JAGFMF010011381.1:11141071-11162039 GCA_019455555.1 Galemys pyrenaicus
TGGTGAGATGGTGATGGGGAATACATGGGGATTACAATTAATGGCAAGTATATGTAAATTTTAAAATATTTTAATAAAAAAAAAAGTCCAAAAAAAAAAAAAAGCCCAGTCCTTGGGCCTCCCTGGTGTTGCAGGCAGTTAAGTTCCAGCACTGCAACACTATAGGCAGCCATTGCAGCATGAGTTCCATCGCAGGCCAGGGGGCTGACCCACATGATGCAGCAGACCTCTCTTGTCTTGTCCCCTGCTCCCCTCAGCAGTATATTTCAGTGGATCTATCTATTCTGCTCCCAATCTGTTTGGAATCCTCTCACCTCTCCATACCTTTGGCCTATACCTAGTTCTTGTATGCATAAATAAATAAATCTTTTAAAAAAACAAAAAACAGCGCCTAATATCTGTGTTTGTTCCAGATCTCCCATAGGTCTCTGTTAACTTAGTTTCTAGAACCAGGAATTTTTCCAATCTTTTCTCATTCCTAGTACTGTGGGAGTGTATATGTGGGGGGTGGGGGTGTCTCTCTCTCTCTCTTCCTTCCTCTTTCTCTGTCTCCTCCTTCTTCCCTCCCTCCCCCCCTCTCTCTCTCTCTCCCTCCCTCTCTTTCCCTTCTTTTCTTTGCCCAATTCTTCCTCACCTCACCTCTTTCCCATGTTTCCATGTGTTTGGAGTAGACATATTGACCATATTGACCATAAGTAACATTAAGGTATATGTTCATGTGAAGATTAGAATATTATAGGAAAACCATCCTATTGTTACTAACTATATGAGTATTTACCTTAGAAATAATATCTAACATTTTAGTTGCCAAGACTCAGAAAATACAATGGACGTATGAGTTTAAAGACACCAACTTAAAAAAACTCCGAAAGAGTATAAGGACTTTAATGTTTATTTCTTTTGTAAATATAAATTGTTTTTGAGGATTAGAAATTTCAAACCAAATTGAAAGTAGAGGGTGATTGTATGACCAGATACAAAGGAAATGAGATTATTTTAGTTCTATGCTGCTGTTGTATATAAGCAGCTACATGTAAGTAGTTTCGCTCTCCATCTCAATGTAGATTAGGTATAGAAATAATAACAGCATTATAATAATAGTTGGCATTTGCTAAATATATAATATGGCATGCTGTGCTTGCTAAGTACTTTATATTATTGAGTCATTTAGTTTTAATTTATATTTTGTAGTTTTACTTTGACACATTTATGAAAAAGGCAGTGATATTTCTGTTCCACACAAATGTATTATTTCATTACATGTATTTTTCCACATCCCTTTTGGGTGTCAAAGTAAAATTTCAGAGCAATGTGCTTTAGAAGCCTCTGAGAACCTATACATTTAAAAAATGATTGTATCGGGCCTCCCTGGTGGCGCAGTGGGTTAAGCAACGCACTATGAAGCAAACCTCAGCCACTGCAGCACAAGTTCGATCCCTGCCTCCTGCCAGGGAGGGGACCCACATGGTGCAGCAGACCTCTCCTGCCTCACCTCCTGCTGCCCTCAGCAGTGTACTTCCGTTGATCTGCCTGTTCTGCTCCCTGCTCTCTGTGGTGAATCCTCTCACCCCCCCACACCTCTGGCCTGTACCCCAGTGCTTGTATGCATAAATAAATAAATCTTTAAAAAAAATGATTGTATCATGAGAATATATTAAAGGGTGAATAACAGGAGTCAGCATACCAGTTGTCATTTTTTTGAGTAACAGTTACATATCCAGCAATGTAGAAACAATTTACAAATATAAAAATCATGCTCCTACCTATATGATCTTAAAAAAATTATGTACAAGGTATTGCACATCTAATGTTAAATTATGTTGTATTGACATTCTTTTTAAAATATGATTTATTTATATATATTTTACATTATGTTCATTTTTGTACAATGTTTGCTTTCTCCTCTCAGGTGTTGTCCTCATATAATTCCCACCACTAGTTCACCTGTACACCATCACCATAGTCCTCTGTGCTCTTCCCTCCTTGTTTTGATATCTTTCCCTCCCCCTCTCCTGCAGAATGTCTCTGATTTGTAGTTGCCTGTTAATTTTGCATTTCTAATTTATTATGATTATTTTTATTCCTGATCCCTTATTTGGTTCTCCTATATTGCTTCTATAAGTGAACCTTCCAGTATTTTTTTTTCTCCTTCTGACTTATTTCACTGAGTATAATCCCTTCTAAGGCCATTCATGTTGCTGTGAATGGTATGAGTTTATCTTTTTTGACTGTGGAATAGTATTCCATTGTGCATATATGCCACATCTTCTTGATCCAGACATCTATTTTTGGGCACTTGGGTTGTTTCCATATGTTACCTATTATATATCGTGCTGCAGTAAGCATAGGGGTGAAGGTAACCTTTTGAATTAATGTTTTGTGTCCTTTGGGTAGATTCCTAGGAGTGGAATTGCTGGGTCATACAGTAGCTCCATTTTTAGTAGTTTGAAGAACCTCCATACAGCTTTCCATAGTGATTGGACCAGTTTGTATTTCCACCAACAGTGTAGGAGAGTTCCTTTTTCTCCACATCCTCGCCAACATTTGTTGTTGCTAGTTTTTTTAATATGTGCCATTCTCACTGGTGTAAGATAATAGCTCATTGTGGGTTTGATTTGCATTTCCCTGATTATGAGAGATGTTCAACACTTTTTCATATACCTGTTAGCCACTTGCATTTCCTCTTTGGAGAGGTGTGTCTTTAGTTCTTCGACCCATATTTTGACTAGATTGTTTACTTTGTTTTTGTTGAGTTGTGTGAGTTCTTTGTATATCTTTGTGATCAGTCCCTTTGTACAGGGTGCAAACATTTTCTCCCAATCAGTAGTGTGTCTCTGTTTTGGCTAATATGTACTGACATTTTAAAATAATTCTGAGGAGAAATCAGTATGGATTAGACCAGTAGAGGTTTTGTGTATGATATGGGTTTATAATAATACTAAGCAATATTTATTGATCTTTTTCCTTGGTGCTGACACTTATCTAAGCATTTTAACTATATTACTCAAATCAGCAAAGAAAGGACAAGTAACTTGCTGGAGTAATCAGCTAGGAAGAGGTAGAGCCAGACTTCATATCCAGGTAGCCTGATTGTGGGGGTTACTTCATGATTCCATCCCTCATACAAAAGAGGGATCTGTGCATTGTAAATTGAAGGCATTCTGGACAGAAAGAATAATATGGGTGAAGATGTAAAGAGTGGTTTTAAATCCCTTCTTTGAGTTTTGAAACAGTATTTTGTATTTCTGGGACTGTGCAATCTAAATTTTATAGTGTGCAAGCCATAGTCTTAAGATGAATTTGTTGCATAGATATCATCTTTAAATATTATGTACTGAGTTGTATTTTTTGTCCTACGCATATAATTATAACATGCCAGTGGAAAAGGACTCTACATATGGTTGCTGCTCTTACATTCTGTTTTCCAAGCGTTAGGGCTACAGAAATCACGACATACTGATATTTAAGTTTACTTTTTCCCCCAAATATGCCATACTTACACAGTTAAAATTAAACAAAGCATGAGTACATTTGAACACAAAAAAATGAATATATTTTTAGCAACTCTTCCTTTAGCCCTTTCATTATATATTTGTCAGTGGTATATCAAAGGAAATATCTACTTTCTTACAATGAAGGTTTTAATATTTTTGTCTGATAGCATCAGACCATCAGTGCCATTCTACAAGATGTTGAAGAAAAGCAAGAAAATTTACTAAAGTTTGAAATAAGAACCCCTGGAGATGCGGGTAAGTAAGAACTCATACTCAGGTTGGATGTTTTAGACATCCAAATGATGATTCTTAATTAATCTTCTTTTTAAGATGTATATTTATTCTAAAACTCACAGTGGCTGAAAAAGTGACTAGAGTATTTAAAGTACTAGGAATGGTAACTAGGAATTAGTGATACAAACCAGTAGTTTGTGTAACTCTAAAGATATTTCTAGACAGAGTGTAGTATAAATACTTTTGAATTTATAACCATGATCAGAGATAAACTATTACTGGTGATATGTTTAGATGAAGGGTGACAAAAAAGCATATGGTAGTGACTTGAAAGAGGAAGGAAGAAGGAATAATGAAAAAATGTTTTAATTAGAATAAACGATAATCATTTGAGATTAGATTATATTACTCTTTGGATCCTCAGCTTCATCTAACTCACCTAACCCTTAAAAACAAATCAGAAGAGAATGTGTAGCAATGACACTAACCTTGTCTGATATATTATGGGGATTGTAAATTGGCATGGAAATTTAAAGCAGGTTTTTACTGGTACACAGCACAAATTAGTTCTATATGGAGATGGTACTTTTCCATCTTCACTTGTCTCTGATGCAGCTTATATGGAATAACTATTATTCTGTTAACTGAACATCACTGTAATTGCAAAAATAATTTTTTGAAGCTATTTTGTTGACATTCTGAATGCTTCTAAGCAAATACAAGTTTTTATTGAAAAAATGAAAATATATTCACCTAAACCTTTCAGCTTCCTATTTGTGCATCTATAAATATACATAAATGACATTTGCATGTAAATTCTGTAGATTGTGGTGTGGTGAGATCATGATACCTTTACTTAGAAACAGTGAAAGAAAGCAGGAAAAATTTAGGAATTAATAGTTTTTATAAATAATTTATAAGATCTGTAAGTGACCTTAGATATCATATGGCCCTATCTAGGAGTTAAGAGTAAAGAACAATTACTGACAACATGATTTTTAGTTTCAAGTACATATATATAATGGTATAATATAAATATGTAGAACAATAATTTAAATAATAAATAATTTTAATCACACTGATTGAAGTATTAACAGCATTTTCCTTTGTGGAGTAAAGTGGATCAGAAACAGGTGGGTGAGTAGGATGCTCTTTCATTTCCTGTGTGAACATTCCTGTTGCTTGAAAATGTTTGATAATGAGAAATAGACCTTTTGTATTTAAAAAAAAAAATATTTTTTGACTTCTTTTACTACCCTCATTTCACGAAAATAGAAGCTGACTTTATAAGGTTATGTGATTTGTCTGGGTTCATAGAGTTTACTCAGTGGAGTTGCAGGATTAGGATTTGGGCTGACCTATTCTTTCTGGATATAGTGTTCCTACCTGTACACCTAGGATACATTTAATTATTTAATGATAATTAAATACACCTTGGCTTTTATATCTGACTGTTTATATTAGGGAAGATAATGAAAATGGCTTTTAAAAATTAACAATAAGGTTAAGTTCTGTGTGACCAAATTTGACATTTGCTATCTCTCAGTTAACTATTTTATTACTATATTTCTAGAACAATACATTGAAAAGATGTTAGAGATAAAAGAGGTCATGAACAACATACTTGCCAAACAGAAGGCGGAGAGAGATGATCTGGCTAAAAAATACAGGTGATTTTATAAGATTTATTTTATTTATTTATGCATACAAGAAAGAACTGGAATATAGGCCAGAGGTGCAGGGCAGGGGGTGGAGGTAAGCGGAGGATTCACCAGAGATAGCTGGGGAATAGAACAGGTGGATCTACTGAAATATACAGATGAGGGTAGCAGCAGACAAGACAGGAGAGATCTGCTGTGCCATGTGGGTCACCTCCCTGGCTGAGGATTGAACTCGCGCTGCAGTGGTTGCTGATAGTTTCATAGTGCTGAGACTTAACCCCTTGTGCCACCAGGGGTTAAATATATATATATATATATATATATATATACACACAAATATATATATATATAAATATAAATTTTTTTCTGAACTTGCTTAAATTAGGAGCTTTCTGTTTTTTAAAAAAGCTTACTACTTTTTATCCCCATTTTGTTTTTGTCTCTGGCTAATAAGTATCAAATTCTTTTCTATTTTTTCTCTTAGTATGAAGCAGAAGCAAGTAGGAACTATTGATTGAACTACAGGCTGTTTCCTAAGGGACTTTGGAGAATACTAGCTGCAGTTTTCCTCTCATGGTTTAAAATATACCTTATTAGTATTGCTGTAGTACTTAAAAGCTTGCAATCTAGAAAGCATTTTTGTCTCTATATGAACTCTTCATTTTACATAGTTTTAAATGTAATGTCATGAATTTTTATTTTCTGTCTCCTCTATCAGCTTCTTGTGTTTTATACTAGTTGTTTGCTAATCTGATTTTTCTACTTACACCTACTACTCACTTTAACACCTGGTCTGCTGGCAGTTCTTAGTAATTCTAAATTGTGATGAGGAGGGGCATATGATTATTTCTACTTAAAAATAGCTGCTATTAAAACATGCATTTCCCCCCACCATGTACCCTTGGGGGATCCCTGACCGTTTCAAGTCCCCTGTGAAATCAAAACTATTTTTATGGTGACATCTGGATGTTATTTGCTGTTTTCCCTCTCATTCACTCATGAATGTACAGTGAAATTTTCTAGAGGTCACATGACATGTGATATTAATCTAGTAGCTAATGTGTGCTTTGTATCTTTTTTTTACTTTTAAAATTGTCTCAGTTTTATTTTTCTAACAGAATACACATAGAAGCAAAAAAACTTTTTGGGTCCTTCAATTTTTAAATTATAAAAAAGTCCTGACACCAGAAAGTTTGAGAGCCACTAGAAACAAAATATTCAGTGTTCTGGGAAGTCAGTGTGCCTAGGTGGGTATAACTAAAAGGCAGAGCTGTTGAGCCATTTTCTCCCACTTAATTCTCAAACTCCTAAGAAATTTGACTTGGGGAAGGCGCACAGAATAATGCTTATCTCTGTAGTCCCTCTATACTGGAAAGTTTCTCAGTTCAGGTTCAAATTACAATTACAGTGATTACTTGAATACATTTTTCAGATCTACTTTAGGTATGATTGCTCACTAAACAATCTTATTCCTCTATAGCTAGGGAACTTAAATAAAACTTACTCCCAGATTTACTTCCTGTTACACCTTTCTATTGTAACAGGTAAGCAAACTCCAGCTTTGAAGACTAGTGTTACTCTGCCATCAGTTTGTACCTCCTAACTAAAAGATTAATAGCTATCTGGACAGAAAATCCAAGCTTTTCTTTTAAAGTCTAGAGTCAACCCTAAACTGAATAGTGATAGGAATATGAATGTGGATAATTATCAGTATATGTCATCACCTCCTAAAAAACAAAAAGGTAACCTACTTAAGCAAAAAGTTACTTTCTTCTCAAAGGACACACATTGTACATGTAGACTTCTGTGTACTTCAAACTGATTAAATTTAAATTGAGATAAATTATCTTTAAATCTAAATAGCTGGTAACATAAGTTTTCTGCTGTGTTTACCTCTTTCTGTGTCTCTCTGTAGGGTATCCATAGAATCATTTAAACATGGAGTCCTGAGAGAACAACTGTCTAACCTGGCCACAAGACAGAAGAGTCTTTTAGTTGTTGCAAAAAAGCAGAAAAAAATAAGTCTGAAAATTCAAAACTATAAGAATGTTACATCACGGTCTGATCTTAGTTTGGGGAAGCTGCCATCCAGCTCAGAAATCTCAAGTGAAAATGCCATTCAAGAATTTACCAGTCTGGAAAATTCAGTGCAGCCTCAATTATGTTCACTTTCTCCCATCAGCCTTGTTCATGGAAACATTCAAGAAACACAGTTGTCTCTGGAAATGAGAAATGACAGCCAAAATACCAACACTCATCTAAATGTGGAGACAGTGAGGACAGACTTTTCTGGGAATAAGCTGAATTCTAAACAAGATATCAATAACTGTACCTTGGATGGGTTATCAAAATCCAGACAATCAGTTGATTCTAAAAAGATTAAATTACCATCCCAACCTGTTGCTTTTACTGCTCAAGCAGAATATTCACAAAACAAAGTTACAGAAACTACAGCTGGAGAACATGAATCTTGTAGTTCTTCATCAGTAAGTGGCACATTAAATAATTCAGAAACTATAAGCTTACTTGCCCAAAATGACCATTCATCAACTGTTATTTGTAATCAGGCTTTTTCCAACTGTGACCCTAAAAGAATGAACAGGAAAACAACTTACCAGCAACCATCAGAACACTTGGCACATCGAATGATTGCTGTGTTACCTAGTGATACTGAGTATCAGATCAAACCACATTTTAAAAAAACAACTTTTGCTATTCCACATGCAAGTGACAGCCAGGGCTGCTCCTCCTTTGGGTCTGGCCATCAATATACTGGAGACAAATCTTCAAACTGTAGCACAGTACCTAAAAAAAAACGTATGCAGATAAAGGATCTGATATTACTAGGAAAAATTAATCCAGGAAATAACATTCTGGAATTCAAAACACAGGTATTCTACTATTTTTTCTCTGAAACCAGTAAATTTTATAAATGATTAGGGAATGGGGGTTGACTGGGCTTCTTGAATGGAGGAGCACAGCCATTATGTTCTTAGCAAGTGAAAATCATGCTTCTAGAATTGCCTTATGCATTTTAGTTATGAGAACCTTTAGGCTCTCAGATCAGAATTAAGTCAATTATATTGCAGATTGAAGGGTTTCAGAAAAACACAAAAATAATACATTGGTGTTGTCTTTGGTTCCAAAGTTTTGGGAACATTGCTCTACAGACTAATTGCTCTATAGACTAATCCAATCAAATATTTGCTTCTTTTAAGGGATAGTTCCCTAGGTTAGTAATTGAGACTTATTCCAACCCTAGCAAGGCTCTTCTCTTTTCACAGTACTCTCTTGAAAACTAGCCAACCTCTAATTTAGCCTGTATCTCGAGTGAATCTACCAGTTTACTCCCATTTTCTTTCAATCACTACTTTTCTTTATTTTAAGATTTATTTATTTATACATACAAGATCTGGGGTAAAGGCCAGAGTCTTGGGAGGTAAGAGGATTCACCAGAGACAGAGCGGGGAACAAAACAGGCAGATTGACTGAAATACACTGCTGAGAGGGGCTGTGGGCGAGGCAGGAAAGATCTGCTGCGCCATGTGGGTCACCTGGCTAGTGATTGAACTGGTGCTGGTATGCCCTGGATGCTTCACAGTGTGGCGCTCAACCCGCTGTGCCACCAGGGAGGCCCCAACTTTGCTTTTCTTGAGACTGCCTTTGAGTTTGAAGTTGTCCATGCTCTGTTACAAATGAGGTCATCTCCTAGGAGAGGAGATAAGGAGCTGTCTGTTTTAAGGCTTGCTTCCGAGGTCAAGCGGAAGTCTCTGGGCCATGGTTCTGGAGCTGACGGTGGGCATACGTTATCTTTTCTATAAATGTCACCCTTCCTTTGTTGCTGAGCATTTAGTGGAGGAGGCACAGTAGCTTTATCCTTGTTCACTTCCCTCTCCTGACATGACACTACCACCTTACAAGCCAGAATAAGGGTGCTTGGAGTCCTGTAGTCTCAGTGATGTCATTCCAGAGAGAGGCTGAATCTCTGTCTCACCAGTGTGGGCTAGAAGGGAGCCCCTACCTCTTGGCTGTTCTCACCTGCAATTTAACTTCCACAATAGTAGCAGAGGGCAAAAATGCTGATGTCCTTCCCCTTCAGGAAGATAACCCCCTGACTAAGAGCTAAAGGGAGAGGGAGTCCTGTGGTTTTGACTGCAGCAGTCCGAAGTGGGCGCTCCATGTCACTGAGCTGGGAATAGAGGAAGGGAATAGCCTTGCTTTAAATACACAAATTCTTGCCTTTTTTTAAACCTAATTTTCATCCATTTTGTTGAATAGATGCTTCTTCATTTGCCGCATACTCTTTTATGAACATTTCCAGGGACTTAAATATAGTATTTTCATAGTGTTCACCCAGGAGTGGTCTCTTACAGTGTCTTGCCAAACATTGGTTCTAAAATACTTTTATAGTGTGTCTTTTGACATAGTTAGGTTAAAATCTACCATGTAGTATTTGTTTTGTTTCTCACGTCCCTTTTCATTTTTTCTGCCTTATCTTTTTTTTTTTAATTTATT
This sequence comes from Galemys pyrenaicus, assembly GCA_019455555.1. NCBI lineage: Eukaryota > Metazoa > Chordata > Mammalia > Eulipotyphla > Talpidae > Galemys > Galemys pyrenaicus. Next base: position 11,150,976 of record JAGFMF010011381.1, read on the forward strand.
AGCTATAGTTCTCTTTATTTTAGCTATAGCTTTAGAGTTTATACTATATATTTTCAAATGCTCACAGCCTACCTTTAAGTGGTAATATATCACTTCATGTATACTATGAATCACAAAATATACCCTTCCATTTTTCCATGCTTGACTTTTGTGTTGGCATATATTTTATTTTTACATAATGTTGTAAATTCCACACAATGTAATTATTTTTGTTTAAGCAGTCCATTTCTTTTAAAGAGGTTGAATAGTATGGAAAGATAGCTCTTCCATGCAGTGACTATTTCTGTTACTTCATTTCCTATGTGTAAATTCTAATTTTCATTTGCTCTCATTTTCTTTCCATTAGGAGGATTTCCTATGTTAGGAAAAGCTAACATTTAGTTATTGGAGGTCTGCTGATAATGAATCCTTTTGACTTTTGCTTGTATGAAAAAAATTATTGTGCCTGCATTTTTGAAAGATATATTTGCTAGGTATAGATTTCCAGGTTGGAAATTATTTTAATACCTTAAAGATATTGCTCTACTGTCTTCTTCCTTGATTGTTTCCAACAAGAAATATGCTTTCGTTCTTAACTTTGTTTTTTGCTAAGCAGTAACTCTGTTTTCTCCTCTGGCTGCTTTTAAGATGATCTCTGTATCTCTTATTTTAAGCAAATTTGAATCATGATAAGCCATAATTTTTTTCAGGTGTCTTATGCTTAGGATTTACTCAGCTTTTTGGAGCTCTGGGTTTCCTCAAATTTGGAAAAATTTCAGCCGTTATTTCTTCAAATATTTTTTCTCTCCTCTTTTAAAAACCTCACTTACATACATGTTGGGTTGCCTGAAGTCATTTCACAATTCACTGATAATTTGGTAATTTTTTTAAATTCTCATTTCTCAATGTTTCATTTTTTTTGCAGTTTCCATTGCTGTATCTTAGAATTCACTAATCTTTTTGTTTGCTGTGTCTAACTTATTGCTAACCTCATCTAGTGATTTTTCATTTCATACATCATAATTTCCACATCTAGAAGTTTGATATGAGTCTTTTTTTACCTTCTAGGTCTTCACCTAACTTTTGAAAATGACAAGTATGGTGATAGTAACTAATGTTCTTTATTTGCTAATTCTAATCTTTGTTAGTTCTCATTTTCAGTTGATTGCTTTTACTTCCTTTGTTTAGGTTGTATTTTCCTGTTACTTTCCAGGCATTGTAAAGTTTACCGTGGTGAATACTGGCTGGTTTTGTGTTCTTATACATACTTTAGAGATTTGTTGTTGGATACAGCTAAGTTACTTGGAAATAATTTGATTCCTTTGGGTTTTGTTTCTGATATTTGTTATGCAGGTTTACAATATTGTTCAGTGAATAGGGTTATTTCTCACTACTGAGGCAAGACTCTTCTGTGTATTCCCAGCCCTGCATCAATTTTGAGCTTTTTCTAGTATTTGGAACAGGTACTATTTCCAGCCTCTGAAATGCCAGGCACCATTACTACTGATCATTTCAGGTGGTTCTTTTCCTAACCATGGGTAATTTTCTCACACACATAACTAATGTTAAGAGGACCATCTTTGTATTTCTTTTCTTCAGTCCTCTATACTGCAACCCCTCCATCTCTCTAGACTTCTAACACCATTTTATCAACTCAGGGAGACCACAGACTCTGCCTAGAATCTCTCTTCCTGCATCATGACCTGGAAACTCTCTCAAGCAAAGAGCTGGGAGAAGTTGTAGGGCTCACTTCATTACTTTTTCATTACTTAGGGAACACCATAATTTGTTGCCTCTTTGGTATTTTACAAACCATTGTTTCAAATATTTTGTCTTTTTTTTTTTTTTTGGTTGTGTTGGATGTTAGAGTAAAGCTGGTCTGTGTTACATGTCCTTTAACCTCAATTTCTATTTTATTTTTCACTTCAGGAAACTGCCCACAAAGCCAGTATTCTATTGAGTGGTAAAATTAAGGTAGAAAATGGCCAGATATATCAAAGCCCAGTTACCTGGCTTAAGGATCTCCTAGGAGGCAATAGTCGTGTGACCTGGAAGTATGCTTGGAGTAAGGTGAGCCATTCTTAAGTTTATCTTCAATTCATATTCAAATGGAAAGTACGTATTTTTTTAGTCATGAAACAATTTATTTTTTAAAGCTCTGGTAGCTCTCCAAAGTTAAATCTTGTCCTCATATGTCCCTTCTGTGGTGTTTTACATGCCTTTTCCCACAACTTCCATTTGCCAGAATTCCTGAGTGGCAGGTTTGCATGGCCGACTGAGTCTCTCCTTCTTGTTTTTCAGTGGTGCATTGATAATTTAGTTAATATGTTATTAGTATACTGCAACTCTTTCCCTAAAACAAAAGGAATGAGCACAGGGCCCAAGGCTCACAGAAGTTACCATATACTTTTATGATTGAACATAGTCTTGTCTATGAATTTCTAGTTCCACAAAAGAAATATTTCTTTTCATTTGTACTTACCAGACTTAGTAGACTCCTCCTTAGTTGTCTTCTGAATTTAACCACTAATTTGAATACTGTTAATGACTGACATCCATCAGATCCAATGATCAGCCACTTCCATATGTCCATGTCTTGCCCAGGAGAGTGTGTTCTTAAGACTTTACTCTTTCACAAAACAGCACATACTTTCAACCTCTGCTGGCCCAATTACAGTAAATCTCAGTGAACCAGTAATAGGAGGAAAGCTTCTTTTTTAGTCCAACTCAGTTCTGCCCAACCTCCCTCCTAGCTCCTACTCTTGGTCTTTGTCCCCAAACTACATTCTGGTCTCTTAGATCTCTATGGCAGGTGCATACAAAACTGTTTCAGTTCCTTCACTTACATTGGCACATTTTGGATTTTCTCTGCTTTATAGTCTCTCTGCCCATTTTTTTCCCTAAAGATTTTTCTCCTATCACTGGCATCACCAGACCTTATGTTTTCAATTGCCTAATATTTTCCATGAACTTATAAATCATATTTGCATAATTAACATTTTACCTCTGGAAATCACTTTTTATTAGCATGTTTCTTAAGCTTATAACAGATTATATCATTTTGCTGAAACTGAATGTATGCTTATAGCAGGGTTACTGACTTCTGTAACTGGGGGTTTTTGATCAGGGCATGCCTGTGCTACAGTGTGTCCAATGATGACTCATTTATCCTATTCTTTTGCAACTACTGCATTTGAGTAGTTGACATCATTTGATACTCACGCTGTGTTTATGGCTCTGGTTGTGTTTGTGCCTTTGGTTCTCCTACATTCCTCATATTGCCTCTGGTCTCTCTTCGTCAGCCTTTCAACTAGGGTCATACTATTTAGCACCTATGGTGACAGAGAAGGCAATTGCAAATGGGGGGACTAAAATTAGGACAGTTGTTGGAAATAAGATACTCATGCAGCTTATCTAGGCTTTTTAAAGTGATACTAAAAGCAAAAACAGTTTAAAAATTACTATAAGGAACTCTGGTATTTTTAGTAAATACCACATTTAGTAACTCTCTAGCCCAGTAAGTATTTAAAAGCCTCTTTTAATTACCACAAAAATATCTTCTTCCTCTTGTCTTGGGGTTACTACTGAATTCTTAGTTATTTGTTGATGAAAGGAGGTTGTTGTTACATTGGTAAGTGTGAACATTTCTACTGACTGGTTCTGAGAATGGCAGTGGGGTTATGGAGTCAGGAAAGCTTGGTTGTCAGGCATGATATGCTAGAAAACTAGGTTTTGCCCTATATCAGACAGAGTGACAGAGCCAGTAGATACAAAAATGACTCATACCTCCTACCTAAGCAGCTGGTCTGCTGTGTTGCTCTGCTCAGGGAATCCTGATGCTTACTCCCACTGCACATCACTAACTCATTTTGATGCTGCAGTTTCTAGTTGCTAGGCATCATCCTGATGTGGCAGACTAACCTCTGAGTAAGACAGGAGACCAGCTAGTTCCTGGCCCCATACTTCATAAATCATATGATCTGGACAGAGATTTTCAACCCTGGCTACACATTAGCATCACATGGGGAGTTTCTGAAAACTACCACTGTCTAATGAACTTCAGCCCCATAACTTCTTATCTGAAAGTCTGGGTTGGAGACCAGGTGGCAAAATTTTGATGTTTAGCTTGGAGTGAGAATAACTAATCTAAGTCAAGTCATTTAACCTCTTTAAACCTGTTACCTTATGTATAAAGTAAGGGGGAGTGCTAAATGGTCTCTAAAGACAGTTCTAACTTGGAGACTCTAGGTCACATGGCACTCTGGTTTGTAACACAGTGCTTTTACATCTGTTGTAACACAGCAACTCTAGGCAGTCAGGTCAACTATTATCTCTGTTTATGAGTGTACAGAGAGAGTTGCTGGGGATTAAGTGACCTGTTTATCCTCAAGTGAGTAAATGATAGAACCAGGTCTAGAACCTGAACTTCTGATTTCCTACATACTATTTTCTACACTTACAATAATAAGACAGGGATTCCACATTCCTTTCATTGGAAACAGGTTACTTTGAACTCAAGAGTACATACACCGCATCATCTACATATTACCTTTAGGAACTGGCAAATCTTCATTCTTGTTTAGCAAAAATATGCCTACTTCCACAGGGCGGGGAAATGACTTTCTGTTATATAGTTGTAGTATGGGAATAATAGGATTTTTGATAAAGTTCATTTCTGTGAGTGATCGGGACTAGATGTAAGCAGATGAAAAATGGACTGCCATTTTGAACAGTGACTCATCTCTTTTGCAGACATACTTCCCATCCAACTACCTCATTATATGAGTTTCCCCATATAAATTCACCTCTGTGGTTCCTTCTGCCTTACACACACTTAAAAATTATTCCTCCCACCACCATGATTAAGAATTCAAGATATGGAAAGGCTGAATTTAAGAAGTGATTGAAATTGTTCATTTGGAAAGCCAGACAGCCTCATTCAGTCAGCTGATGAAGTTCTCGACATATCTTAATTTAACCCTCTTGAACCCACCTTCTATTCAAGAGAAGATGGTTGGAGATATGGGCCCCTTTTAAAATACAAATTTTCAGAAGACGTGAATACTGAGGCTATAAGTAGTATGAAAGATCTACTGCCCTTCTGTTGCTTCTGGCTACATAGTATGTCTGAGGGAGGGAAAGGAGGAGAGGATGGGGATTGGAAGGAGGTTGGTGGTATAAAAATGTACCTTGCATCTTTGTTTCCCCAGGGTCAGTTCTTTCAAAGAAATTATTACACTTCGATACTACTTTCTCTCACATCTTCTGAATTCCTAGAGAAATATTTCACTTGAGAAATATTTTTATTTTCTTAGCCAAACTCTGTTTTTATATTACCATGAACCCTAAAGAAAACATACAATTTTCTTTTGTTTCTTTACCTTTTTCCTTCCCATGAGGCAAAAAAAATTATCTTATTCTTTTTCTTATTCTTGTAGTAGCAAAATTTGTTAACACTTCTTAAAACTTGAGGTGGAATCAAAACAGTCATTTTTTTCTCAATGTCTATATAACATTTCTTTTTTTAATTTTTATTTTATGTATACTTTACATCGTTTTTCCTTTTTGTACAGTGTATGCTTTCTCCCTTTAGATGTAGTCTCTGCAGAATTTCCATCACCATTTCACCCATGCACCATCACCATAGTCCCTAGTGTAAGAGCACATTCCTGCCCCTGTTTTGATCTTTCTCCCACCTCCACCCTGCAAAATGTCTCTGATTAATAGTTGCCTGTTAATTTTGTTTTTTATTATAATTATTTTTTTCTGTCCCTGGACCCTTATTTGGTTCCCCTATATTCCTCCTATAAGTGAAACCATCTATATTTTTCTTTTTCCTTCTGACTTATTTCACTGAGCATAATCCCTTTTAGCTTCATTCATGTTGCTGCAAAACGCATGAGTTTATCTTTTCAAAACAGTCATTTGATCATCCATGAATAAGTTCCCATTAATAACTACCAACCAATGGTTTTACTGAAGACATGAAAAACGGATTGATACTTTCAAATAAAATGGAACCCAGTAGGAAAGTAAATTCTCAGGCATTATGTTAACATTCAAAGACAGTTTATGTTTTATATTTTTTCTTGATGCATGTTAGTACACAAAGTAGAGAGAAACATTTGTTACTGCGGTTAATAATAATGATCCTATATTTTATTTCTTTAGAGGCCTTGCCAAAATAAATTTAATTGATAATTTCATTTGGCTCATTAACTGTATTTCCAAAATAACAACAGACTGAATCATCTGTTCACCACACACTTATACATATATGCTCCACACACACACCCCTCTTCTTTCCTAAGTATGATATTAAGGAATCAGCATAGACTGATTTCTGAGAAATAATAGGCCTTCTTCCTTAAGAGCTTTAAGAAAAGTGTCAGTGACTTTAGAATAAAGCACTCCTGCAGTTCTACCTTTTAGAAGAACAAGAACACAATAGCATACAGATGTTCTGGCAAAACACATCTAATCCTAAACTCTAACTCTTCACTTGCTCTTATTCTGGGGAAGGTGACATGCCATCAGCTGCCCTTCATCAAAATGGACTTGGGATAGCAAAGTAGTTATGTAGTATAAGACCCTAAGCATCTAGTCTGTGACTGTGCTGGCCTCTGTCAGAGCAGGCATTTGAACTAGGTTTGGATCCAATAATATTTGTCCAATCCAATAAGGATTCAGAGTTTGTGCCATATTAAAATATAACTACTTAATACTTTAGCCAATGGGTGACTAGACGCTTATGAAATGTATGGTTTCCTGAAGTGGTCTAATGCCTGTTCATTTGATGTCTATTCATTATTATCCTTATTATGTCTGGTAAATCTCTCCTATTTTGTGGAAAATGGATTTTTGATTCTGAATTTTCCTAAACCTGTGTTCTTCGTATCAGTGGTATATTTAGACTCTATGAGTCATTTTAAAATCTAAAGTTACTAAAAGATGCAATTTTCTCACCTTACATTACCAGATAAGAATATACTTTAAATTGAGATACACGTAAAAACCATACTGAGCCTGCACATTGGTGAATTCATAAGGTATTTGGATACTGTCATGGTGTAACATGAACAAAATCCATTGTTTTTAATTGTTGTTTGGTTGGAGAACTGATAAATGGCATTCAGGGAGCTCACCGTTTGTTCTTTCATGGCAAATGAGGAGAGGTTTGCACACTGGGTAGGCCATGTCTGTTTCATTTCCATTATCAGACTTTAATTGGTCATGGTATTGGGGCCCAAAGGGTACCTATATCTTCTACATCCCTAGGCCTTCTTCATCTGTTCAGTTTATTTTAAAATATTTTAAAGACTTATTTGCATTTATTTATGCATATAAGAGCTGGGATGTAAGCCAGAGGTACAGGGGGTGAGAGGATTCACCAGAAACAGAGTGGGGAGCAGAACAGGTTAATCTACTGAAATATACTGCTGAGGGGAGCAACAGGCAAGACAAAAGAGGTGTGCTGTACCATATGGGTCAGCTCCCTGGCTGGGGGATTGAAGTCATGCTGCAGTGGCTGGCCATAGCTTGAGCTGAGACTTTAACAACTCAGTGCCACCAGGGAGGTTCTCATCTTTTCACTTTAACAAATATTCATTGCATATTCAGCATGATGTAGCCAGTAAGAGCCAGTATGCCAAACTGTTCACACATTATCTCTTTTAATTCTCAAAGCAACTTAGTAATTTGTAAGTGCTCATTTTATAAATGTATAAACTGAGGTGATGGTGCACTGGTGAGATGGTGATGGGGAATACATGGGGATTACAACTGATGGCAAATATATGTAAATTTTAAAAAATTTATATTAATAAAAAAATAAATGTATAAACTGAGACTCAGAGAATTTTTTTAAAGAAGATTTATTTTTTTAAAGATTTATTTATTTATGCATATAAGAACTGGGGTACAGGTCAGAGGTGTGGGGGATGAAAGGACTCACCAGAGACAGAGTGGGGAGCAGAACAGGTAGAGTGCGGAGTATCGGGTTAAGACAGGATAGGTCTGTTGTGCCATGTGGGTCACCCCTCTAGCCAGGGATTGAACTCGTGTTGCAGTGGCTGCAGATAGCTTCACAGTGCTGCAACCTAAGCCCTGTGCCACCAGGGAGGCCCAAGGCTCAGAGAATTCAAGAATCTTACTTAAAAGCTGGGAGTTTAGAGTTTCTTTTCCTGCATTGTCAGTTTCAGATGCTATGTAATGTGATGAAGGTATAAAGATAAATATGACACAGGTCCTGTCTTTAATGAGTTTGTAGTTTTATGGAAACAGACACATTAGCACAATTTCATTTAAATGGGATAAGTGCTGTGACAGATAGATGAGCACAAAAATTATGGGAGTCTAAAGAAGGCTTAGAACTTGAACTTAGAGGTTACAGGAAGACATCCTGGAGGAAGAGATGATCAAGTTGAGACTTGATGGCTTAGCCACATTGAACCTAACTTCTAGGTATACATATATTGTTGATATTTCTGAGCTCTGACCTCCTGAAATAAATAATATCTAAATTCATGAACAAAACTCAGGATGCATGGATCTGAAATACTATTAATCAAATCAGTTAAGTATCTGATTTCTTTAATGTTTTAATTTGTTTATGCAAGTTTAATTTTTTAAAATTATAAAGCATCAGGTGCTGGATTAATGATTATTGAGTAAGCAAACAGGTGAAAGAATGGATGATACACAGTAAGATCAGCAAATTTTTTTCTATAAGGGTCAGATAAGATATTTCAGACTTCACAGGCAGCTGGTTTAATCACAACCACTCAGTTCTGTTGTGGCACAAAGGCAGCCATAGATTAAGTCAGCAAATAGATGCCAGTGTGTTCTAACAAAACCTTATTTACAAAAAAAGTGGCAGGCCATTTGTAGCCATAGGCTATAGTTTACCAATTCATATGTGATATATAACAATATTTCATAAAAGTTAAAATTTTTAAGAAAGCAGTGTTTTTGCATTTTGTAAAATGGGTGATGTTTATGTGCAGGTAACATATCGTGGGAAGGAACTTTTAAAGTATGTTTCTGAGGAAGAGCCCACATCTCCAGAACTAAACTTGGTACCTCAGCAAGATCAGCCTTGCCTTCCAGGTATGTGCAGACCAATGCCCGTGCTGTAGGAGTGGGGTTAAAACACCCAAACCTACTGAAAAGGTACTCCACTTGGAGGTTAGTCTTTTTTTTTCATTGACTTGAAATTCACTAAACATACAAATAACCGTTAAAGTGAACAGTTTGGTGGCATTTAATACAGTCACAGTGTTATGCAACTGCCACTTCTGTGTAGTTCCAAAACACTTCACACGCCGTAAGTAAACCCCATACCCATTCATCAGTTACTTCCTATTCTCCATTCCCCTCAATTCCTGGGAACCAGCAGTCTGCTATTTTTCTGTATGGACTTGCCTATTCTGAATTTTTCCTGTTACATAATAGAACCAACATTTATGTCTGACATCTTTATTGTTACTAATTCTTTTCTGGAGGTCCTAATTTTTTCACCTTTAAGTATTTCAGAAAACATTAATACTTTCAGAACTACAGAGGTGCCAGTATGGCACACCGTGACCCTGCTGTCATGTGTAGGCCACTGTTGGGGATTTGTTTGAACCTTCTTGGCTCAGGATACTTTGTACCTGATTTTGTGGCATCTGACAGAGATCCGAAGACCTGGAAAGCTAGAAATACATGAACTTGCTAACCATATTATAAGCACAGCATTTAGGAGAGAATTTTTTTCTCTCTTTTGCATATTAAAATGCAGTTATGGAAGTCATTACTCAGATACTACAGATTCCTTGAGGTCTAAAGGAAAATCAAGCCAATGTGGATTTCCTCTCTCACCTCAGATCATGAATATAATGTATTCTCTTACATGTTTTGATGATTGCTCTCTTCAGAATATTATTTTTTGGGAATAAGGGGAACTAGAAAGAGCATTTATGTTTCCCACGACTAGGATGACCATGCATCCTGGTTTGACCAGAGCAGTCCCTAATCTAGCAAAATCATTAGTTGCATTTCATTTCACTTTCAGCAGGCCTTGTGTAGATGACCCAGTACAGGAACCAAGCAACTAGATGTTGAAAAAAGGAAATTTGGGCAAGGTTTAAAAAAAAAGTGGGAGAAACTTTTTTTTACTTATTTACTTTTATAAGAAGTATACAGATGCTAACATACTGTCATGCAAATAGATGGTCAAATCTAATACATATCATGCTCTATTATAAGTAATTGCTAGTTACCTATCCTTAATCCCCTGATAGACTAAGACTTTTGAGTTCAGAGAAACTTTTGTGAGCTGTGGCTTCCTGTATTTCCCGGGAACAAATGAGTGATGTTCATGGAATAGATGACTGAGTGAGTGAATAGAGCATGACTGATCCAAAGCTAGACTATTTTAAACCTTGGTTATTTTAAACCTGTGACTGACTGTCTTAACAGGTGGATAATCCTAGATCTAATAGACTTATAATATTATTTGTGGTGAAGTAGTCCACAAATGATAAATGTGGTTTTGGTTAAATATTATCTCTTTTATCTGAATTTTCTGCTTCTAGTTGCAAAGTGTAAGAGTAATGCCCTTCACATTGTCTTAATCACAAATATAAAAGAAAACTATCTGTCCTTTCCCTCTCCAATCTGTCCTTCTTTATGACAAGCCATAAAGAAATCTGCTTAGCTTTGTTAATCAACATTGCCTGAACTTATTTAATCAGATGATTTCTGTTAACATTTCGTGGGACATATAGTAGCAACCTTAGTATCCAGTTTATTTCTACATACCATTTTAGGTATATTGTTAAGAAAATATTAATTCATGAAAGTAAATAAATTTTAATTTTCCCATTTTATATTTTCTTCAATTAGTCAAAGGTAATAGAAGGAACTATTTTCTTAGCTCTCTACAAAAACTAGTAAACTTGGTAGCTCAACTCAACATACTGATGAATTCCTATGTGTTAAAATGTGATATTGTTACAGGGCAGGGAGAGGAGCACCCAGAACCCCCAAGCCTGCCCTCTCTGAATGGGTTCTGCCATCCGCCGCATTAAGACAAACATACAA
>JAGFMF010011381.1:11164473-11213422 GCA_019455555.1 Galemys pyrenaicus
CCCTCCCTGGCCGGCAGCAGGGATCGAACTCATGCTGCAGTGGCTGCGGTTTGCTTCATAGTGCGTTGCTTAACCCACTGCGCCACCAGGGAGGCCCTCCTAAGGGAAATTAAAGAAAAATTAGGAAAAATAGAGTAAAAGTTAAAATTATTTTTAACCTTTCTGATTAGCTTGTCATTTTGAAGTGTTAATTTGAGCAAGTAGATAGCATGTATAGTTAATTGCATGAGCCCATTATTTTGCCTTGTAATGAATTTCCTCATTCAAGTTAAATAGATTTGTGCGTAATATCTAATATTAAGTAAAGTTTATTACCCCCAACCTTTATACATGGTTAGAATTTAGTCCTTCGCTGTGCAGTTCTTGATCAGGGAAGAAAGGCAACAAGAAGAGGCTAACATCCAGATAAATGACTGCTTTTTAGTTGTATTGAGCTGCTAAATGAGCTACTATGTAGAAATTTTGTTTTAAAGATCTCAGAGTTTACTGGCTTTGCCGGGTCTACCTCAAGTAAAAGTGAAAATTAAAGGGAGTGAGCTTTTGCCACTCCACCCATTACCTACCATGGAGTAGATTAGCGGTCTTCACAGATTTTGATGGAAAAATTCTTTGTCACAAAGCTGTATGTAGAGATCCTTGTTGATCATGGCAAAACAATGATAATTATTTCAGCAAAGAAGTGATTGACTTATTACTTCCCAGGGAATTTTTTTCTACTTCATTCAAGTCTTTCAATGATAGAACTTTTAAAATCCTACTCTTCCTCATTTCTTTCATTCGAATTAGGGTCATAAGTGGGTAAGCAGTTTTGTGTATTCCATTTCCTTATATGGGTATTCTCCTCTTTAGTTCAGTGTTTTGTTTTATTTTCCCCTCACTCCTCCCCTACTCCTCTGCCCCATATACTGGAAATGTTCTTGTGGCTAACAACAATACAAAATGGAAGCTAGGAGATGTGTCAGCCAACGATGCAAGCTTTTGGGTAAGTAGATTGTGAGGGGCAGCACTAGCTGTAATGAAATAGATAGGAATGCCTTGGTGGGTGTTCAGAGCTATGACATGCAGTATAGATGATAGAGGAGGAGGAGGAAGCAGCAGCAGGTGCAAGATAAAGGTGGTGAGAAGTTATTTTGTGAATAATTGTCTCTTTTTTTCTTCCAGTCTGGTTGGTAGAAGATGATCTTAATACTATGTTCCTAGAGTTTCATTTCCATCAGTTCACCCAAGAAGTGTCACCATGTGCTATGTACTTCTCTAAAGTCCTAGATTATAGGAAATTGGGAAATAATGCTGACAGTGAACTTCAGTGGAGATAGGGGTAGGATTTTAGTTGCCATGCCTTTTATCCCTTTGAAGAAGCCATGTAAATGACTACTAGCTAAGAATATCAAACTAATGTCTACTGCTTGTACCATGGCTAACCTGTTGAGAAAGATATGAATTAAAGCTGCCATACCCTATTGACTTCAGTAATGTAGTAAGAGGTTGTGGGCAGAAAAATGATTCCTTTTTCTTAATTCATCAACAGCTCTTAAGGGAGAGAGCAAACCTAGGTTCATCTCTGAGCAAAACTAGTTTAGAGTGCAAAGTAATTCTGAATAAGACTACAGTTCTATAGAAAGCTTTCATATATGTTATTATCTTTACATTTGACAAAGATGAATAAAGCAAGAGGGAAAAAAAAGCATGACTTTTTTTTAAAGATTTATTTATTTATGCATACAAGAACTGGGGTGCAGGCCAGAGGCATGGGAAGTAAGAGGATTCACTGGAGACGGAGTTGGGAACAGAACAGGCAGATGGACTGAAATATACTGCTAAGGGGAGCAGCAGGCGAGACAGGAGAGGTCTCCTGTGCCATGAAGGTTCCCTCCCTGGCCAGGGATCGAACTCATGCTGCAGTGGCTGTGGTGGCTGGGGATAGCTTCACAGTGTAGCGCCTTAACCCCTTGCACCACCAGGGAGGCCCCCCAGCATGACTTTTTTTTTTTAAATTCCACTTCTAGGATAACAGTGTCCATCTGAAAATGCTATTTTCTGGACAATTTTGTGATACCATCTCAGGCATCCTCCGTTTGTGCCACTCTATTTCCAGCCTGTCAGTTGGGAGGAAGGGCAAGTCATTTCCTTTGCAGCTTCTGCCTGCCGTGCTGTAGTTTTGTTGGGATCTCTGTGTGAACATCACAGTGATGATTTCTTATTACAAATCCAGTGTTCCTCCTGGCTCTCACTTATAGTCGTCCTTACTTAGGTCTGTGACTTTTGAGGCAAGGCCTACTCTTTGTGAAGAGACAATAGGTTTTTTGTGCATACAGGCCCAACCTTGCTCTAATGAAACTAAGCCAACCTTAATGAAATGAATTTAATATTTAAAGCCTTACTCATGTAGGTTTTTCCTGAGAGAAGAATGCACATCATCCCAACTTTTGTGGGATACCATGTTTCAGAACATCTATGAAACAAAGCTCCAATATAAGGAAGTTACTGTTTACCATGTTTTAAAAGTTAAAATTCTTTGGGTTGTGACTGACTGTTTAAAACCCAAAGCAGGCCCTCCGTGGTGGCGCAGTGGGTTGAGCAACGCACTATGAAGCAAACCGCAGCCACTGCAGCATGAGTTCGATCCCTGCTGCCACCAGGAGGTGATCCACATGGCACTGCAGACCTCTCCTGCCTGGCCCGCTGCTTCCCTCAGCAGTTTGTTTCAGTCGATCTACCTGTGCTGTTCCCCACTCTGTCTGGTGAATAATCTCACTCCCCCCAAAGCAGGCTGATTTAACTCTCTTCCCACCAAAGGTACTTTATTGACTCATGTACATGAAAGACTGTGAATAGGCCTTTGGGCGTAAGTCAAGGTTCAAAAAGCATGACTATCATCCAGGTTCTCATGATTTACATTTCTCAGCTCCATCCTGACAACTTCTTCTCTCATCATTCCGAGATACATGCTCCAGGTTCATCCAGAGTAGAATATGGATGTAATTTTCCCAGACGACACACAAAGATCTCATTGCATATCACGTTCCACAAATGAGTCATGTTCTCATTTGTGATTCAGTGACTATTCATTGATTGAATTATATAGATTTCTTGGATTTATGTATGTATGCTTACAAGAGCTGAGGTGCAGGCCTGAGGTGCTGGGGGTGGGGGGGTGGGTGAGAGGACTCTGGAGGTAGGTTGGGGAGCAGAACAGGTGGATCTACTGAAATTACAGTTGAGGGGAGCAGTGGGCGAGACAGGAGAGGTCTGCTGTGCCATATGGGCCACCTCCCTGGTGGGGAATCGAACTTGTGCTACAGTAGCTGTGTATGCTTCTTAGTGCAGTGACTTAACCCCTTGCACCACCAGGGAGGCCCCTGAGTGCCTTATATCTGAATAAGAAGGTTGAGAACAATTCCACCAGGACCCCAGGGCCAAGTGTAGGGAGAGGGGTGGTCCTCCAGAGGCAAGTTGGGACAGGGTCACCACTGGAAAGATAAATGAATACTAGGAATCAAAGTACCAGATGCCCACACAGTCTTATAGCTATATAAATTATTGCTTAACATTACAAAAACATTTAGTCTAGGACTATATGACATCTCTAACTGAGCCTAGTAGAGATCAAACCCATCTTGGTGCTGTTTGTGGAATAAGATTCAATTTACTCAATGACATAAAGCTCCGTTAGCTAATCCCTGAAAAAGGAAATCTCTGAAACTGTCAGAAGAGAACAGTTTTAGGAGACTGGCAGAATTAAAAGGGACCCTGCTAATCATATCTCTTGCCTTGTGATTTTCTTAAATACACCAAGTTGGTATTAGCTTAGAAAACTGATTATCCATCTTCTAGGCTAATACTCTTTTTACTAATAAATAATGTAATGTTAATAATAGCAGCTAGTATGTATTATTTGCTATACATTAGATAGTAAATACACATTTTACATGTAATATCTCAATTTAATTCTCACAATTACTTTATTCTCAATTTATTGGAAGTTGAGGCATAGAGAGGCTTGTACAGCTGTCTTCAGAAGCTTCAGTCATCCTTGGTATTTTAGAGTACAAACAAACTTCTTTCTTCCAAGATCAGTTAATGCCATTTTATAGCTTTATCTCAGTTATAAAAAATGGAGTGTGTGAAGAATGACCTGTTATGTATGTTCATAGACTTGACTAGATTCTAGGAAGTAGGCAATAAATTTATATCTATTTGAAAGGCAGTTTTTAACTTGTTGACACTTCTTTACACAGAAACTTCTGGAGAGTCAATGCAAAGCATCCCACATTATCTACAAATAAATGAAATATTATTAATCAGTGATCAAGAATTTCTCCCATGCCATGTCATGGATCAGCACTGGAAGTTCTATGTGGAATGTGAGAAACTAACATTCTAAGCCTTGTTTTCATAATGATTTATTAAGATGTTTATATTATTAGCCAACATCCAAATTTTATCTTGTGTGGTCAAGTAGACCTATTTGAACACAGACTTCATGGATTACTACTTATGACGTGTGTTTATTGTATGAAAAAAATGTAACTCTTCAATTTTACTGTATTAATACCTTTTGGCATTTAAATAATGGCATTTTTGAAGTAAAGTATATTGACTCTGTTGGCTTTTTTTTTTACTAGTATAAATGTAAAACTTCTTTCAATCAATTACCTTTGTGTAAATAACAGTTGTTCTTGGAGAAGCAAAAGTAAATGACTGTTGGTCCAAAATGGCCCCATTAAAGTGTGTCTAAGAACAAGAACATAAAATCCCAGTCACCACCACCATTTATTTTGAATGTTGTCTTGAAATCAGAATGTAAAATTCTAAAGAAGGTTTTTTGAAGTTTACAAAATTTTAAGTAATATTTAGAATTAGTAGAATTATAACTGTACTAAGTCTTAGGACCTAATACAAGTGTTGATTTGGGAGCTGATTGTTTTAAATAGGCTGGGCTTTACCTTTGACTTTCGCTGCATCCTTATGAATTTATTCTTTTAGAGAAAGACATTCAGGAGCTTTATTAGTTTACTCAAGGATCTGTCTTTATCCTTTTATAGCTGTATTTTTTTTTTTTTTACTTATCTGTCACCACCTCAGTTTCCTAAATAAACTAGTTAATACTGTGATCTTTTTTTTCTCAGTTGGATAGAGAAAATGAAATTGCAATGTAAATGCTAGAATAGGGGGTGGTGCTGTGGGTTGTTTTTTTTAAATAAATTCCTAAATATCTAGAAAATACTTGAACCTGGTTAACAATTGCCTGTTGTTACCAAAAAAAAAAAAAAAAAATTTAACTGCCAAACCCTTTGGCAACCTTTGAAACTGTATTATGTGTGTATTCTTCCTATTCAGATAAAAAAATTTAAACATCTACAAAGAAAGCACTGGAAATGTTTGCTTATTAATAAGATTATAAAGACATACTAGATTCTTTTTCCTTTGAGCGTTCACTGTAAATGTTCATGACCCTACATAATAAAGTTTGAGAATGACAAGACTCTTATTCCATTACCATCTTCTTATTCTACCCTATTTTTCCCCCTTATTTGCAAGCAATTTATATGAGATAGTCTATACAGCTTTTATTATTTAAGGAGATATTTAAAACATGAAGCGTTTGGGGAACTAACATGGGAAATTATAAATGTAAGAAGGTGAAAAATACAGTTTGTTAAGTAAGCATTGTTGAATGCAAAGTGCACATGTAACATTGCTACATATACTTTATAAGCTATGAAATGTGCATTTATATGTATTATGTGTGTACTGATGTGTAGTGAAAGTTCTGGAATGCTATAAAAACAATCATAGTGCCTAAGGGATTTGGACTATGGGTGGTGAAAGGATATATTTGTGATTCACTTTCAGCTTTAAAAACACATTTCTTTTGTAATTTAGAAAATCTTTTAAAAGAACTATTTAAAAAGCATGCAGTTGGTTTAGTGATTACAGTTTGCAAAAGTCATACATTCTAAGTACAAGATATCTTGCAATGCTAAGTGTTCATTTTAGTGTCAAATTATTAAACTTAATTTTCCAGATCTGTTTAAAGTTGTATATATCAGTTGGTAACTGACATAACACCTTTTGCTTGAGGCATGCTGAGCATTATCCAAACTAAGTAACAATAGGGTTTATTCCAACCAGGCTTGGGGTCCAGAGAGTTCCTTACCCCAGATCATCCCTGTGAGAAGACTTGGGTAGTCTGAATGTTCACTAGATGTTTTGCGAATTCGGGGTTCAAAATTAAACTCTTAATCAGGATGTTTCCAAGCATAGTAACTCAAATGACTTAAGCAATAAGGGGAAATTATTTCATATACCAAGTCTAGTTAGGGACTTCACGTTCTGTGATTCAATTCAACAATGTCATTATTGTTTCCATCTTTCTTCCAGCTCTCTCCTTTTATAGTGCCAAGATAGCTCTGCGGTACAACAAGTGTGCATGCAGAAACAATATCATTAGAAGCAGCATATTTTTCCAGTGCAAATCTTTTGGGAAGAAACCTTCCATTAATATTGCCACCACCTCAGGAAAGTGTGACTCACTGACCAGAATTATACCTTCTTCCCATTTGTAAATCAGTCACTAGCCAGGGAAATTTGGTTATCTTGATGAGCTGAGAGAAGTACATGCCTTGTGTAGGTGTGTACTCAGCTGTCCATAGTTCAGACTCCAGCAGTAAAAACACGTGTGTGAGGGGAAAAAAGTTAGGGTAAGAGCTGATATTTATTGAGCACTTAATATGTCACACATTGTAAGAACTCTCATAATTCTCACCCTATGAGGTAGGAAATATTCCATTTACATATGAGGAAACTGAGGTACAGTTTGAAGTAATTTGGCCAAAAGTCACAATGTTACCAAATGTTGGAACCAGTATTTAAACCTGATGATCTAGCTTCATTGTTAATTTGTTTGGTGCCATATAGTCCCTCTCTCAACCAGACATATCAGCCTGAATATACTTGTGAAATGAATACAACAGTGTCGACATCATTCTGGATGATGGTGACCTTATTGACTCCTTCCTCCTACACATTCTGAGGGAGTCAGTGTTTGTTCATGCTGATGAGTGGCAGGCAGTCAGAACAAATGAGACAGTCACTGGTAGAAAATGGAATGCAGAAGTCCTAATAGAGAGTTCCTGTTCCACTGGCATCTGTTCTTGAGACTCTTTTTCAATCTAGGAAGTTCTAGTTATAAAGAGTGAGTAAAACTTACTCATTTGAGATGTTATCCAAAGTCAAATTTCAGGGGCAACTACCCAGTTGATTTTAAATGGATGCATGGACCCAAAGTTCCTTGGGATCCACCATGCTGTTGCCAGCTAATAGCACATAACCCTTTATGTTTCTTCTCATGTTGTGTTTATTGAAGCCTGTTTTACAGAAGGAAACCAGAGCTATGTCTTTCATAGACTAAAGCCAAGAAATTTGGGAAGTTTTTGCTTAAATGTAATCACAATATTTTCATGCCCCTAGTTTTTTTACTACCTTAATGAAAAGGAATAAAATTTGAGGACATGTCAGAGCAACTTGCCTCGGTCTTAGTTTAAGTCTCAAGTATACAGGCTACCTGGTCAGCCTCTAAATTCCCTGGACATTTTATAAGTTCATATTCTTCCATCTAGACTTCTTTATCAGGGCCTATATAGTAGGAACAGCAGATGCAAACATTTGAAGCTGTAATGTTATAGTGGTATTTTTAGGGCAAAAACAAACAACATTTCTGTTTTTAGCTGTACACAAGAAAACTTAAAGTTCCATGATAGAGAGCAGTTTGAGATGAGGTTGGGCCGTGTCCTTGAAAGCTGGAGGCAAGGATGTGGTAAGACAAGTTACATAGCTAGTGGGTGAGCCTTGCCAATAATCCAACAGCTTCATCTCAGCACAGCCTTTTTGCTTTCTGTTCATTATACGTTAACTTGTCATGAAATGATTAAAAAGAACAAAGCAAGCTATGTTTCTGTAAAACTGGCCCAAAAGGAAATGTGGTTTATGGAGATGAAGATTTAAGAAAATCTTGGATCTTAGCTAAAAAAAAGAAGATATTTGGGATAAATGGAAGGGTAGCTGGTCAAACTTGGGAGAGCCCAGCTCTGCTCTGGAGTAGAGATTGTGTGTTCGTGTTAAAAAAATTGCCAGATGATTCCAATGATTAGCCACTGACCTCTGGGACTTGCTCTGATCACTTTTTTTCTCCCATCCACCATCAGTCACTTCTTTGACTTTGTTTCCCAGACTGCCCCTTACAACAATCACCTGGAATGCTTTGGGCTCCACTCCAGGCTGTGACTCAGTCTCCAGGGTATTCTTTTAGCAGGCGCCTAGGGAAGTCTTACCAGGAAAAAGTGGGAAATACTACATTAATTCAAGTTATTTTAACTCATTTCACTTGACTAATATTTTATTACTTAACAATTATTTAATGAGAATCAACTTTGTTTTAGATTCTAGGAATATAGCAAAGGGTACAAGGATTCAAGTGCTCATGGATATACATCTAGAGTATATCTGGCGTGAACGAGCAGACATTTAACTTCAGTTAGTAGTAAATGTCATATCGACCACAGAGCAGGATAAAAGCCTGAAAGTGATGCGGAGGTAGGGCAGGCTATTTTTTTTTTTTAAAGGTAACAGGGTTTTGAGAAGTTGCATCTCAACAGAAAACTAAATGTAGAGAAATTGCTTATGAATTCCACAGCAGCCCCACTTAGACCATTTTTAATCTGTATGCCTTATCTCCTGAATCAGATGGATTCTTTTTCAAGGTCAGAGACTGTCTTTTATATCTTTGTATTCTTCCATAGCAACCGGCATTACATTTTGCCCAAGTAAGAACTCAGTGACTCACAACAACATTTCAGCCTTAAACATACCTTTAAAGACAGTAAACAGAGGATCCATGAGTTACCTGCTTGTTAAAAGATATTCAGCCACAAACTAAAAACCTGCTGGCTTCTAGTTGCAGTCATAGTTTCAGATCCTCATTAGAAGTCTTCAAAACTTGCCAAACTCTGCTTTATCTAGGCATGACTCCACAGGGTTGAAGTCAGACACTGAGCTTCAATCGTCAGTTTCTGCCATTCACTGTTTTAGATGTTATTTGGCATCTTGTTCTTACAAAGTTTCTTCACACCTTCAAATTCCATTCAATCCCTATTTTCCTATGATAAGCCCTATTTCCTTACAAGCTCTGCAGAAGGTCACTGGATCCTCCTGTCTTTGAAGGACAAAGGAGACTCTAACACATTTGAAAATCCTCAGGTTGATGAAACTGACTCAGACATCTGGGGCAGATTTATCACATTTTCTGTTGGGACCCACATGGCATTGTAGGGAGACTTTTCATTCTTCAAGGATTATCCTGTGCTCCAAAGGCTTTCTTGGGCCAGGAGTAGTGCAATCGATACTTGTGGGGTGGCCCAAGAGATGTCATTTGGTGGGGAAATTTCTGAAGGCGGAATATCAAGACCAATGTGTTTCATACCAGTTCTACAACTGATTTGCTGTTTGACCTAAGTACTTAATCCCTTTGACAATCAGGATTCTTGATTATAAGATGTTTCTTTTTCCCTGAAGACACTCAAGATCATTATAAAGATCAAATGAAATTAATGAAAGGAAAGAGCAGTTTTTAAAGCTTGCTAATTGCTGCAGCATCATGGCACATTATTATCACAGCCAAAGTAACTCACTGTCTTCTTATCCTTGATATGGTGAGTATTTGCATTCTTGTCAGCCTCTCATTTCTGCAGTGAAACTTCAGAAGGCAGATTCTGCCAGGCAGACCTTCCCCCTCAGAGCTGTGCTTTTATATAAGCCCTCCTTACTTGTCTTTGCTTTTCCTACTTCTTTTTCAAGGATGTGTTTGGTGCCTCTCCCCACCCCCCACCCTGGAGTAGTCCTTTCGTGATGTCCTCAGTGACTACAGGC
The DNA here is from genome assembly GCA_019455555.1 of Galemys pyrenaicus. Lineage (NCBI taxonomy): Eukaryota > Metazoa > Chordata > Mammalia > Eulipotyphla > Talpidae > Galemys > Galemys pyrenaicus. The sequence continues at coordinate 11,174,401 of JAGFMF010011381.1, forward strand.
CCTGGCTGAGTTCCTTGAGCCTGGCAATCTTTGGCCACCAGCTGTCACTTGGCCCCAGTCAGCTGATAGAATCTCCTGTCTTGGTTATTTATATTCAAGGTACAGATGTACTCAATTTAAGAGTATTTGAGACTAGGGTGTCCCTAAGTCAATGTCTGCTGTCCTGAAAGAGAAATCTGAACACAGAAAAGACATGAAAGAAACTCATGTAATGACAGGCAGATATTGGGATGATGAAGTCAAGAATGACAAGGTTCTCTAGCACCTCCAGAAGCAGGGAAGAAGAGAGGTTTCTTTCCTAGAACCTTCTGAGGCTCTGCCAATACCTTGATTTCAGACATATATCCTCCAGAATTGTGAAAGAATAATGCTATCTAGTTCCCCACGTTTGTGGTGATCTGTCACAGCAGTTCTGGGAAGCGAATACAGGAAGCTGAGCAGGGTGCGAGACAGAGGCCTTGATGGAGACCTGTGGGGCACCAACCAGTCTGCTGAGCAACTTGCTTTCTGAAAACGTGGGGCATGGGTTAGCACAAGGTTTGTCTTATTTTTTGTTTTTAATTTTTGGCTACATAGGTCTTAAGGGAGGCGAGAGAGTAACTGAAGACAATGAATGGAGCAGATTGGCAAAGAGCTGGGCATGGTCTGAGTACAGAACAATCCAAAATGAAGGTAACAAAATTTATGTTTAAGGTACTTTAAGGTCCCATCACAGAAACTGATTACTTTATGACAAAAAGATTGATTTGGGAGTTGGAGAAAGGAAAGGAGGTGGGTGCATGTGTCACCACTTCATGGGATGACATATTGAAAAGGATAAAACTGACCTATTTAGAAGGACGTGTGTGTGTGTGTGTGTGTGTGTGTTCCATAGCACTCTTTGCTTGAGATAACTGAAAGCTCCTATGGTGTGAGCCAGCAGTGATGATGGCTAGGGACCCATTTGTCTTTTTTTTTGTTTTGTGTTGATTGAGGTAACATTAGTTTACTACACTGTATATACCCAGGGGAACAGATCCATAACTGCCATTAAAACAACCATAGTCCTGTACACTAGACCTTTAGGCCCCTCCCCCTCTTCGTTCCTACCTCCATCCTCCCTCCTTTTCATTAGGCTTAGTTGTACAGTCATATTTCTCAGGTTTGTATTATTTTAGTTTTTCAGTGCTTTGTTTTGTTTCTCTATATTCCACATGAGTGAAATCACCCAATATTTTTCTTTTGCCATCTGACTCATTTCACTTAGCACAATCTCCTCCAGTTTATCCATGTTGTTGAAAATAGCAAAATTTCCTCTTTTTTTAAATAGCTGAGTAGTATTCCATAGTTATATAAAACACATTCTCTTAATCTAGTGGCTCATTTGAATTCCAGTCTCAGGGCCTAAGTTTTGTCAGTTGCTAACATCATGGACACCAGGACCGATCGCCTAGCAAGTTATTTTATCTTGTTTATCTCTCCTCATCTGTAAAATCATAATAGAAATAGCACCTCCCTGATTTGGTTGTAGGGATTGAAAGTTAATCTCCAGGAAGCTTAGAATAGTATCAAGAGGGATAATAATAGAAGAAGTAGTTGTGCCCTTTCTTCCTCCTTTCTACCTGCTACCTCCATCACTACCACCATTATCATGTACAAATGATGGGGCTAGAAGGGTGGTTTCCAGATAGAGGTGGCCCCACTAGGGAGAATGAAATGAGTGCAAAACCAGACATTTGCTTGAAAATAAGTCTGCAAAAAAATGGATATTAAAATGCTTGCTTCCAGAGCACATTTTTTTTTAAGGTAGGGTAGACTCAGGACCCAGAAATAAAGAATGTAGGGTTCCATGCACTGAGCCCTGTTTAGGGTTCACAGAGTCTCAGGTTCTACTTGGTCCGACCCTGCTGTCCATCAACCGTCAGCTGGCCCTCAGTCAATATGGGCCCAGGAAAGAAAGAAAGGACAAACCAGCTGGAACTAATTCACCAAGGCCATCCCCTCCTATAAAGCAGGCCCTAGGAGCCTCAGACCAGGAAAAGAAACCAAGCAACTCAGGCAAAATCTGAAAGTTTGTGAATTGCAAACACAGCATAGAGCATCCACTGCCCCAAACCAACGTATTCATGCCCCTGCCCCTCCCCCCATGGAGGCAAATCGAACTTATTTCCTAATTGGTTATGTAGGCTTGTACCATTGGGTGCAGATACTGTGCCCGCCTTTACCCCCGGCTTGGGGATGAGGAAGCCTTAGTGTTTGGCATATAGGCGTTGATTAAAAACAACAGCAAAACCCACAAAAAACACCTTTGCACCTATTTATTGGACAGAAAGCTTCTCTTTCCCACTCTGCTTCCTAGTTGATGCTTCTCTAGGTTGCGTGGGGCACTGTCCTCCTCTTAGCAATGGGAGCTAGAGCGCCTTCTGGCTCTGCAAGGAGATTCAGCAGGGCCAGAGCCCTGCAGAGCCTGGCCTTGGGGGGGCAAGCAGCAGCCGGTGTGAGTTTGCTTTGTCACTACCCTCTGAGCGACTTTGGGCAAGTGACTTAGCGCTCTCGACCTCAGATTTCCTGGGTATAGTATGCCCGGAGGGTACTGAACCTGGACGACTCCAGAGGCAAGGGGGAGAGCCCGGCTTCTCGGCCGGAGCAGCGCGCCCTGCGCACGCCTTGGAACTTTGTCCCGAGCACGGAGGAGGACCACGAAGTGCAGGGGCCGGGAGCTCCCTCTGCGGGGACGCAGCGGCGGCGCTCCTCCTTTCTCCACGTCACGGGGGCCGCTCGGCGCTCTCCCACCTCCGGCCGAGGGAGAACAACTCCCGGGCAGCGTGTGTCGTCGCCGAGGTGGCGAAGGAAGAGGAGGCGGGAGCCAGCAGCCGCAGCAGCAGAGGGGTAGGAGCCCGAGTGCAGCCTGCGGCTCCCGCCCGGGCAGTCTCCAGCCGCGGGGACCCCGCTGTCGTGGCTCCCCCGCTCCCTTTCGTAAGTCGACTGGGCCATGCAGGCCAGCAAGGAATACCCGGGGCTGGGGCGCCTGGGGGTTTTCCAGTCGCGGGGTGGCCGGGACGCCCCGACCCCTTTCCTCGTGACTTTCACTTTGCGGCTGGCAAAAACTTGGGCGCAGCGTCCATCTCCGGGACGGGGGCGTTAGTCCGGGGGTGCTGCATTGAGACCCGGGGTAGAGACCGTCCTGGCTCCACGCCCGTGGACCTGCAGTGGTGTTCTGGGGCCGTTGAGGGCTCCCAGAGGGCACAGAGAGAGAGGGGGGCCGAATGGGCGACCCTGCCGTGCGCCAAGCAGACCCAGAAACTTCGGCTCGGCAGCCGGATACTAAAGTTCCCTGAAGCTGGCGCTGGGAAGAGAGAGCGGCGGGCTGCGGGGAGGCTGGCGCGTGTCGGCGCGAGGTTGTCCTGGGAGAGGCGGGCGGGCACCCGCATCCCGGGCTCGGGGCAGAGCCGAGCTGGGGAGGCTGGGAGTCGCTGGACGCGTCCACGCCGGGATTTGCCCGGGGTTCTCCCAGACTGGCAAGGAGGCGGTTTCCTTGGCTGGACGGGTCCGCAGTCTCGTCTCCTGGCCGCTGCCCACCTTGACTCGCCCAGGTGAGGGGCGCCAAGGGGCGCGGTCCCCGAGGGACCTACCGAGCGAGATCCTGAAGCCCGCTTTCCCGGACCCTCCCGCCAGCCACTCCGCAGCCCGGGACCCACGATGCCAAAGGAGACCCAGGTTCTGGGTGAGGCAGTGGGCTGCTTCCACGGCCTCTTCAGAAGGACACAGCGGGGGGGCGGAAGGGGATGTCTCTTGCGTTTGGGGACCGCCCCCGCTGTGGGGAAAAGCTTCTTGGCTTTTTAAGGTCAAGTTTCCCTTGCTTCAGAACGGGCCAGGACCGTCCCCCTGCGAGGTGGTGGCGCCTGTTCACCGAGGACTGGGAGGGAGCCTCTGGGGAGCCCAGACAGTTACCTTCTTCACTCAGGCAAGCAGTGCCAGGGGGTGAGTATTGTTTGGTCAATTTAAGAACTAAGCTTGCCGGAGACAGAGATCTTCCACATGGAAACTACATTGCCCTTTGCTGGGGTGGCAGAAAGATGGACTAGCCCCAGGCACACAACTTTTCTTCTTCAAGTTGAAGGGTTGCAAAGCAGACGATTAGGGAGTTTGGGGACAATATTAAGTGTCCCAGTAGTTTGGTAGACCTAGAAGTCTCTGCCTCTGATCTTATGTTCATAAAGCATATCTCGATCTACACGCTCTGTAACTTTAACTGTCTCTTTGGACAGCTTTTTGTTGCTATTTCCAGGAAGTGAAATCTTTACAAGTAAATGAATTCTTGCAGGGAGCAGATCCTGTGTTGTATTTTCGAAAGATTTTGGTCTGTGAGGAGTGAACGATTAAGACGCTGTGGAATTATCTCTTAACTTGTATTTGCAGAGGGACAATAGCCAGGGAATCAGATTGTGACACTGAATGTTCTCTGGAAAGACTGAAAAGAGACTTTCCTTTGGAAGTGAGGGAGAAGTATTCCTACCTGTTTATTACTTGTATTCATTCCTTTGAGTAGCAAAGTTTATTGTGATTTACTATATGCTACATCGTCTGCATGGATCAAATGGTGGAACTGGATAATAAATCTAAGTTGGCACTTGATGGCACCAAGTCAATATCTTAAGGACAGACAGGTGTCCAGGTACAAAGGTAACCATCCCATATCTCTGTGTTCTTTTTGGGTTGGAGGAGTAATCAAAATAGCAACAGACTGGTTGGTAAAGAAATAAAACAATCCATTAAATTAAACATGGAGAATTCATACGATTCTAAATTCTAAAGAATAATGGAGCAGGCCTGGAATATTTATCCTGCATTTCAGGACCTGGGACATCAAGGACAGAGAAGCAGAGACTGTGAAGACAGACAAGGGGTTGACCTCATCCTCCTCTTGAGAGTAAAGATGAAATCCTTAGAAAGAACATCTTTACTGATAATCCTAGAACTAGATGAGTCCCCCAAGCTACAGTCTTCTAGGTCTTAAGCGGGAACAGCAATTGCTTCTTTTGTTAGGAAAAGGGCAGAAGTTTAGGACACACTGCTGTTTATTTTGATTAGGGAAGGGCAAGAACAGAAGCTTTTCCTGGGCAGAAGTTAGGACACACTGCTGTTTATTTTGATTAGGGAAGGCAAGAACAGAAGCATCTCCTGGCTTTCAGGGCCCTCTCTGTTCTCACAAAACAATCTAATGGCCCTTTAGTTCCCTCTTCACCTCAAGGTGAAGTGAGGCCTACTCGAGTCTTACTGAGAAGTCTTTCTGACCCTTTTGGGGGAACTGACCCCACATAGGTCATAGTTATCATACTGACTTTTAATGAACTCACATGTGAGGTTAGGGGAAGGTGTAGAGACAGATGAAAATTGTACATGGCAGTGCTCAGACTCTGCTCTCTCTCCAGAGAATGGCCAACAACTGGAGCCTCTGGTATTGAGAGAATGCATGCTGATCTTGGGCTTATCATAATGCCATTTACTAGAAGTTAAACTGTGTCACTCTGGAAGGATTTCCTTCTTAGACTCTAGGGCAGGAAGACAGCAATTAGATTCTGTGATGCAAGGGTGAAACATTAATTCATCAATGCAAAGTTATCAAGCACTTACTGTGTGCAAATTGATGGTGGGAACAGAGCCACCCTGTAGCTCACTAAGTCTGTGGTGGGGCAGGAGGTCTTCCTGGGGAGACTTAAGGTGGACCTGAAAAATGAGTGCCTATAAATTTAAGCAGAGGGAGGAAGATGAGTAAAGGAAGTGTATCCCCTCCCCCACAACTGGTATGCCTAAGATCACCGTGGGGAGAGTAGAGACAGGAAGGAAAGGAGGAGGTCAGAGTGACCTGAGGGGAAAATGGCTGGAGTCCGCAGGTACCAGAGCAAGCTGATGCCAGGCCCTGGACTATTTTGTGGAACTGATCCTCAAGACAGTGTCACCCCTGAACGTACCCTGCCAAACTTTAGCTTCAAAACAAACTGGAGCTCTGGTTGCTGTGTGGAGCATGCTGTTTGAGGTGCTTCTGAAGTGGACAGTTCTAAGCTGAGGCAATGACAGTAGATGGATTTGAGGAGAATGCTGGGGTGACCTAGTGACTTCTTTATGTAGAATTAGAATGTGGGGTGACCCCTTCTAAGTTAGAACTTGAGTACTGAGCTAGATGGGTGCTGTATTTACAAAACAAGGAGCATGATGGGGGGGGGGGCCAGACCTTGGGAGGAAAGACAAGTTTGGTTAATTCTGAGCTGTTTTCAAGAGTTCACGGGGAAATAGTAAGTGCTAGATAGAGCAGACCCTGGTGGACCCTCCAAGAAACCTGGGTAATTACTTAGAACCTGGGGTGGATGTGGGGAGAGGTAAAACCAGGTCCTGGGTCTCTACCAACTGCGTACCCTGTGTGGTGCACGCATGTATATTTGTGCATGCTGTTGGGCTGGCGGCTGGCTGGCTTGGAGATGCTGCTCAGGTGACAGGTGGGACAGAGAGGTGACAGTTTTCAGATGACTGAGCCTCACACGTGTTTTTTGTGAATGGAGTGGAGCAAATCAAAATGAGAAGTTGAGCAGGCTAGCTGGTGTCCACCCTCCCACCCCTTCCTACTCTTAAGAGTTTTAGGTAAAATCTGTGTAATTGTATTGGCACTTTAATACCAAATTTACACAACATGAATCATCATCCTCTTACTGAAACCATATTTTGAAGCACATATGACTGTGAAATTTGAATTTTTGCTTCACAGATCACACAAGTTTAGTGATTGGGAGCAACAGATGGAAACCACACAATGGAGCTGCCACTTGGCTAAGAGCAGCCCCTATAGCAGACTGCTCTCTGCTGAGGCCCTAGTTTCAGCCTCGCCACCCCAGGTATGACCTTGTTCAGGTTTCCTAGTCTCTGAAATGGCAGCACACCTAAGGGGTGCATACCCTGCCTACCTCTTCAGGAGTTATTACGCTTGTGTGCACTCCAGATGCATGAGGTATGCACATGTGCACAATGTATATGTGCAGAGTATGCACATTGTTCCCGTGAGCATCATACGGGGGGCAATGTTTGCATGTATACATCGTGCCTGGCACATAGTGACCACTTAGTAAGCCTTGGTGCTGGTGGTTTTATTATGATGATGTCATTTGCAGATGTAGAATCTGAGACCTGGAAAATGCAGAGAGCCTGCCCAAGGCTGGAGAGCCAGACAGTGGCAACGTTAAGGCTAGGGTCCCCTGTGCATGACTCACAGGTAGTGGCGCCTTCCATTGGGCATGGCAACAAGTGTCAGGTGCTGGATGCCGTGTGAAGTTAACTGTGATGGAAGGATCTGATCACTGCGAACTGGAGTGTAGACAAGCAAGCAGATAGTCTCAAAGTTGAGTTACAGATTTTTCCCTAGTAATTTAGAGATGTATGTTTTGTATTAATTTGCATTGCTTTGCATGTCATTTTATATGCATTTCCATATGCTGGTAATTTTCCTAGTGGGATCTAAATTATATAAGATAAAATAAAATTCATCAGGAATTGAATGCAAGCTGCTTCAAAACCTAATGGGCCCCTGGGCATGGTGGGCTCAGTGTGTGCTTTTGGGCAAAGGATTGGATCAATATTTACTATTTTAGAAGATGTGGGAAGCCAGATACCATTTGATAAAAGCAGGCTACATCTTAATATGTTATGAAACTTGATCTACCGACCATAGTAGAGAAATACAGGAAAAGTAGAAGACCAAAGGGAAACTGCCTATTATATAAAATGCCAGAAATGAAGCAGAAGCAGATACAGAAGTCTGCTTTATGGAGCTGAACTAATAAGCACTTTTAAGGTCAGAGAGTAAAGGTAGAACTTCTGCTTAAGCTTTATGAAATTGCAAAAAGAGCATACTCTTAAATACAAATGTGTGGGATTTTAAAATCAATAAATTTTCTCTCATTTAGATTTACTGGAGAACAGATTTACTGTGTCTTCATGAAAATTTTGGAAACCCATATATTAAAATACCTATAATTTTGTCACTTAGAACAAAGGTTCTCAAAGTACGGTCCTGGGACTGGCCACCTCAGCATCTCCCTGTTGGAAATGCGGCTTCTGAGTCCTATTGTAACAGGGTCGTTCCAGGAAAAGGGGAAGTTTTAAAATCCTGGTTCTGCCCTAAGTGGGTGGAGCTGAGGAGGAAAAGAAGAAGAGAGAAGGTAGAAAAGGAAGATGGAGAACAGCAAGAAGACCTGGAGGAGGCACGGGGAGCAGAGGGACATGTGAAAAAACTGTGCTTGCTTTTTGGTCTCGGACTGGTTGGAAGAGATGTGGGTGAGAGACCTGTGGGGAGGTTCACAATGGCAGTTTTCATCTTGATTTTAATTTTGCTCTTTTCCTCCCAGACTTATCTGACTCTTTCTGACCCTTTTCTATGGGTCTCCACTGAAAGGTCCTTTAAACATGTGGCAGGCTTTTGGGCCTTGCTTTGGGCCAATCCTATTTGGCTGGACTTTTACCCTCAAGGAGATAGGTAACTTTGAATGCTTAACTTAGTAACTATATTCTTTGTTCTTTCTTTATTGTACCCTAGTTGTATTAAAGTTCCTTTCCATTAAAGGTTTTATATGTTTGTCTTAATGCAGCAAATAGCAAAACCCATTCGAAGAGGGCAAGCTTAAGGGTTCTAGGGTGCTCCTCTCCCTACCCTGTAACACTTCCAGATCTGAATGAGCACCCTAGAGTGGGGCCCAGGGGCCTGTGTTTCATCTCTGGAGCTGGCTTTCGTTCTCCTTGAAATTTTCACTTGTGCCTTAACTTTCCATTTCCCTCTTAACCTTCCATTTTCCTCTTGTGGTCACTAGTTTTTCACTGTGCCGTTAGCTTCCCTCACCATAGAGGGTTGTATCCAGACACAAACCCATCCCTTCCCGGGTCTAAACTAGTGGAGGGTGCTAGGGTGCTCTCTGAGTCCTCTTTAGGCCCTTCAGGGGCTCTGTGAGACCAAGATCTCACTGGTTTGATTTTGCTACCTTTTTTCAAGAATTTATTTTATTTTTTAAAAGTTTTGAATATTTATTTATGCATAAAAGAACTGGGGTGTAGGCCAGAAGTGCCGGGGCAGGGGTTTTAATGAGAGAGTTCACCAGAGACAGAGTGGGGAGCAGAACAAGCAGATGTACTGAAATACACTGCTGAGGGGAGCAGCCGGAGGCAGGAGAGGTCTGCTGCACTATGTGGGTCACCTCCCTGGCTGGTGGATTGAACTCTGGCTGCAGCAGTGATACCTTGGTGGCACTGAGACTTAACCCTTATGCCACCAGGGAGGCCCACCTTTTTTCTTTTATTACATCTCTTGGCAGTTTCATTCCAAAACTCTACATCCACAGCATGAACTATTCTCTGTAAATGTTCCCATTAATCATATTTCTACACATGGAACTAACAGGGTTAATTTCTCAGGCCTTTGTGTTCCTCTTTGTATTTATCTCTGTTAAAGTTCATCTCAGGAGATCAAAGTCTGTCCAAATCTGTTTGAGATCTCTTTCCGTCCTCTTTCGTAGAAACTTTCGAGTCCTCTGCCAATTTGGCCACTGATGTCTGGTCAAGGAGCTAATAGCAATGTGAGTACCTTGCTAGAGGCCTTCCTCATAGTTAATGAGACTTAAAAACTTGGCATCTTTTGGGATCCTCTAGGGCTGTCATCAGCCCCAGCATTATTTGCATTTAAATGACTATTAAAAAGGAAGTTTATTTACAAGGGGAGTTAGAAAAAGGAGGAGCGCAAGAAAGAGAGAGATCAATTGACCTGTTTCCAAAATGCCATCTGTCCTAAGGCAATACCAGATGCAAATCAAAGCCAAACACACCAGGGACCCCAGCCCACCTGCCTTCAGTGTTTTAAAGGTCCAACTGGCTAGTCACTTGCCCTGGTTCCCAGTGACCCCTTATTCAGGAGGTCAGGTTCAAGGGAGTTGTCCTCTGCGTGGTGTGGGGTGGATTCTGTTTAGGACATTACTCTCTAGCTGGGAGTTTGCTCGCTGCTCCTCTGACACAGGCATCTGTAGTTCAACGGAACTGTCTGACTCTGTGGTTGTGATGATGTCTTCCCTCTCCCTGCTCTGTTTACACCATCACCTGTGGGGGTGGGGGTGGGGGTGGGAGGGAGAGGGAAAGAGAGAGAGATACACCATCACCTGTGTATGTGGGGTGGGGGTGAAAGGGGAGGGGGGAGAGAGAGAGAGAAGTTTCAGCTTATTTGTGGCCAGATGAAGATAAAATTAGAATTTTCAAAATAGTAGGAAGTGAAAATTATATCTTGTTTCTCTCAGCTTCATTACCCATACCCCACTCAAGCCCAAACTCTAGCACTCAAGAGTTTTGCCCTCAAGTCCATATTTAGCCAAAGACTCAGGCCATTGAATTATTGTATGTAAACTTTTGCACATACATGCTTCTTAAGGAAGTATAATTAGATAATGTAATTGTACCAAAAAGGCTTTAAAAGGCTAAACCCAAAATGTCTTTATGGCAAGACCGCTTTTAGCCATGGTTGCTAGTGCATGAAAAGCACCTGGAATCCTGCACTATTATATCATTCATGATCTTTATCCAATCCTCTCCATACCCTCTTCCTCCTCCCTCTCCCTGCTTTGAAAGAGCAGCCAAAACCCAACTGCAAACATCTCAATAAAACCTGAGCTTGCTTTCCTTCTTCAGGATGCTCCCAAACCTCTTTCGATGTGCTGGTCTCCCTTCCCAGGGCAAGTAAAAAAGGTGCATGGTGACCAAGGAGCTTTAGTAATCTCAAGGAAATCTTTTGCATACCCTGTACTTTAGCTTTGTGATTGCTTTGCTTTCTCCCTCTGTCCCCTCCTTTTGTTTTCTAATCTAGTAATAGAGAAAATAGACTCCCTTTGCAGGAGGACTTCTTGGCTATGCTCAGATGTGCTCAGCTTCTTTGCTCTTGGGTAGGTTAGACCTATTTCCAAAGGTCCTTCAAACCCTGACACTTCTCTTGGTTGCCCACCATTTCTGGACAGCTTGGGATGGCAGCTCATTCAGACTTCAGCAAAGGATGGGCAGGTTTGCTCAGGACCAGACAAACAAGCCTAGATGAGTTCCTATGCTTGCCCAGTCTGCTTTCTCTTCCACTGTCTGCTCCTCTATGCCATTGCATCGTATATGAAATATTTGTACCATAGCATCCTTTCTGAACAACTCCCCCCCACCCCCCACACATATTCCACTTGGGTCAACAGAGGAGCCTCTCTCTGCCTAGCCATCATCTTCCACCAGATCCTCTCTTCAGTTGGCCTCCCAGCAACCATTCTGCCCTGCACTCAGGAGAGCAGAGTTGGAGAGATGTGGTGTCAGATGGATAGCAGAGAGAAATGGAATGACTCACAAGCTAGATGCAATTAAGCTGCAAAGCCTAGATTGTGAAAAACACTAATAGATTGACATGGAGATTGTGGAATGGAGGAAGGGACATGGAACCAGAAGAGAGATCCTTGTAAATAAGGAACATAAAATCATACTATGACAAGAAAATCCCTGAATAAAAGAAATATTTCCAAACTGGTGATTTATCTTTTCTGGGAAATTATATTTATACCACAAAATTCAGATGTAGCAAAATAACTGCAAGTTCTTGGATCGTGTTATCAAGTTCAAATCACCCAGGCCCTCACTATTTATTTCTCTCGACAATACCGTTTCTAGTTGTATCTCTCCAGAATCTAACACAAATGCCTGCCTGGCACACAGTAAAAATTTGTTGGATGGACGGGCAACCAGCTGGAGAGGGATACAAACAGGCGTTTATAAAATATATACTCAAAAGGCGACCTCCCTGGTGGTTGGTATAGGAGTTAAAGTCTCAGTATTATCAAGCTATTGCCAACACCATGGAATGAGTTCAATCCCTGGCCAGGGAGCTGACCCACATATGGCACAGAGGACTTCTCCTGTCTCGCCCGCTGCTCCCCTCAGCAGTGTGTTTCAGTGGATCTGCCTGTTGTTCAGTGGATCTGTCTCTGGTGAATCCTCTTACTGTTCCCTCCCTAGCCCTGTACCTCTGGCCTACACCCCAGTTCTCGGATGCATAAATAAATAAAAATAAATCTTTTTAAAATATATCCCCAAAAGAAGTGAAAGCAGGGACATGAACAGATATTTGTATACCCATGTCCATAGCAACATTATTCATGATAGTGAAGAGATGGGAGCAACACAATCCCTTGGCAGATTAGCAGATCAACGAAATGTGCATATACACACAATGGAGTACTCCTTAGGCTGAAGAGGAAGAAAACTTTCACGTGCTACAACAAAGATAAAACTTTAAGTCATTATAGTTCACATTTCACATTAAGTGAAATCAGCCAGCTGCTAAAGAACAAATACTGTCTGATTTCCCTAATATGTCACCTTCATAGGAAGAGAAAGTGGAATGATGGGTACCGGGATCTGAGAGGAGGAGAGAATTGAGAGTATTGACTGTACAGAGAAGACAGAGCTAATGCCAGATTTAAAAAAGATATTTAAAATCAGTCCGAACCAATGCAAAACACTTTAAAAAGTGGTCAAGAGTACTTAAAGCAGTACTAACTGGAGCTGAGGAACAGTGACCAAGGAAGGAGACCTGTCACTGTCAACGGGGTTTTGCCTGCATGCACAGTTAGTTGCAAGACCACTCAGACTCAGGGGTTAAGCAACAACAGGCCTATTTTAACAAACTGGAGACTGGCAGAAAGAAACATTTTTGAGATCACATGAGGCCAGCCATCTTACCCCAGATTGAATCCACAGTGTCCAGAAGTCCCAAACAAAGTCCACTCATGGACGATAAGGTGACAGTACAGCAGGCCACAGCAGCAGTCTGAAGGCCGGGCCCGACACCGGACCAGACGGCAAAGGACTCAACAGCAGCAGGACTCAGGTGGTGTTGGAGAACCAGAGGCTGTGGTCAGCTTTTTGAGATGTGGGGCTGAGCCTGATGGTACTCCTTGCAGACAATGTCAGAGGCAGAGCCAGAGGCAGGTACAGTGGCCCACTCTGCAATAGCGTATGAGGTGTGGAAGCCTAGAAGTCTGTGAAGGCCTGGTGAATCTCACAGGGGTAGCTGCTTAATGTGTCTCTCTCTTCAGAGGCTGGGAGCAGAACCCTTCTTCAAAGGTGGTCCAAGGAGTGCTTCCTCTTTGAAGGACAGATGCTGACTTCTTGAAAATGATCCAATGAAAGTTTCTTGTTTCAGAGGCTGGGGACAAACTGACTTCTTCAAAGGCTGGGAACTGGAACCCTCATCTTTCTTCAGAGGCCCAGAGCAGAATCACTTTTCTCTTTGGAGGCTGGCTGCACATTCCCTCAAGCAGAGTCTTGCTCTGCCTTATATCCCCTCGAGGGTCCATCACCTTTGAGGCCTGATTGGACCATTTTTTTTTTTCATCCCAAGTGTCTGATTGGACCAGTTAGCACCAATCAATTACTATCTATTTTTCAGTCTGAATAATTAATGAAGTAAACTTGAATTTAATTGGTTGATTTAGCTTGCTCCTGACTGGCTCATTTTGAAACCTAGAGCCAGATATTAGAGGGGGAAAGCCCAGCTGGGCCTGCACTAGGTCAGGGCAGGCTGGTGGGCCAATTGGCTCTAGGGGGTTACAGCCAGAGCTGGCTGAGGCAAGGGCACTTCAGCCCTAACAAAGCTGCCTTGCCCTGCATCTTCCAGAGGCCTTGGGGATCCAGTTACAGTACTACTAAAATGTGTGGACTGAACCATAATGCTAGGCAAGACTCTCAGAAGTTTTTAATCCTGCTGACCCCTAGGTCCCCCTGAGTCCCTTTTGAAGAATTGACTTTTTATTTTGAAAATTGTTAAACATAACAGAAAAGTTGTACGAATAGCCCAGTAGGTGCCTGTCTGATTCCCCCTTGATGTGAGAATGTAGATGCCTTTGATGTCGCTTCTGCACCATCCTGCTCCAGGAACACTGTTGCCTGTCGCCTCCTGGGGTGGTCTCTGTGGGCAGGTGTGGGTGTGGTGTGTTGAGGATCAAGCTGGAACAGCCGCCTCTGATCAGCCGTACTCAATGTTCGTTCTTCTGGCTCTTGCATGTTTAAATGCTTTTTTTTTTTGAACCTAGAGCCAGATATTAAAGGGGGGAAACCCAGTTGGGCCTGTACTAGGTCAGGGCAGTCTGGTGGGCCAGTTGGCTCTAGGGGGTCATGGCCAGAGCTGGCTGAGCCATTACTGTCCTGCACCCATGTGCCAGTCTGCTGTTCCTACCAGAATATGCCAGTGTGTGAGCCGGGTCATCCCAGTATGCATGTGAGTCCACATCCACGGATGAAGAAGCGAGACGCATGGCAGCTTGTTAGCAAGGTCAGAACTTAAGTTCAGAACAACTGCCTTTCAATTCCCAGTGGGTTCTGATGTACGCAGGGACAAAGCAGGAGCGTGAGATGGAGTGGGGTCAAACGTGGAGGAGGGAAGCAGTGGGGTCAAACAGGTAGGGGCAGGAAGTGCGCACAGCTCAGAGCTACTTAGCATGTTTACCTTGGTCTCTGGAAATATATCAAGTTTGTTATTAAACAAGTCCTCAAGAGGCAGCCCATCTGCAAGGTGACCCGCAGATAATTTGTGGCCTACCCCCTGCTGGTGACTAGAACTAGACAAGCAGAGGCTTGCTGAAAGCTGGGTCGGGTTGAACTGGCTAGGCTGCACAGCATGTGCCAACATCAGAGCTGATTGAGTAAATCTTCATAAAGTCTCCTTCCCTTAGATGTTTACCCAAGGCTGCATCTACCTCTAATACAGAACTTCCACATCTTCTGATACACACAACTTTGTGCTTGACCGTATATGGGATTGTACTATTATGTAAGTATGGGTGACCCTCAAACAACGTGGTTTGAACTGTTTGGGTGCACCTACGTAGATTTTTCTCTATCTTCAAATTTTGCATTCATGAATTCAACCCACCCGAGATGTCTGTTGGCTGACTGTGCAGATGTCGAACCCATAAATAGAGGGAGATCATAAGGTCGCTTGAGCAGCCATGGATTTCAGTACTGCAGTACTAAAACCCAAACCCCTAGGGATGACTTAGTTGTTTTGGGGAACTTAAAAGTTAAAAGCAGGTTTTGATCACGTGGAGAGTCAGTGATCCTACCCCCAAGTTGTTAAAGGGTCAACAGTAGACACTTTCATCTGATTTAAATTTAAGCGTAATTTTGCATGTTTTTGTGTATGTGTGTACTTGAGTTAAGCATTACCTTTTTCATAGAGTCATCTTTTAAAGTCATCTTTGTAAAGTTGCTTGAACACGTAAGGGTTTGTGTTTCTCTTCTATCAAGAATGTAGGGTTGTGTCTGCTGCTGCTGGTTTAGAGGGTTGAGGATTTTGAGACCGAGAGCTCTGATATTTTCTTGGCATTTTCTTCATGGCCCCAAGATGGCTGTTTAAACTCCAGCCTTGTGTCAGAGTACCATGCAGAGAAGTGGAAAAAGAGAAGGAAAGAACAAAATAGCACACCTCTTCTCTCCTTTAAGTTTCCTTTAAAGAACTTTTTCAGATACCTAAATTATATTTCACTGACTGCTCCTCTACAGTGGCAGCTAAGGGAAAGGCTTTTGAGGGAAACATTTCTGCCACTAATAATGTTGGGGTTTGCTTAGTAAAGAAGAGAAGTTGGATGCTGAAAGGTAGGTGACCATCTCAACCTATATTAAACACTTACCTACGGGGTGTGCTTCTGAATTTCTGTCTTTCTGGCACCTGTAACCATATATTTTAATGACTAGAACATAATTCATTTGGAAATTTTAGGAGTCTGGTTTTTACTTTTGCCTTCTCTACATTTCACATGTAAGTTTGCTTCGAGGTTTAGATTTTAACCCAGGCTTTTGACTTTTTTCCCCCTCTTTAAAAGTAGTGTTTATTTTTTGCAGCAGTTTTGTGTTTACAGCAAATTTAGGTGGAAAGTACACTGAATTTCCACGTACCACCCTCCCTCCCATGAACACACACATGCTTAGCCTATTTCATCATCAACATCCCCTGCCTGAATGGTACATTTGACACAATCACATCTCACCTCACATCTGTGGATTACATTAGGGATCAGTCTTAATATGGCACATTTTATTGGCTTAGACAAATGGATAAAGCTATATATTCCATTACAGTGTAATAGAAAATAGTTTCACTGTGCTAAAAGTCTGTTGGTTCCCATTATTCATTATTTCTCTCCCTGATGCCTGGAGACTAGGCATTTTTCACTGCCTGTATAGTTTTTCCTCTTCCATAATGTCAAATGTAATTCTAATCATACAGTATGCTTGACTTCTTTATTAATGTAAAATAAAACCTCCACATTTTGAGATCTGTTATCTTAATTAAATTCATTGCTAGAATACATCTTATAAGAGATGCCAGCTGGAGAACTTCCTGGAGTTATTTCTAGATTTGACTTTTGGTAAGATGTTTTACGTGAAATCTCTGCTTTTAAAATTCCTATTTTGGAAGAATTTTCCTCAGCACTGCAGATTTTATTTTTTTTGTTCTACTTCAACTTAAAGTTCTTAGGTCTTAATTTTGTTCTGTCTATAATGCTCATAAGTTCTTTGGACAAGATGTGCACTTTATACCCAGAAACACGGATCACTAGGGAAATGGTGAAGTCCTACCAGGTTTGCCAGCCTGGAATTTTTTAGTATAAGCACAGAAGCATATTGAAGTCTCCAGTCTACTCCCCACCACATCAGCAAAATACAGAAAACAAAGAAGTTCTTTTGATGATTTAAAGTGGAGTGTATCTAATCCATTCATGGAGAGCGTGGTCTGGCCTTAAGCCATTTCTGCCTTGGATGCCCTTTCTTCACATCTGTTTATCTCTATGATACAGTTTTGGGCACTGCAGCTTCTACTTGAAAGGAACACATAGAAATCAGAGTACCTCTTCAGCTGCTACATAACCTTTGAGAAATTAATTTGGGCTGGTATAAAATAAGTGCTTCTAGAAATGTGCAGAATCATGCCAGGTAGACCTTGGTTGGGAAAGTTTTTTCTTTCTGGTGCACTAAGCATGCATTTTTTTTAAAAAAGTAGGCATGTTTTTCAATTCAGTTTTTCCTCTTGATAGAAAATAAATCAAAATTTTCTCAACCACATTTTGACTTTAAAGCATAACATCT
The DNA here is from genome assembly GCA_019455555.1 of Galemys pyrenaicus. Lineage (NCBI taxonomy): Eukaryota > Metazoa > Chordata > Mammalia > Eulipotyphla > Talpidae > Galemys > Galemys pyrenaicus. Next base: position 11,191,567 of record JAGFMF010011381.1, read on the forward strand.
ATTTTGCTTCTATAGTGTGTGGCCAGCTGGGTGTGGAAGGCAAAGGAGAGAACCTGAGGAAGGCAGAGAGCCAACACGTAAATTAGTCTCTTTTGGGTAAAATCTTTCATATCTACATAGGAGGAAGCCTTTGATTGAAAATGTTTCTACCAAGCTTGGAGTTACTTTTGAAACCCACCCTTCCTTTTTTTCCTCCCATAGGAAAACCTCAATGTTTTGCAACATGATGAAGGCCACAAATTGTTATCAAATAAAAAAAACCTTTCATTCAGTAAATTCATTTCTAACTTTCAGACATTGTGCCAAGGACTTTCAGCCTTGTTGCTTTCCCCAACAAGATACACTATCAGCTTTTGATGTTTGCCCTCTGAAGTCATAAGGCCCAGAATCAAGCAGACTATCTCCTAATTGGTACAACTGAAAAAGCGGAAAGCAGGCTGAATTCTGCACTTTATTTATTTATTTATTTATTTTTTGCTTCATTACTGCAGCCCAGATGTCTGATGACCTGAGGGACCACCATCTGGTAACTATTATCTTGATGTGGGTTGCTCATTTCCCTGTCGCCTGACCTGACCGGTAAATCTCCCCAGACCCCTGAGGTTCTAATAACATAACTAGTTGGAAGAATTAGATTCTAAAAAGGTGGCTGATAGTGTTCATGCCTAGCAATTTCATTCAGTCCTCTGTACTCATATTTGCGGTTCACATAGATAGACTTTTGGTTAATGAAAGTGGGTGGCTTTAGTCTTTGAACTTGTAAACAAAAGCAAATTGCCTGGAGAGGAAGCTGTCGGTTGTGACACATCGGTGGTGCAGGGGGCCTCCGCCAGAGCCCCTTTAAATGAGGGGCACCCTGTATCCTTGACTGGGACAGTTCGAACTGGACAATCTGAGCGGTGAGTCCTGGCAGGGGCCCCGCTGAAGTGTATGTTTTTTGTTCTCCGTTGGGTACGACTCTCGGTACTCAGGGTGGCTTTGCTAAAACAGGGATGCAGTTGTGTGATGGAGAAGAGGAACTGCTCCTAACGATACTGAGTTCAGGGGAAATTTTATAGTTTCTGCCATGCATAGAGTTGTAGAAACTTGTTTAATTAATCATGGAACTAGTTGTATTTGCTTTGCTTTGGCATCTTTTAAAGGAATCAGTTGGCTATCAGTCTTTCAGAAGACCCCGAGCACACACACACAAAATGCTGAAGATTAAAGTAACTATCTTCCTGTCTTCAAAAGGCAAGGCAGGTGGATTTTAGAACAATATTTTAAAAAGAGTCTTTAGTGTAATATATGTGTTAGACAAGAACAAGGAAGAATGTAGTGAAATACAAATGATAATTAGGATGTGAGAATGAAGGGAATAATAATGTATTGTTTTAGAAAAATAAAACTAACCCGCAGTGTGTTGACTGACAGTTTCCCCAGGAAAACTGCAGAAGACCCAGTACCTGGCATTTGCTTCCCAAAGTTGTTTTCCACATGCTCATGTCATAGGTCCTTCATAATAGTACTGTGGGACAGAAAAGCCATTATCCCATTTAATACATGGAAAATAAAGAGTGTCCCAAGATTAAATGACTTGCAATGGTCACTGGAGGAGTATTTGGCGAGAGTCCAGACTAGAACTTGGGTTTCCTGATTTTAATCACACTGGGCCATGACCCTGTTCAGGTATATAAGTGGGATACAGAAGGCCTATCTGGGAGATAGAAATAAACAAGTAAACAAATTGGCTGCCACTGGGACATGTGCTTAGATGCAAACAAGGAATGTGAAAGCCAGGAGAGACATTTAAGGAGGGTGATCAGAGAGGACCCGAGTGAGTATATTTCTTCAACAATTTGAGGATTGTGGAGTGACCAGTCGGACTAGGATCCAGAGGGGAATGGTCCCACCCTGCAGACAAGTATAAATGTCCTGAGGCAGGGAAGAGACTAGAGTGTTCTACGAATTTTGAAAAGTCTGGTATTGTTTAGAGGTTAAAGTGTCAGAGAGAGAGCAGAGTAAGTGAAGTTGGAGAGAAGGGCAGAGACAGGAAGTGGAGAGGATTTCTGATTTTATTCTAAGTGCAGTGAATAGGGAGTCATGTGATTGCAGCATGGGCGTGATCTGACTTACGTACATGTTTCAGAGGTCATTTGACCTCTGAAGTTGGAATGGATTGAGGATGTTGTTATTTCTCGGACAGGTGAGAGTTGATGCTGACTGGTTTTAGAATGGCTCAATGGCAGGGAAAGGGTAGGTAGATTTGAAATTCAGTTTGGAGTAGAACTTTTGGTGTTTGGCTACTGCCAAGGGTTTGGAGGATTGGGGAGGCAGCCTGTGTCGTGGCTCTTAGTGTGCATAGCCCTGAAATCAGGCCATAGTTGAAAATCCTTGCTTCTCTACTTTATCCTCTCTGACTGCTTTCTTAATCTGAAAGATAGGGGTAATCAGATTACCCGCCTCCAGGTTCAGTGAATGGCATAAATGAGATCACATGGATGGTACAAATGCTCAGCATAGATGGTCAGGAAGACTCCAGTATGTGGCTACATGATGGTTTGTGTCCACCTTGACCAGAACAGCCTCAGTGGAGGGGGCAGTGGAGCCAGACTGGACCAAAAGCTACCATGAGGGACCTGAGTACCGGCAGAAGTCCCCTTTCTATCCAGTCTCTTGAGGGGGAGCAGCTGGATGTATAAAGATGTGTAATGGGTGAAAAGTGTTCCTGGCATTCCAAGAATGAAACTACATTAAATGAGGTTAAACTGTTATCCCCTTTAAAGGAGGAGGGATTTGGATTTGACCACTGTTAAAGTCTCTGTCAGTTTTTGAATTTGCTTCTAAATTTCTTTAAAAATTATGGGTGAACTAATTACACTTTGATAGAGAAAGACCTAGAGAAGTAAATGTTATTATTTAAATTTTTTTCTAGAGAAAAATGTTTACCTCTGTCAGAAATGGTTTACTTTGTAACAATTTGCAGACCCAGTTTAGAATAAGACTATCCCAGAGTACATTGCAAAAGGAAAAAAAACAAAACAGGTAAGACAGTGTCCATCTCTACAACTTCTTATTAAAAAGTAACCAAAGAAAGGTGTGCTATTGAGAACAGTCTGGAAGGACATCTCCACCAAGGAATGCCAGCGCCAATGGTGTTACTGGTGAGATTTGTTTTTCTCTTTAGACTTTTCTTTTAAATGCAAGTGGCTACTTTTCTAAACAGTACATGGAAAATGTTTTCCTTTTCCCTTTTGAGACAATAACCTCTCATTATTTGAGAACTGCTTGTCCTGGATTTGTATTATATGGGTGAGCCAGTCACCTGGTCTTGATTTGTATGGTTCTGGCTCCTGGTCTGATAAGTGTTGCCTTTACAGTCTTCTCTTTAGAACAACAAGAATGTAAGGTTGTCTGGGCCAGAAACTTGCCCTTCTGCTCATTTGCACAACTCTTTAGGTACAGTGGAGGTGTTGAGGAAATGCATTTCTGCTGAGTCATCCTCCCACTAGGGTCTTCTGCCAAAATGTCGACTGTCTTTGGTGATGAGTATCATGTCATCAAGGAGAGAATCAATAGCTTTACTCTAGGTACGATGAAAGACCTTAGCTTATTCAACCAAATCAGGATTTTTTTTTTTTTAGTGAGCTCATCTTTATATTAATGTTCTTAAGTGATGGTGCCTCTTTGTGTGATTTTAGAAAGAAACAAAATATTGAGGTTTCTAATCAATTCTTCAAATCATATTTTCCAGCTGACTGTTAAGAGACTAGTTCTTGAACGTATGGCTGGCCCTCAGAGGGGCTCTTCTCCACAAGGGGAGCTACTTCACCCAGAAAGTTTCCTCAGATTGACAGTAATGCTCAGGGAGCCCGAGTTATGTCACTGTTCAGGTGACTCAGTCAGTGATCAGTGATAGGACATGAGACAGAAGGTACTGACGGCAGGATTTCTCAGAGTGAGTCAGTTTCTTTTCCTGTCAGGGTTCCATGGGCTGGAAGGCTGACTGATCTCTCGGTCAGTGGATTGCCCTCTGAGTCAGGGACAGAATGTGCGCCTCCCCAGCAGTCCTCCAGTCTGATTCGCCATGTAAACAAGTCCTGAAAGGGCGTGCAAGTCTCGGGTCTTGTAAATGATGTGATGTTCATTTCTGTTTCAGCTTTAGAGTATTTAGCTAAGACAGAGCAATGGCAAATTTTAGTCAAGGACTCAAATTGTTATAACATATATGGAGTTTTTATTTTTAAGAATTTGTGAACATCTGACTTATTTAACATTTGATAAATATATAAATATAATTTTTTATATAAACTTGTCACTAACTATAGTACCCATAGAATTCCCCACACCACTTCACCAGTGCACTATCACCTCAGTCCCTTGTGCTCTTTCTGCCTTCATTCCATTCCACAAAGTGCCTCTGATTTGTCTTTGTCTTTTTATTTGAGTTGTGCTGTGATTTTTTATTGTTATTTTTCTTTTCCTTGATCCCTTTATATTCCTCCTAAAAGTGAAACCACCGGATATTTTTCTTTTTCCTTCTGACTTATTTCACTGAGCATAATCCCTTCTAGCTCCATCTATGTTTCTACAAATGAGTCTAGCTTATCTTTTTTGATTGCTGAATAGTATTCCATTGTGTATATGTACCACATCTTCTTGATCCAGTCATCTACTTTAGGGCATTTGGGTTGTTTCCAGGTCTTACCAATTATAAATAGCGCTGCAATAAACATAGGGGTGCAGGTACTCTTTTGAATCACTGTCTTTGTGTCCTTTGGATAGATCCCTAGGAGTGAAATTGCAGGGTCATGTGGTAGCTCCATTTTTAGTAGACTGAGGAACCTCCATATATGGAATATTTTTGCCTTTGCATTCCAAGAGACAATATTGCGTTTAGGGCTAAGAGGCATCATCTGTGCAACATCTCTGGTGCAAGAATCTGTGCTCAACTTCGTGCGCTTTCTAGCTCTGTGTCCTTGGGCAATTAATCTCCATGTGCCTCAGTTCCTCTCCTATCAAAAAGGGATAAAGGTCAGAACTACCTTTGGAAGGAATGAATTATTAGCTACAGAGTAATTCTAATTACTTTGTGCTCTGAGTAGCAACTCTTTGTTCCTGATTCTACATTATTAATGATATTGTTAGAGTAATAAAGAATATTAGGCATTAATTCTAAAATAGTGAATTTATGTTGTGATTTTTGGGGTAAATAGGATGGGTGAAAAGTAGCAAATCCATAGATCTGGGCAGAGTTTTTAAAGTCACTGAGGAGGAGGACAAGAAGGAGGAAGGCAGCCAGGATGAGTGATGGTGGTAATGATGATGGTGAAGATGTACCCAGTTTAATCTGCCAGGCGGTCATGACCGGGGCTGTGCTGTAGCGCTTGGCGCTACTCTACGGAACCTCAGACTCCCCTCTGAGGCACTGCTATCGTGGCAAGGACAGAGACATGTAGAGAGGTTGAGGGGCCTGTCCAGGACCCGGCTGCTCTCTGGGCCATTCCTCCACTAACGGCTGCGCCTCCCCGAGCTGTAGCCCCAGCTTCCTGGGCAGAGGGGCAGGCCTTGCAGGACCCTGTGCTTCTTCTTTCCCTGCCCAACCCCTGAGCCAGGTGTTGGCTCTCAGTGGCTTTAGCCTTCCTTATGATATTTCCACTCCCCAGTGTGGTCTGCAAAGTGAAAGTCAGTTCATTTCCTCAACATTGTCTGCATAAAATCATGGAGCGAATTCTTTTCTTTAAAAACAAACAAGCGCTCTCTTGCCCCTCCCTCTCCTGGTTCTACTGGCCTGGAAGTCCCACTTTATTGCTGTTCCTTTTCTCCTTGATAAACTTTTCTTTCCTTAAAAAAATAATTAAAAAAAAAAAAAAACCCCAAGCTGCACAAAATCTGCATTGCTATTTAATGTACTTGGAAATCCCCCAAGATTTGGGCAGAAAGGAAAAGAAGGGCACATGCCATGCTGAACATCTCTGTGGGGTGACCCTATTCACATACATGCTCTACGGAGCCCTTATAGCAGCTGGAGTTGCATTTCTAATCCCCTTTTTGAGACAAGAAAACTGACTTTACAGGTTGACTAGTTTGATGTCCTATAGCTACTGTGTTTCTGCAGGGGTTCAAGCCCAGGTCTAGCACATCCTGAAGCTCACATACCTCCTTTCCCCTCTCCCAAGTGCTCACTGCCTGTGTGAGTCACTGGCAAGAATTGTAGGGGTGCAGAAAGGGAGTAGGGAGGGAAGGTGCAAATTTCATCTTATCAGCAGTTGTGAATGGGGGGGGCCCTGCCATATTTCTCTCATTCTTTTTCTTTCCCCTCCCCCAACCCCTGTTTGTTTTCTATTTACTATTCTGCCTCTTTCCCTGGGAAAGGAAGCTTGGACTTCTTTTGACAGTCTTATGTTTTGAAATTGCTGACTTAAGGAGAGTTCTTTGAAGAGCTGCTAATGGCTGTGGCCATTTAGCCCTGGATGCAATTATAACCACTTAGCTGGGGTCTACTTTCCTGTTCCTGCTGTTTTCTTGAAGGTTGTAAACTGCCTGGAAGGGCTGTGAACTTATCCAAGTAGATCTTATTTCAGCTGAGCGATAGCAATCAAATCTTGCAATCATGTCCTTCTCGGTTCTGTCATTGTCGCTAGCAACCGGTACCAATGGGGTAACGCACACCACACAGGTGGGGTTCTCCATCAACTAGGGCAGATGACAGGCAAAATACCCATTCTCCCAAGGATGGGAAATTGTTTGTAATGTAATTATGAAACTGTTTCCTGGCACTCAAACACCTGCTTTCTCCCTGCCCATGAGCCTCTAAGAGGGAAAGAACTGGGGCAGGATGTTTGCAGAAGGTGGCATTGCTGTCCTGCTTGCCTGGAAACCATGTGGCCAGCCTGACTACCTGAGTCCACTCTGCTCAGTGGGCCCCTCCAAACCGGGGCTTGTGGGTGGCAGGAAAGGAAGGTGGTGCCACTTGCCCCCAGCCCCTCTCCACCCCTCCACCTGACCCCTGGGGCTCCCTAGGTAACCCTGCTGGGGGCGGGGGCTGTGTCCCAGGAAAGCAGAGGTAGTTGTCACAACCTAAATTCAGCCACTTGATATTCCTAAACCAAAAGAAAGATAAGAACTGGGGTTAGGTAAGCTAGGTGTGTACAGAAAACTAGCGCTCTAGGGAGATGGCGGATTCACATCCTCAAGACTCCATCTCGAATCTTAGGGCTTGGACTAGGGTGCTTCTAAGGGTGTCTGAGGTCCGTCTGGTCATCGTGGCAGCTCAGCCCCCTACCGTTATCTTTCGTTGGCACTTTTCTTCACATTTCTGCAAGCTCGCGGTCGTTATGCTGGCATAATCTGGGCGGAATGGTGGTCTTGTGTTGTCCATGATTCACCTGTCAACAAAAACTTGTCAGGAATGCAGGCTAGCGCTGGAGGGTCACATCACGCTTTTTAAGGAATACAATGTGTTAACAATTTAAGGGACACAACTGAGTATTCTAAGGGTCCTGGCTGCCATGGCTAACAGAGAGGCCATTTTCCTAGTTTGCATTTTGCTTGTGTGCTTTCATAGAGAACCATGGTCTCTAGCCTCCTGCTTATGTTGGGAAGGTGGGGTGGGGGTGGGTACCTGCTGACTTCTCACCACAGCTGGGAAGAGTCACTCCTTTCAGGATTTGACAAAAGTTCCTGCACACCAACAGGCTTGCACCGTAACCCTTTTTACTTTTAATTTGAGGAAAAGAATGCTTTCAGCCAAAGGAATAAGCAGGGGAGGTGCTTGCTTTGACGTGGGACAGGGCAGCATTGGAAGACTGGCTATTTCCCCTGATGTGAAACCTGTCGATAAACAAGCTCTCCCCTTAACGATGCTGGGTGGAAGAAGGAGGATCAGATAGGAGGTACTGGGCCTGTCCTCACTCGCTCCTCTTCTTCCTTTAAATTTAACTCTCATTCCTGGTTGGAGAAGCTCAGACTTGGGACCCAGGACCAGCTCCCCCAGGGCATCTGCCAGAGTGTCTGCCAGCTCTCCTCGAACCCCCCCCACCCCCCTCCCCCCGTGGCCTGTCCCCACCCTCTCTCAGTGCAGGTGTTATGGCCTTGCTCAATCACTCTCTCCAGGAAGTGTGTCTCTAGGTGTTCACGGGAAGGGCAGGGCAAGCCTGGGTGCAGGAGAGGCCCTGGACATGGGTGACAGGCTAGTGAGCTGGCCACCTCCTTTTTAAGTAAGTGTGAAGCTGACAGTTAAAATGGCACTCCACAAGGGACGTTACAGCTCTGGACACTTTATAAAACTCTTTAGAAGGTTTTGTCTTTTACTACTACAGTAGCAGGGGGAAGCCATAACCTCCCTTGATGTTAAAGATTCTGTGGACCCATAAAGTGAGAAAAAGAAAAAGCAGGAGGGGGGAGAGTGAGGGAGGGAGGGAGGAAGGAAGGAAGAAAGGATTAGGTCCTCTGGGCAAGATTTAATTTAGCCATTTATTTAACCTGCTTCCTCTTTATGCCTAATTACCATGAGTAAGGACAGTGACAGTATAGCTTGATTGATTGATTTGGAATTGATTAATTTTTATTTTATCAAGGCACTGACTTCCAAACATTTGCTCAGGTTTCTAGGCTTGCAGTTTGTGTTGCTTTGTGCAGCATGAGTCAGTTTTCCCACACTTTGTAACGACTAGGAGGAACCTTGGCCTTGAGCCTGAGAGGGTGGAACACTCGTGGGTCTGCTTCAGGGAGCAGACAACTGAAACCTGCTAAGGAACCCAGAGCCATGAGCCTGCTTGGGATTCCCTTGACCTAGTTGCTGATTCCGCAAAGATGTTGTCTTTGCCTGTGGATGGGGTGGAGAAGAAGGAATGGACTGAAGGCATATTCATGAGGTGATTTGTTAATGTGGGTGTGAGGGGAAAGGGAGTTGACATGAGTTGGTGATGTTCGTGCCCCAAGATTGGGACATCAAGTGGATGATCTCACCACAAATTGAGACAGAAAACACAGGAGAGATAAAGATATCCCCTTCCATTTTGGACTTTTTGAGGTTGAGTGTTCATGGGATCCAGTAGAGATGTCCATCAAGCAACTGGGTCTTCATGTCAGAAGTCTGGGTAGGAGGTACAGGTGCTGGCAGTGTGCATGTAGAAGTCAAATCCACAGAGCTGGAAGAGTGTGTGTGTGTGTGTGTGAAGAGCATTGAGCTGAGAACAGGACTTGGGGACAGTGGCAGGAGAGATTCCTGTGGGGCCCGAGGGGACATGGGTTCCTCAGGGTGGTTCACTGTTGATGTGATCCGAGTGAGGTGAATGGGGGATGCCATTCCCAGGAGATCTACGTAGAAGAAGTCTACAGAAATAAATCAGGCTCAAATGTCTTGTTAAGGAAACTAGGTATAATTATTTTCTCCTTCAAGGTTTATTGGGACGTTTATTAGGTTTGTTTGGAAATTGCATATGGGATCCTCAGGCCTCCTCTGTTCTCTGTATTCTCTCTCTACCTGCCTGTTTGGAGCAACCATCAGAGCTCACAAGCCCTCTTTGCTCAGGCCTGGGGGTAGTGTCTCCCTGGGTTCCCCCTTCCTGCTACTGCCAAGAAACCCCACTCTATGCTCTTTTCCTGGTTAGCCTATTTTTACCTGAAAAAGTTATATAATCATTTTTAAAATTCAAACCATACAGAAGGATTTTCAGTGACAAGTCAGTCCCCTCACTCTCCCAGGCCCCCAATCCTCAGTCCTTGTTCTGGAAAACAGTTCTTGTTCCCAGTGTGGTGTCTGTACAGTGTGCTTCTGGAAATAACTCACTCATGAGCCAGATCCAGCCAGCTGCCTGTTTTTGTAAATAAAGTTTTATTGGAACACAGCGACACCCACTCACACATTATCTGGGCTGCTTTCCCACTACAACAGCAGAGCTGAGTAGTTGTGACAGAAAAAGTTTGCCAACACGTGCTCTTTGCATGTACACACTTGTGTGCGTATAGCCTTTTGGGGGATACACATGCAAGTGCACTGTACTTGCTTCAGTATTTTGCTTATTTCTGTTATATTGTAGAGACTGTCCCATTTGGGGCATGTAAATTTGTTCCAGGCTTTTTTACAGGGTATGGGTGTAATTAATCAATGCCCCATGAGAGGATGTCTTCATAGCTTTCCATTTCTAGTTTGACAAACAACCCTTCTGGGGACCTACTTGTGCACATAACTTCTTGGCATGTACGTGCCACCTTCTGGGTGGGTACATTTAAAGCTGGCAGGTAGTACCAAGCTGCCCTCCAACGTAGCTTTACACCCCGCACCCACTCTCAGTGAGTCAGGTTCTTTACATTTTAAGGACTAAAGCTAATCCTTGTGAGGAAATGGGGGTTTAACAAAATTAAAAACAAGGGAGATAGGGCCTCCTTGGTGGTGCAAGAGGTTGAGTGTCGCACTGTGGGGCTTCCACAGCCACTGCAGTGTGAGTTCAATCAACCAGGGAGGTGACCCACATGGCGCAGCAGACCTCTCCTGCCTCGCCTGCTGCTTCCCTCAGTGGTGTACTTTGTTCGATCAATCTGTCCTGCTCCCAACTCTGTCTCTGGTGAATCCTCTCACATACACACCCCCATGCCTCTGGCCTGTACCCCAGTGCTTGTGTGTATAAATAAATAAAGTAAAAAAATCTTTTTTAAAAAGCAAAGAGGACTATGCAGGTTTACTGAATTTGTATAATTTATAAACATTTTATAATCTCCAATACCTGCTCTAGTTTTCTTGGGTGTCTGCCCAGTGCTTTTATTTCTGTCACAGTCTATACAGGATATGAAAGCAAAATACCATAGGCTGGGTGGCTTATGAACAACGGAAATGTATTTCTCACAGTTCTAGAGGCTGAGAGACCCAGGCTCAAGATGCTGGCAGGTTCAGTATCTGGTGAGAACCCTTTTCCTAGTCCATAGTCAGCTGTCCTCTCAATGTGTCCTGACATGACCATAGAGGCGACAGAACTCTTGGGGTCTTTTTATAAGAACACCAATCTATCCACACCTCCCAGAAGCTCCCACCTCTTAATATCATATTGGTAATTGGGGTTCAACATGTGACTTTAGGGGGGCATACAAACATTTGGTCTACCAGACACTCACTGGGCTTTCCTTACGTGGCTTCAGAACTAGATTGAACAGAATCTAAAGGTAGACTCCACATGTATGTTCCTTTTGAGCCTTGGGTGGGCCAGTTGCATCTCCAGGAGCTTCTTGGATGACATCCAAATCTCTAGACCATAGCCCAAGCTGGAGTGATCCCTCCCCAAATATGCTAAGCAAGAGTACAGGGAATATAAGATAGTTGGCACCTATATGAGATATTTGTTAGCAGTGCTTATTTTGTTTTAAGTCAAGCATTTATCTATTATTTTCCTGTCTATTTGATAGCCAACATCTCTTAAAATTAGTTACAGTTAACACAAAATACCACAAAATGCCACCATTCCACACATTCACCTCTGGGCCCGGCATCTGTCTGGGAGGAGTAAATTTTGGTTGGACTGAACTAATTTTCTCTTAATATTTGAACTGAATTATTCCTTTTTCCTCTTACAGAATGAAGATATTCAAATGTTGTTTTAAATACCCCCTGCAGCAGAAAGTGTTCATCTTGTTTTTAACCTTATGGCTGTTTTCCTTGTTGAAGCTTCTAAATGTGGGGAGACTTCTCTTCCCTACAAGAGGTATTTACTTGGTTGAATACTCTCTAAGTACCTCACCTTTTGTAAGAAACAGGTACACCTATGTTAAGGATGAAGTCGGATATGAAATTAACTGTTCAGGTATCTATGAACAGGAACCTTTGGAAATTGGCAAGAGTCTGGAAATAAGAAGAAGAGACATCATTGACTTAGAAGATGACGACGTGGTGGCAATGACCAGTGATTGTGACATTTACCAGTCCCTAAGAAATTACCATCAAAAGCTTGTTTCAAGGGAGGAAAAGAACTTTCCAATAGCCTATTCTTTGGTTGTTCACAAAGATGCAATTATGGTTGAAAGGCTGATCCATGCTATATACAGTCGGCACAATATTTACTGCATCCATTATGACAGTAAGTCACCAAACACCTTCAAAGTTGCCATGAACAATTTAGCTAAGTGCTTCTCCAATATTTTCATTGCTTCCAAATTAGAGTCTGTACAATATGCCCACATTTCCAGACTCCAAGCGGATTTAAATTGCTTGTCAGACCTTCTCAGGTCTTCAGTTCAATGGAAATATGTAATCAACTTGTGTGGGCAAGATTTTCCCTTGAAGTCGAACTTTGAATTAGTGTCAGAGCTGAAGAAACTCAATGGAGCGAATATGTTAGAGACAGTGAAACCCCCTAACAGTAAAATGGAAAGGTTCACTTATCACCATGAACTCAGACAGGTGCCTTATGAATATGTGAAGCTGCCGATAAGGACAAGCATCTCCAAGGAAGCCCCACCTCATAACATTGAGATATTTGTTGGCAGTGCTTATTTTGTTTTAAGTCGAGCATTTATTAAATATATTTTCAACAACTCCCTCGTTCAAGACTTTTTTGCCTGGTCTAAAGATACATACTCACCTGATGAGCATTTTTGGGCTACCTTAATTCGGGTACCTGGAATACCTGGAGAAATTTCTAGGTCAGCCCAGGATGTGTCTGATCTGCAGAGTAAGACCCGCCTTGTCAAATGGAATTACCATGAAGGCCTTTTTTACCCCAGTTGTACTGGCTCTCACCTCCGAAGTGTGTGTATCTATGGAGCAGCAGAATTAAGGTGGCTTATAAAAGATGGACATTGGTTTGCTAATAAATTTGATTCTAAGGTGGACCCTGTCTTGATTAAATGCTTGGCAGAAAAGCTTGAAGAACAACAGAGAGAGTGGATCTTTTTGTCTTCAGAAAAATTATTTATGGATAAAAATCCCACAGTCACATCATTATAGTAAAATCATGATGGAAATAAGATATATGAAATCAGAATTAATATGGAACCACATGCAGTACTGGGCTGGGTACCATTTGAACCTAACAATCTCATAGTTAGAAGTGTCTAAAGTTCTATGTATGATGGAAAGTGATCTAACTTTTGGTAAAATTGGCCTGCATTGGTTGGGTTTTTTAATGTTAATGTTGTTTTTGCTTATAATCTCACTGAGTTAAATCAGAGATCTTAAATATTCAGTAAGTCATCAGATATTTATTAAGCTCCTACTGTGTACTAGGCACTTTTTAAGAAATGTGTAGAAATTAAATCCAATAATGAGTTGAACAATGCCCACAAGGACCTGTGACTTATATTAATCAGACAGCATCCTTAACATCTTAAATTCTCTACATAACAATCAGGACTCTACTGAAGTTTTGGGCTAGTGGTGATTATAATCAGATAACCACACATTTTAAAACAGAATTGAAGTACAGTGACCAACACTCCAACTGTCTCTTAATTCTGCTCCTTCAACTTAACTATTAGAATATTAGGAGAAACCCACTACCTCAAAGGAACTCAAAGAAATGTCAAAGTTCCTGCTTGCCAAGACTTAATTTACTTTTCAGTATATCATTTACTCTATTCAGGGTCAGAAGATGTTGTTGGTGAGGCAATTAGGGTATATGAATATAAGGAGGCAGTGGGGAGGGAAGGCATTGGGACAGGAACAGAGTTGTTTGAAGACTTTTGCATTATGTCACACATGCATGGTGTTGCGAAGGGCTGTCTTTTTAATTCAGCGGTTTCTTTAAAACACTTTAAGTGATTAAAATGAAGCACTGATTAATAGTTTAGAGTGTCACATTCTAGGCATTGAACCTGTCTTCTGGTTCATAGTGTATCATTATTACATTTCTTTACAATGTACGATGAAAATTAGTGTAATTTTGTTTTATGGAACTATCAAACTGAGAATGACTGAATTTTCTTGAAAAAGTTGTCTGAAATAAGACAGTGTTTAAAATTAACTATTATGTCCATTTAGAACTTCTTCACACTTCTTCAGCACTGCCCAAATGGAATCCAATTTAAATTCTAAAAACTAAACATATTGCTATTTCTCAGCTTAAATTCAGAGGGAAAAAGTAATTTTCCTAAGGACATAGCAAGAATTTTCATTAACAATATTTTTAAAAACATTGAAATCTTAAAACAAGTATGCATTCATTTTTAATGTAACTGTATTGTGTTAGAGGTGAAATGGGACAGGAGTGGGGTCCTGAAGACGGACTATAACATTTTTAACAGACTCTTGGGAAATTGTGGAACTCATGTAAAAATTTCTCCATGATCTTATATCTCAATGTCAGCCTCAGTAATTACATAAAGATGTAGTATTAAGGTCCAAGGGAGACTGTTTGAAAGCATTTAAATACGTTTGTAAATGTCTGTGTTCTACTTGTGAAATGCACTTTGCTTCTTTTGAAGCTTATGCGTCATCAAGGGGCACCTCTTCTCTGCCTTTCTTCTCTTGAACTTTTTCTTCCCCTACCACTTTCTGATTCCTTCATTTTTCAGAAAACAACTATGGGTGCCTCTCTGGTGGCACAGGGGTTGAGCGACGCACTGTGGGGCTTCTGCAGCTACAGCTGTAGTTCTACAGCACCAGTTCAATCCCCGGCCAGGGAGGGGACCCACATGGCACAGCAGACCTCTCCTGCCTTGCCTGCTGCTCACCTCAGCAGTGTATTTTAGTCAGTCTGTCTGTTCTGATCCCCACTCTGTCTCTGGTGAATCCTCTCACCACCCCCATACCTCCAGCCTGTACCCCAGCTCTTGTATGTATAAATAAATAAAATCTAAAAAAAAAAAAAAATAGAAAACAACTATGGCCAAGTCTGTGTTCTTAAAATTCAGTAACTGTTGGATAGAGCTAGGTATGCCAGAAGACCCTCACCAGCTTGTTGGTGCATGTTGCCAGGACAAAATGTTTCACTATGACCTCTGAGTCTCTACTTGCCTGGTCTTTGAAGTGAGCACCTGATGCCTGTTCTGGTTCACATGTTTTTGTAAGGATCAACTTGAAAGAGTATATGAAATGGTTTGAAAATGAGGAAAAACTGTTAGAATGTCTGAGTAGTCTTCTTATAAAGCACACAGACTCAACCCCATTGTGAGACTTAACTGCTTACCTTTTCTGAAACCTTGGAAATATAAAGAGAGGCCCCAATTGCAGGGGCAGCTTCTGTGACAGACTCCAAGTATGAAGAAACCCCTGTCACCTCACCTGGCTCTCATTTTAAATCAATACAGCGAGCAAGGTGACCCAGTGATAGAGACTGGGGGTGGCTTTAGAGATAATTCTTCTACTCTCCAGGCTTAAATACATAAGATCCTGTTGAAATCTTGGATTTTATGCCTTTGCTCATCAGAGTAAATGTAAATGCTGAAAAATAAATATCAACCTCCCAGTTCAGTGTCTTGCCTCCTGGTAAGAAATTATTTTATGCTTGTTTATTGGGGAAGTTTCCTGTTTATCACTTTGCTATTCAAATGAGACATGGAACCATAGAGAGGTGGCAGTGCCTTCTTCTCCTATTGACATAGTTCTTGGGACTCAGTTATTTAACATTTCTGGGAGCTTGTGAGGTTCCTCTCTTTTGCCTTGGGAATCCTGCAGATTCTGATTCTTCTGTAAAATGTTTTGATATGATTCCCTTGGTCTGGAGAATGTTCCGCAGTTTGTGTTTTATAATAATCCTTTACACAGTATTGATATTTACTGAATCTAGACTCTTAAGTTACTTGTTAATGAGGCCAAGACCTTGGAGTTTTCAAACTGTATTAGGTAATAATATTAATAATGAAAGCACTACCAAAAAAAATATGTATATATAAACAACCTACTGTAACATAATATTTAAAGACCAGTGTTGCTGCTATTTTTAATATTATTGGTTATGTTAAGGAAATGTATATAAATTAAATGCTTTACTTTGTTGATTTCTCTTCTAGAATGTGGATATTTTACATACACGTATATATACATTTGGACATATTTTATAGTAAACAAAAATGACAATCTTCTTTGGGAATATAAAGTGAATGTAGCCCATGTATGTTACAACTGTTTTTGTTGTTGATAATGGAATGAGTTTGATTTTTTAAAAAAAAAATTTATTAACTGGTCTCTAAATCTATTACTTTATTTTTTTACCATTTTCAAAAGATGTATTTCCCAGTATGTGAGTTTTAAAGATTGGTGTAGCATTTTTTTTATTATGCTGCTACTAGATGTTAATTCTCCAGTATTCTAAAAATAAAATGTGCTCCACAAACCGACTCCTTGAAATGTATTATGTTTCTTTTCGCTGGTTATACAGGTGTCCCCCAAACACTCTTTCAGTTTATGACACTTGCCCAAATTTTGAAACACACAGTTAATTTCACTTCAGAGTAAAAGAAATTCAGTGTGCGTTTCATGCACAGGCCAGAGGCACATAAATTTGAGTTGTAACTTGACAGTCTCAGAGAATCAGGATTTTCATCCTTGTTCTCCTTCAGATAGGTATCTCCTCTAAGTTTATGAAAGCTTGTTTTTAATAGGTAGTTCCGCTCTTCATCTCCTGGCCCTCCATCCTTGGAAGAGCAAGACTTTTTCTCTCTGCACCAGCACGCCTTGCCTGCAGCCCTCTGGACACAAGGATCCGGGTTGCACCAGCATCCTCAGGCTTGGTTGGTGGGTGATTCCTAATGAGCTTCCCCTCTGTCCTGGCTAATAACACCCTTCCTAGTTCTACCAAGCTGAGGAGTATTAGGCATTGCTGATCTCCACCCATGGCCCTTACTCTGAGTATCCCCCTGGCTAGTTTTCTTCTTTCATCCTTTCTGAAGCCATCGCAGTCACCAGGCTCCCTGGCTGGCAAGGCATATGTCACATGCACAAGTCACAGTCCATCTCAATGAGTAAGGCCACGTGGGAACTCTTCAACATAATAAAAATTAACATCTGCTTTTAATCTTGAGTTAGTTCTTGTTCTTGCCAAGCGAGACAACCATACAAATGCATAGGGATCTTATGGAAGAATTTGGATATTTTTGGTAGTGGTGGTGGAGTGGGCAAAACCACAGTTTTGGTTCTAGTTTCATCTATTTTTGTATTTCCTTTGATGTTTATAAATCTACATCTATATGGAAACCACTAGCGTCTAGTTCATGAAACTGATCATGAGAAGACCCTAGAAAGACGATTGCGAATTTATAGCTACAATTGGGAAAATATTCCTATGGTGATGCATAAACAGCTTGAGCTTTTCTTCAGACACATGATCAGTGTGTCAACCCAGGCAGCACATACAAAACACAGGATGAGGATTCCCTGAGCTGGGGGTGACCGTCACCCAGAGCAGCACAGTTCTCCTGGGAGCACCTGGGATTCTGAATCATTCAGGGGACAACAAAAGAATCTGAGCAGGGAAAATCATGGCCAGCGACCTGCATAAGTGTATTTTACTTGTTCCTGCTGTACGTTAGAGAACAAAAAAGAAATCTAAACAACTTATAAATATAACATCCTGAAAAAAACATGTCTCTGACTGCTCCTTCTAATCGTACCATTTACATTTACACATTTTGTCTTTCTTCCCACAGCCAATATATTTTGCAATCCCTTTCCCATGTTGCTGTGTGATCTTTATGGGTATCCAGAGGTCATGCCATAATTCCACTCAGCCTTGCGGACTTTCAGCCTTTCGGACTTTGTTGTTGGACTTTCGGATTATAAACTATTAAAATTTTTATTGCTGTCATAACAGTGCTGTGAGTAACCTTATACATACAGCTTTTCCTTGAATCACTTCTTTATGATGCATTTTCAAGAGCAGAATTATAATTCTGAGGAAAATGGACTTTTTTCTTAGTATTTTTCATATCGGGACAGATCACCCTCTCAATTCTATAGGACATTCGGTGAGTGTATATGTGCCAAGGCTCTATGTATGTAAAATAAATTGTGTTTACTTTTTTCTGATAAATGGCTATTCCAGGTCTCAAAGTAAATAAAGCCTTTTCTAAAGAAGGGATGTAACCATTCCCTTAACAGATCAAAGAAGGTGTCCCAATGCCTGGTTAGTGAAAAGTGCCTTCAGAATGATTTCCTCAGAAGTCTATTTTTGATGCATAATCCCATTCCAGAAAGAATGTGAAGGTTGCTAGTTCCTTCTAGTATCCCTCCTCCTTGATGCCCATACTTTTTTTTATTCCGAGCACAATGTAAAAACTTATTTCCCAGCTTTCCTTTTGACTAGAACTGACAAATGAGAAAAAGCAAAAGTTACTGGGGGGAGCATCTGGGAATGCACTTAAAGGGAACTTACCCAGCGTGCCCACACCTCTTTCTTTCTCCTATTGCCTGGTGTGTGTATGTAAGAGCTGGAATTTCACAGCCCTTTTCAAGCCACATGGAAGCAAACTATATGACAAGGATAGTGGAAAAATAGAACATTTAAACTATCCAAGGTTGCCTGCCTACCTCCAGTTTTTTATGAGAGAAAACAATATGAACTTAAGCTACTGTTATATCCATTCTGGATTACTAATAGCAGAATATGACCCCTAATTTATATAGTAAATCCTCATTTCATGTGGATAGGTCCTTAGAAACTATGACTTTACATGAAATAATGTGTGACAAAACCAAGTTTACCATAGGCTAATGAGATCAACAGGAGTTGAGATTCTACAACATACTTCTGGCCACCAAAACATCACCAAACATCTAAGTAAAGATCAAATATTAAACAATCACTTGTATTCATTCATTTTCCAACCTTTTTATTGCCGTGTAGGGTTGTGGGCAGCTGGAGCCTGTCCTGGCAGCTCAGGACACATCCCATTTCATCCAGGGCACACTCACGCACACTCAGTCTGGGACAAATGTAGTCACGCCAAGGGAGCTGAAACCGCATGATTGAGGGATACTCAGGCCCCCAAACTGTTAAGGGAAAAACCCCATTTTGCCCATTTTAAAGAGTGTAGCCATACATATACACAATGGCAAAGAAAAAGACGCTTACTGTACTCAAAAACCTTTCATTGGTGTGGATGGAGGGTGGGAGTAGGAAGGGAAAGAGAGAGAGAGAAAGGAAGAGAAGAAAGGATTTAAAATAATAGACTCCAAATCAAACAAAAAAAATTACTCATCCCTCTCTGAGAAAAACCCAAACGGGCTTGGCCAAAAGTGGGGTGGCTGAGGCCCAAAAGCTTGCCGGGAATCTAAGACTCTTCTCTACAAGAAGGGGTGTAGGCAGGTCCTAGGGAGCTGGGACAAAGAACAGACCTGAAATTTAAAGCAGACCACATGATCCACACGAGGTCAGAGTAATAGCTGCCAGCATCCCTGAAAAAATGCTGAAGTCGCCAGGACCGAAGACCAGGAGCAGTCTCTCCATATGTCTCTCACCCACATCTCTCCTTTTCCCTTTGTACTACCTCAATTTATACATGCACC
This sequence comes from Galemys pyrenaicus, assembly GCA_019455555.1. NCBI lineage: Eukaryota > Metazoa > Chordata > Mammalia > Eulipotyphla > Talpidae > Galemys > Galemys pyrenaicus. The sequence continues at coordinate 11,210,978 of JAGFMF010011381.1, forward strand.
TTGCTCTTTCCTCCTTCCCAGCTGCCCCTCATTCAGGAAGTGCATTTCATGGTGGGGGAAATGGCACCAGTCAGGCCACTGCGCTACGACGTAATTCCTCCTTACAAGCCAGCCAATGCGTCCTGGAACAAAACTAACGTGAACGTCTTTGGGAAGGACCCGGAGACAACCCAGACAGACGGGGGAGAACCTGAAAACTCTACACAGACAGTGACCTCAGGTGAAATGGATTCCCGCCCCACCCCCCTCCCATCTATATAATAAAAAACTACGTTGAACAAAATGATGTCATTTGAGGACCTGCTATATACATCGTTTTCCTAGAACAATGGTTTTCAAATTTTGTTCTACATCAGAATTACCTACAGAGGTTGTTAAAACACAGATTGTTTCCCCCTCCTCATTACTTTCTCATCAAACAAAGTGGGTGAGGGTAGAGGAGAATTTGCAGCTAACAAATTCCCAGGCGAGGCTGATGCTGTTCTGAGCTACATTTTGAGATCCTCTATTAGGATATCTTTCCTGAAAATTCTTTCTTCAACATTGTAATCATTAGGCCAAATTAGGATTCAGAAGCACCAAGCGTTGCAGTAAGCGCATTCCTCCTGATCCAAACACCATAGTCAGAAACCCAGAAATATTTTATAAAATCTCCAACTGTTGTAAAGGTGCATTTGTGTTTCCTGAGTGACTAAAGTTGACTTATTTCCCTAACCACAGGTTGGCCTAAAATTACTTTCAACCACATCGCTGGCTTATTTGAAACTATTTTATAAAAACAAAGGAATTGTGTGCAGCTAACCTCTCAGGAACTGAGGACACTCTCAGTTCGGGCCTGTTGTTAATTCTATAATAAAGATGTATGCTTCTGAGAAAATCTCTACATAGATGGAATTTTTATGAGTTTCCAGTGTGAGTCTTAAAAGATTGAAATAGAGTCATATCATTCTAACTTTTCATTTTTCCAAGCTATCCCAGAATACCAATGCGAGAGTTATGTGCCATCTCACAGTGCTTTTAATTCAACTATAGATGGGTACTTTAAAAACAAAGAAAAAATATTGAGCCAGGAAAATCCAATAGATGTATCTGCCTGAGGAAAATTACCTCCCATTTTTTAGACCTTTCCATTACTTTATTTTAAATAGCAAGACGGAATAGGTAAATTCATGGCAATAATTTTCACCTTTGATGCAATTTAGCTTTAATAATTGCTAGTTAATTTCATCCAGGTTTGTTAACCCATTGATTTAGGTATTTCACTAATTGTTGTTGGGAAGGTCACTTCTGAGGGAAATAGGGAAAGAGGAGAAGGGGATCCCTAGGGCAATGGCATAGGGACACTGCAGGGGGAGAGCTGGAGACCAACAGGGGTGGCTACCAGTCCAGGCTGGAGTAGTGCGTGAGCTCAGAGGTTTCTTTAGATTGATGGATATATTGAGTGCCTCCTAAAAGGGGACATTCTCATTTGAGGCAAGTCACACCATTGAAGAAATAGGACCTATGGAAAACATTAAGAACTCAAGGAGAACAAAATGTGAGCAGTTGAGACTTAACTGGAGATGCTGTTTACGTAGTCACAATCATGTGGATGTTAAATAGTGATCTAATCAACTTGATGCTGAAATAATTTATTGGGAACTTGGGGAGGTAGAAAGGAATATACTTGGGTTGAAAATCGTGTGTAAAAGACATCACAGTCATTTCCCATGATGAGAATCAATAGATAATGCCAAACGGAAATCTTAACAATAGCAGTACAAAAATACCATTGAGAGACATGGAAGAATCAGTTCAGAGTGTTGAAACGGGCTGCCTCTGAGGAAGGGAACTGGAGAAAGGGATAGAAATTGCTGATTTTTTTTTTTTTTGCAACAAGCCTTGCAGCCAGTTCTAAAGACTTTAATATAAAAATTGGGGGGGGGGGGGGACAAATTAAGCAACTGGAAAGAAATAAGACAATCTGTGATCAAAGACTACTGATAATCTAATAACTAGTGCCAATAACCAGAACCCTCACAAGGCTGGCTGTTGTTTTTATCGGCTTAGCCCTTTTCTCTCTACTGAATTTTCAGAAAAAAATCTTTCTAGCTGCAGAGGTGGTCAGGTGACCCCATGTGGGTCAGTCACGCCCCTTCCAGCCACAGTGACGGGTTTAAGGAGTGGGCACGTAACCTAAACCAGGCCAGTCAGCTTCCCTGGACTTTTCAAACTCCACACCAGGGGTTAAGAACTGCTTGTTTCTGGGGCCTCCCTGGTGGCGCAGTGGGTTAAGCAGCGCACTGTGAAGCAAACCACAGCCACTGCAGCACAAGTTCAATCCCTGCTGCCGGCCAGGGAGAGGTACCACATGGCACGGCAGACCTCTCCTGCTGTGCCCGCTGCTCCCCTCAGCAGTGTGCTTCCGTTGATCTGCCTGTTCTGCTCCCTGCTCTCTGTGGTGAA
>JAGFMF010011381.1:11223865-11234444 GCA_019455555.1 Galemys pyrenaicus
TATATTCAGCCTGGCTGCTCAACTCCACCCTCAGGTCCCAGTGATCCGCTCTTCGATAATGACCTTATGGGATTTGTAGTCCTTGGATCTTGTAAGTCTGGAATGGGGGTCGAAGTCCATAACCTATTTGTATAATCCATTCAGGAGGGTCTTTCCCCCTAACAAATATACATGGACTGTCTTTCCATGTATTTGGGTTTTCTTCAGTTTCGCCCATCAATGTATTTTTCTTTTCCTTTCCACAGGTTAAATAAAGTATATGCATCATATGGAGAGTGAAATTTTCCCTTTTCAAGATTCAGACATTTGTTTTTACTGTTTTAATTCTTTGTGTTTGAACAATTGCTTTGGTTTTAATTGCAATGAAAACAAATGAACACAAAAGACAGAGCTGATCAGACAACCAAGCTATGAGATGACCTCATAAATTTTTTAAAAAAGCATCTGTTAGCACAAAGAATTAACCTTAAATTGTTCTTGTATGTAAATAAAAATCTCATAAAATATCTTTACAAGAAACAGAAGCTTCATGACAAATAAAAAGGAATAGTCTCTCCCTGAAATCTTAGCCATCATCCATCTAGTTCTAGAAAGTTTTGTTTTAAAATTCTGCTATTACATTTCCTGGAACAGAAACAAAAACAGGACTTGAATGAGAAAGCAAGCCATTCTGAATAATCCAAGGTCAGCTACACCATATAACACGTATAACAGCTGTATAAATAAATACTCACAAGACTGGAGCCTAGAAAGAATCAGGAAGTACATAGAAAACGTAACAGAACTAAGTATATGTAGCAGATAATCACTTAGGCGGCTGCCACATTAATCACGGTTGTTGGCGGCCTGCTCAGTGGTGAGACAAATTATTCCTGCCACTCCCCCATGTACCCAGTTTCTGCACTATAGGAATTTTTAACCTAATCTACAAGATCCCACATGATCAGGTTATTTTCTTAGGTTCTGTTTTTGTCTATTTGGTATCTGTCAGTCTCTTGGTTAAGCTAACACCCAGTGTTGTTTACATGTCCACCCTTTGAACCACCTGCTTACCTAACTCTCATGCAACCAGCCAGTATTTCCTCTGCCCTACATCAACTCAGGGCCTGGTAGCAGACAACTAGAAACCACCTCTATGATCCCAAAGCACACTAATATTTTTCAGACTAGCCAAACCTAAGCTGTTTCTTCTGCCTGCCTTTCCTTTCCTGTGGAAACCGCAAACCACAATAAAGCCTCTGGATCATGCCTTCCTTTTGCTCCCCTCCTACTATCTGATCAAACCTGGTGCTTTATGGAATGGCATGCCCCATCCTTTTAGGAACAGTAAGATATAAATTCTCCTTTTCAATGGCATTAGCATTTCCATGTCATCCCTTTGTCACCTTCATAAATTAAAATCCTGTGGGTACAATTGAGATCAATCAGCCGTTGGGGCCATTGCAGTGGCTGTTTCCTCTGCCTGCTCTTCCCCAGGTAGCCACATGGCTTCCTCTCACCACAGTTAAGTTTCGGCTCAAATATTATCCTGTCCAAGAAGGGCTCCCTGGCCATCTATCTAACATAACAACCCCTCCCAGTGCTAGATCCCTGTGTCCTACTGTATATTTCTTAATAAAGGAAATCACTACCTGATTTATTTCTTTAGTGTGTTCCCTCACTTCCAATCCTATAGGATATAAGTTCTACTAGAAAAAGGCACAGGGTTTTGTTAACAGCACAGTTTTCACTTAGAACAACGTCTGGGATACAAAGGCTATAAAATACATCATCTTTTTACTGATGATGAGTATGATTTTACTGGAAGCAATCCTAAGAATGGTCTTTATTTTTTTAACTTTCTAATTCTTTCTGAGTTCACTTTTTTAAAAATTTTATTTATTTTTTCTTACAATTCTTGCTTTTTCTTTTCTAGGTGTAGTCCCCATAGAGTTTCCACCACCAATTCACCGGTGTACCGTCACCATAGTCCCTTGTGCTCTTCCCGTCCCTCCCTTGATCCTTATCTCTCCCTCCTCCCTGGAGAATATCTCTGATTTGTAGTTGTCTGTTTATTTTTGTTTTGTTTTGTTGGTTTTTTCCCCTTGATCTCCTATATTCCTCCTGTAAGTGAGACCATCTGGTATTTTTCTTTTGCCTTATTACTTATTTCACTGAGCATAATCCCTTCTAGCTCCATCCATGTTTCTGTGAATGGCTCTAGTTTATCTTGTTTGATTGCTGAATAACATTCCATTGTGTATATATATCATGTCTTCTTGATCCAGTCATCTATTTTTGGACATTTGGGTTGATTCCAAGTCTTCCCTATTATAAATAATGCAGTGATAAACATAGGGGTGCATATTTTTGTTTTACTACAACACAGTCCAAAATGTGGGAATTTAAAATACACATAATAAACTTCCTATGAGAGTCTTGAAAAATTTACATATAAGAAACTTTGGTTTGGGGCCCCCCTGGTGGTGCAGTGGGTTAAGCAACGCACTATGAAGCAAAACGCAGCCTCTGCAGCACAAGTTCGATCCCTGCCGCCGGCCAGGGAGGGGACCCACATGGTGCGGCAGACCTCTCCTGCCTCACCCGCTGCTCCCCTCAGCTCAGCAGTGTGTTCTGCCTGTTCTGCTCCCCACTCTGTCTCTGGTGAATCCTCTCACCTCCCACGACTCTGGCCTGTACCCTAGTTCTTGTATGCATAAATAAATAAATCTTTAAAAAAAAAAAAAGAAACATTGGTTTGGAGCATAGCATATTCTTTGAATGTACAGTGTTATAGTGTAACATCTTATATGCTATACAGTCTTCACCACTATTCTGGTTTCCATTCACTGCTAAAGAACCAATCCCCATTATCCGATTTCCTCACAATTGCCCCCCCTGTCACTGCAGTTAAAATATACATTTCTCAAAAGAATACATTTTCTTTTTCCACAGCACCTGGTCTTTTAATGAGTATTTGGTCTAAATCCCTTCAAATTTATAACTCTCACTGAGACCAGAGACCTGTGAAAGCCAGTCCTCTGGATCAATATGAAATGAATTTCTGAAAGGGAGTAAGTGGTTCAAAGGCATATCCTAGGTAATCCCAGGATAAAATCCCAGGCAGGCAGGTTTCTAGAATCAATACTGGGGACTCCTGGGGATTAAGAAAAACGAGCCTCGCCGCCCTGTGCCTTTTCTCTGAAAATTTGCCTGGCATTGAGTTTGGGGCTCTGGCACCGGGGGAATAAGGAAAGTACTTTCGTTCATTATATAAGAGCAGTGTTCTTCCCTATTAGGAGGACTGCACAGAGTCTAGGAAGCCTGTTAGTGAGTTGGCACAAGCACCTTCATGCATGCAGGGGGCGTGCCCTCCTTAGGGGGCTGAATCACTTTTCTCTGTGGTGCAGCAATCCAGTGCAGCTGGCTCAACACCTGCGCACGCTTGATGCCTTCTCCTCCCAGTGATCACAAACATCGACTTTTCAAAGAAGAGCTGCATATCAGAGTGCTTGTAAAGTAATTCACAATGATATGCATATGGTTCAGGCAAAGACAAAGTAGCTATAACAAGGATGACTGACATTTAAGAAACATTGTTTTGGAACATAGCATATTCTTTGACACTTAAGGTGAGTGGAGGAAGGAAGACTTTCTGCTCTCTGAAAGAACTTAAGGTTAGTGCAGGAAGGAAGACTTTCTGCTCTTTGAAAGACACTTAAGGTGAATGGAGGAAGGAAGACTTTCTGCTCTCTGAAAGAACTTAAGGTTAGTGCAGGAAGGAAGACTTTCTGCTCTTTGAAAGACACAAGACTTTATATTCCTCAGTGGTATAGGAAGATAGAGCTCCTATTGCTCTGTGAGGACAATTTCCCCAAATGACTTTCATGCAGGCTGATTTGGAATCTGATTAGCTATTGACTTTTTGGTATTTCCCCTTAGCTTACCCAGATGCCATCATTTGGGACTAAGGTCAGATCAAGGTCTCTCTACACTGAGAGGGTAAAGGTGTTATAAAAGATGATCAAAATGAAGATAGAGAAAGGAGAGTCAGAAAGAAAATTTGTTGTTGTTCCAGACTCACTGGGGACAGCCCTGGCGGGCAGCATGACTAAGCTCTGGTCTGCCAGCTACCCAGGTCAAGTTGTGTTGGAACAGACACACCTCCTTGTTTACAGGTCATCTGTGGCTGCTTGGTAACTCTGAGTTGAGTCATTGCAGCAAAAATGGCTGTAAAGCTGGGAATATTGACCATCTGGCCTTTACAGAAAAAGTTTGCTGATCTTCAGTAGCTAACCAAGTGGTGCTCGAGGCTCTGATTAAAATTTTTCTGAAGACTTTAATATCCTTCATTTTGATTCTTCTTTATCAAGCAATGGTCTGAATGTAATTAGGCTTCTTAGGTATGTTTCTCTTAAGAGCAGACTGTGCAGACTTGCCAACATGAATTTCCAATCATCTACATGAGTTATATTTCTCACTTTAAACTACTAGATCGACCTCTGGTGCAGTTTTGTAAATTCATCCAAGAATGGGTTGCCATTCTAATTCCTGACTGTTCATCTGCTTTGAGAGTTTCTTCTGTGTGTGCTGTTACATCATAGTCTAATTTATTCTTTTGCATGTGCTGCCCAGTTTTCCCAGTGATCATTTATTGAAGATATTCTCCTTGTTCCAATATGTACTCAAATGACTGGTTTTTTTCTTTTTTTCAAATAAATAGAACAATTATAAAATTGGTATAGAAATACAAAAGGTCCTGAATAGCCAAAACAATTCTAAGAGAAAAGAAGAAAAATGGAGATATCATATACCCTGGCTTTAAACTACACTACACAACTGCTATAATCAAAGCAGTATGGATTGAACAAAAATGGAAGCATAGACCAATGGGATAGAAAGCCCAAGAATAAACCACACAACTACGAAAAGCTAATCCTTAACAAAGGAGCCATGACCATGCAATGAGGAACAGAAAGCTGCTTCAACAAATGGTGCTGAGAAATGTCGATGGCCACATGCCAAAAAATTAAGCTATATACTTTATTCTCAAAAATTAATTCAAAATGAATTCTAGATTTGAATATAAGAACTGAGACCATAAAATATTTAAAACACAAAGGACACACTATAGGACATCTACTGCAAAGATGCATTTGGGGATGCAGCCCCAACACAAAGGGAACAAAAACAAAAATAGACAAGTGGGACCACTACTAAACTTTGCATCTCCAAAGAAAACATCACCAAAAAACCCTGAAAACTAAGAGAAGATATTTGATATTAAACATCTGAAAGGCAGCTACCTTCAAATTATATACAACTCAACAACAACAACATGCTTCCAAATAACCTAGAAATCAAAGAAGAAGTCACAGGAGAAATTACTGTTTTGAACAGAATGAAAATGAAAACCCCGCATACCACATTTCTGGAATGCAGTTTTCAATAGTACTTAACGTAAATTTTTAGCATTAAATTCTTCTTTTAGCAAAAAGGTCTAAAATCAGTATTCTATATTTCTACCATAAAAAAGGACAAATTAAACCCAAAATAAATAGAAGAAAGGAAATAATAAGATGAGAAATCAATGAAATAGAAAATGAAAAAGAGCAGAGAAAATAAGCATAAAAGTTGGTTCTTTGAAAACATCAAGAACGAGGCACTTCTAAGACACTGGCAGGTTTCATTAGAGCTTCTCAGTCTTGGCTGTACATTTTAAGCAGTTAGAGAAACTTAAACACCTAATACTCCGCTCAATTTCTGATCATTATATCAGAATCTCTGGAAGTGAAAGCCAGACATCAGCATGTAGTAGGACTTCCAAGGTGATTCAGTGCAGCCAGGTCTGGGAACCACAGTTGAGAGTTGGGGCAACACCTGCTCTTTTGTTGTGGGTCACCAGTCACCCACCAAATACTTGTTAGTGTCCATCTTGAGCTGGTCAGCGTCTCCAAAGCAGAATCCCCTAATCTTTTGTGTCGATTTGATATGCCTACCTACTGGTGTTCTGTTTGAGGTGGGAGAGTGAAGAATGAGACAGGAAGAGGTTGGGATTGCTCCTTGTTACTTTTAATCCTTCACCGAAATCCACATGGTGTCTCAGCCCTGACTTTGGTCCCCTAGGCCATGTCCTTGGTTATCAGTTACCCCAAGGTCAATCTCTCATTTCCTATCAAGGCTGGAGAGAGGCAGAAATCCAACTGTGCTGGATCAGTGAGCAAATCTGGGAGCCTCAATGTTTCCATATATTCAGTAGATCTATCTTCTGGTTTTTAATTCTAGTCTATCCCCTGCTTTCAGAGTCCCAAGACTTTGAAGGGGTTTGCAGAGCAATTTAGTGCCTATCTTTCTTCCCTACCACTGGCATAGGGTTGTTTTCCTTGTTCTGATAAACCAGTTAACGTATATTCTTGTCTTTCTAGTTTTCCAGTTCTTTTTTTTTTTTTTTTTCATTTGTCACAGTTATTCACCATTCCATTCTCTTCACACTTGTAAATGGCTTTACCCCCTCCCATACTAGCAATTTAATGGGACGTCAGGACAGTGTGGAGATGAAAGTGAGTATTTAATTTGCTACATTTAACCAGAGAATTTCCAGAGCCTTTAAAACAAAAATCAGTATTCGAATGATGATAACACTTTCAATTCAATTACCTTCACAGGAAGCCAGAATGAGAGCTGTATTGGCCTCTGGGATATGACTATTACAGGGTATGATAATAGTTTTCCTCATCATATTTCAAATGTATAATTCTTGTTAAGTCTCTAAAATGAAATTGGATTGCAGAACACTAAGTTTAATGCTTTCAGAACTAATTGCAGAGAAAATCATAATTTGCATTTAACAGTTAAACCTTCCTCATTCATGCTCTGGTTTGTTCTGTTCTCTCATAAAACCACTAGTGATAACTATTCTAATACATTGTATTGGCCAGAGGAAGATAGAATACATAAGTTATGCTCTTCTTATTTTTTAAAAAGATTTATTTATTTATACATACAAAAGCTGGGGTACAGGCCAGAGTTGCAGGAGGTGAGAGGATTCACCAGAGACAGAGTGTGGAGCAGAACAGGCAGATGGACTGAAATACACTGCTGAGGGGAGCAGCAGGCAAGATAGGAGAGCTCTGCTGTGCTATGTGGGTTCCCGCCCTGGCGGGGTTTCGAACTGGCATTGCTGTGCCTTGGATGCTTCACAGTGAGGCTCTCAACCCGCTGCACCACCAGGGAGGCTCTTCTTATATGGAAGTTATAATAGACATGTTCTTCCCTGGCTGTTAGAGAGTATGTAGCTTTTTATCCACTTTCCTTCCTGAGGGTTTGAAATTTTCCATTTGTCCTTCTTGGGTTTTGGGTTTTGAATCTTAGGCTTAAACAGACAGAAGATGGCCACTGCAGGCGTGGATGTCATGCTGCAAAGTTGCCATCAGAGCAGGTGGGTGCCAGGCACCCAGCCAGGAGAGAGTCTACCTGGACTCTGCCCTCTTCAGCCTCTAGCCCACCTCTCTGGGCTTCTAGGCTTTGTAAAATAAAAGGACAGTCCAGACAACAAAATTTGTGTTAATATCATTTAATTTCTAACAAGGTTTTTGTGGGTTTTTTTGTTGTTGTTATTTTAACATAACAACTTGCAAAAATGCATCTCTCACAAGTCCTGGATGGAATGAAATACAGAAGTGGTGGGGAGAACCCGACCAGGGAGAAGCAGTGGCAGGGAAGACGGTCCTGGGATTAAAGAGATTCTGGCATATTTGAGAACCTCAAGGCACAGAAAGTGTAGGAAAAATGAGGCTAGAGAGAAAATGGGATCAAATCATGCAGAGCCTTCTAGTCCTTACAAAGGATTTTGGGCTTTGTCCTAAGTCCATTTGTAAACCACTGAAGGTGTTCAGCAGGGGAGTGACAATCAGATTGAAATATTTAAAATCTCGTTCTGCTCTGTGTGTGGCTTGCAGGACACCAAAGCACAAACAACAAAAGAAGAACATAGGCAAGTTGGACTCCACCAAAATTAAAAACTTTTGTGCATCTAAGGTAAAAAAAAGAGGAAAGAAAATATTTACAAATCAAGCAACTGATAAACTTCAAATATCCATAATATATGATGAATTCACTCAGAGCTGAAGAAGAAGAAACCAAATAAGCCAATGAAAAAATGGGTAAAGGATTTGAACAGACATTTTTCTAAAGAAGGAAAACAAATACACAGCAACTTTTGAAAAGATGCCCAATAAGGAAATATAAATCAAAACTCCGGTGAGATACCACTTCACAATCAACAGTGTGGCTATAATTAAAACAAGCCAGACAATAACAGGTGAGGTGAAGATTTATGGTGGGAAGGTAAAATTGTACAGCCACTGATGAAAATTCTGATAGTTCCTCAGTGAGTTAAACACAGATTACCCTATGACCCAGTAAGCTCACTCTTGGGTAGATGGCCCCCAAGTTGAAAACAGGTGTTAGAAACTTGACCACAAATGTTCATTGCAGCTCTATTCACAATAACCAAAAGGCAGAAACAAGTTAAATGTCCCTCAAATGATGGATGAGTAAATACAATGTGGTATAGAAGACACATGGAATACAAACTGGCCATAACCAGGAATGAGGTGTGATGCAAGGCACAAACGGGTGGACTTGGAAAACAGGTTAAATGAAAAAACAAAACCAAACCAGACATAAAACCACATTGATTTTATTTTTTCACTTATTGAAATATCCAGAATAGACAAATTCACTGAGACAGAAAGCAAATTAGTGGTTGCCAGGAGCCAGCAGTAGGAGAGAGAAAGTATTGCTTAATGAGTACGGGGTTTCTTTGGGGCGATGAGGATATTCTAGAACTGGTGATGATGTTTACAAAACTGTCAATGTGCTAAATGCCACTGAATTTATTCTTTCAAATGGTTAAATTTTGTATTATGTGTATTTTACCAGGATAAGGGGGAAAAGTGAACACAAAGAGACTATGAAGAAATACCTAGCTGGTAGAATTGAGGGGACTTGGCAGTAAAAGGGAGTGGGTCAAGGATAACTTACAAGTTTCTGACGATAGCAACAGTGTGGGTGGTGTTGCCATTTACCAAAGTAGGAAACTCTAAAGGTGGAAATGGAAAGATCGTGAGTTCCCTTGGGGCGTATTGTGATTGAGATGCCTGGGAAACCTTGTTAAAATTCTGCTGAGGGATTTCAAGAAGGCAGTGGGCTTCCTGGCATGTCTTCCTGGTGCTGTTACCTCATATCTCCAGGTGGCTGCCACATCTGCCTGTGGCTTCTTGTCCATGAGAGAGGAGAAGAAAGCATGGAGGAGATGGTGCAACCCAGGGCAGGGCATAAAACTTTCCAGAAACTCCTAACTCATGTCTCGTTGGGCATCCATGGCTGCCAGGCAATGTGGAGGAGTAATTTTGCTGGGCACGTTGCCACTCCTAGCCAGAATTGTGGTTCTATTTCTGAAGAAGAAACTGGTGTAGCTATCAGTATGCAGATAGCAGTGTCAGTCATACAGTGTAATCATGGACAATTCCAATGGAATTTGGACAGGAAAGACTGGAAAATAATACCAGGTGGAGATTCAGGATCCTCTTAACTTGCCATTGAGGCTCAGTGACTTCACTTCCTTTCATCTTTCCTCAACAGATTAGAAAATTTAAACACTTCAGAAACTTTCCTCCAAGTCACTGTGACTCTCCAACATCCTCTGTGGGCCTAGCTTTGGAGTCACTCTTCCTGTAAGGGGAGAGTAACAGAAACCAGTCTCCATTGACTAGAAGGATCTATAAGGTAAGTGAGCTGGTGCTATGCTCTAGAGAAATAAAGTGAAATAACCACACCGATGCAAGTCACCTAGCTTTTGTTTGACACACAGGATATTGACAACATATGGACCCAAGAAGGTTTTCAGTTTCCCATGACTTGGTGAAATATTCATTTTCCTGCTGTACCTAAGCTAGAATTTTTCATTGTTTGGCCTTTGCTTAAAGATGAGAACATTTCAAAATTAAAACAAACTTTCAGCTCTTTGTAAGGAAGCCTAATCGAAAACAAATTTTGGTCTGACAGTCCAAAAAAAAAAAATGTTGTTTTTCAAAATGAATTTTTACACTTCACTTCTAACATGTAAAAACTCTTAGAAACATGGGGGATGAATTGTCTGATGGTATTTGCAGGCATGTTTACCCCAAGGAGCAGTTAGGAGAGGCAGATGTTGACTCCTGGAAGGAAGTCTATGTCTGAGACTTATTTAGGGCAAGTGGTGTCATTTTCCTTTACTCGTGTCAAGAGACCTGCGTTTGATGCTTACCTTGTGACTACAGAAGAAAATATCACCTTTCCTTTCTGAACCTCAAGGCTCTGTTGCCTCATTTATAAAACATTACAACTGTTCCTCTTGGTAATTCCACTCGTAAGCATTAAATTCCACTCTTGGGCCTCCCCTGGTGGCGCAGTGGGTTAAGCAACACACTATGAAGCAAATCGCAGCCACTGCAGCACGAAGTTCGATCCCTGCTGCCGGCCAGGGGGGGGACCCACATGGTGCAGCAGACCTCTCCTGCTGTGCCCGCTGCTCCCCTCAGCAGTGTACTTCTGTTGA
>JAGFMF010011381.1:11234494-11248944 GCA_019455555.1 Galemys pyrenaicus
TTCTGCTCCCCGCTCTCTGTGGTGAATCCTCTCACCCCCCCCCCACACCTCTGGCCTGTGCCCCAGTGCTTGTATGCATAAATAAATAAATCTTTAAAATAAATAAATAAATAAATAAATTCCACTCTTCATTTTTTTCCTTGTTGTTTTAAGGAAATAAAACTTAGAAATTAAAAACTGAAACAGCAGACCTCAGTATGAGGTACTGGAAGGGGCCGGGATGTTGGTTCTCATCCCATATGTCTAACACATCTGGCTATATAGGTTTTGGCAAGTCCCTTCACTTTTCTGGGTTTCTGCTTTCCCTATAAATAAAAAGAGGAGAGAGGTTAGAGGAATAGGGGAGGCTTTGGATGACTAATTCCCAAGACCCCTTCAAGTTTAATTTTCTGTCATTTTTATTATATAAACCGAGGTCTTGAGTTGATGTAGCAATAAAATTTGCTTCCAGCTTCAGATGCAAGAAAAATGATTTACTATGGCTTAAATACATAGACATTGTCCCAAAATAAAAAATTTGGAAATAAACAGCTGGTTTATTACTTTAATGGTTCAATAGGAATAGCATCATTTTTGTTAGAGCTCTATTATAGAAGTACAACTGGCAGAAAATAAACCCCATATAATTAAAATGTGCACTTTGGATTTTGCACTTGTATATGCCCATGAAACTATTATAATATTCAAGATAGCGAACATATCCATCCCCCTCAAAAGTTCCCTCCTTTCCCATTCTATTCCCTTCTTCCTGTCTCTCTGCATACTCCTTAGTGGCAACTACTAAATATTTTTCTGGCACTATAGAATTGTTTGTATTTTTCTAGAATCATGTAAGTAGAATCAGTATTACATACTCTTTTAGTCTGTTTTCTTTCACTCGGTAGAACTATTTTGAGATTCACCCATATTGTAAGTATATAATTTTTTTCCTTTTTATTACTGAGTAGTATTCCATTGTTTGGCTATCTCACAGGTTGTATGCATTCATTTATTGAAGGACATTTGGGTTGTTCCGAGCTTTTAGACTATTGCAACTAAAATTTCTGGGAACATTTGTGTAATGATCCCTGTATGGACATAAATTTCTTTTTCTTGGGCAAATATCTAGGAGTTGGATGGCTGGATCAGTAGATGTTTAATTTTTTTTTTTTTATGAAATTGCCAAACTGTTTCCAACATGGTTCCACCATATTATATTCCTATTAACAGTGTATGAGAAATGTTCTCCATCTTGTCAACACTTAGAACAGTCTTCTTTTTCCCTTTGGTCATTTAAAAATTATGTAAAAGAGTGTATAGTGGTATCTCATTATGTTTTTACTTTGTGTTTCCCTATTGATGTTAAGCATCTCTTTATGTGCTTCTTTTCATACATTTTCTTGGCAACATGTCTGTCTAAAATGTCCATTAAACTGGGTTGTTTCCCTATTAAGTTTTGAAATTTCTTTATATATTCTGGAAGGAAGTTTTCTACCAGCTATATAATTTGAAAGTATTTTCTCCCAATATGTGGTTTGATAAAGTCATTTTATTAATTATGGATTATGCTTTTGGTGTTTCATGTAACCTAATGTCAAAGTTTCTCTGCCTTTTCTTCTGAAAAGTTTTTTAAAAATAGTTTTAACCTTTGCATTTAAGACTGATTCATTTTGAATTAGTTTATATATAGTGTGAGGAATAGATAAGACATCTGTCTTTTTATTTTTGCATGTAGATACTCAGTTTTTCAAGCATCATTTGATTTTTTTCATAGATTTCTTTTATTAAGTTGCAATATACATGGTTTAATACAACAAAAACATTTAATCAAGTGAAACATTCAAAATATTTCCATTGGAAAGATATTGAGATTAATGTAGGGTTTGTTAACCATTTTGATGCACCTTTCTTATGTGTTAATAGCCTAAAAATGCTGTGCATTATGACACTGGCCATATCCCCAGTCCAACTACAAGGACTACAGAGAAGCACAGCCTCTTCCATAGACCTGGAATAGAAAACAAAACAAAACAAAACAAAAAATAGATATCAGTCAGGCATGCTACTTTAACTCCTAAGACTGATCTTAGGGAAGAGTTGTCTGTGAATTTGTCCTCTGACTCAGTATTTCTTTCTAGTGTTGGGTCAGGGGCAACCTCATGGTATAAAGAGGTGATAAGGACTTATGTTGAAACTGGATTTACATAGCAAGAAATAGGTTTTTGTACTACAGTTGATTATTTCAGGCAGCTTTGGAGGATACTGGTGGAGGCTCTGAGCAAGCAAAAACCCCAATCCTGCCTCTCACCCTTTTTGCTGCCTGATCACTTACAGTGTCTGATCTTCACATGCTTTAAATGTGATAAACTGAGCTTTTAAATGTGATAAACGTGTGCTTTAAATGTGATAAAAATACGTCCATTTGGTACCAACCAAAGCTCCAAATGGGCAAGTCATTAATAGGCCACCAAGAGCAGGCACCCATAAGACTGGTTCCCCACAACATGGCACCTCAGGCTGGGCTGATAACTTATTCCAACCTCTGTTTCCTATAAACAGCTTCCACACCTTACATCATTGTAATGTATCCTTGCAGAAAAGGCAACCAGAAAAGTAAATCAATAGTTTAGATTACTGCTGTGGCTCTTGGAGCTCATCTCCTATTAGAAGTGAATTGGAGCATTGGTGTCTGAAAAAGGAGGCGTGTGAAGAACAGTATTTATGCAGTTTTCTCAGTGGGAATCTGCTGAACACTCAGCACAATCAGTGAACAGGGAGGAGGGCAGACAGAAAAACCTGCAGCCAAAAGATACACAGCCCTTTCATATCAGAGGCTGTCTAGGGAATTGGAAGCCCAGTGAAGGAGGGGCCAGGCACTGAGAGTTTTATCATCTCCAGGGAGTCTGTTTTTTTCAGCAAGATCTGAAGGTAACCCTAAGAACCAGTCAAATTTGGGGCTTACTTTCCTTTAGTAATACATGTGGTATTAGATAACCAATAAATTGATTAAAACCCTATTGATAGGCTCTTGCCAGTTTATTGGCTACCCAATACTGCATATTTATCAATAAGGCTTTGTTTAGTTAATATTGTTTCTTTGATTTATTATTTTAATGTATTTGAATATATTATCTGTCAAAATAGTCTGCATTGTGAACGCAAATCCTAAGACCAAAAAGTGACTGATATGCCTTTATTTAAAAGTCTGGTGACACAGACTATGACTACTTGAAAATATTTGATCTCTGTCCAATTAAACTTAAGATAAAATGGTGACTAAAGTGTGTCCCCACTTCTGCAGAGCTGCTGAATGCATATCTCAATCATGAGCTTTATTACTTACTGAATCCCCTGTGACTCAGAGCAAATGTCCCTGAACCTCTTTTTGCCAAGGTTTTCCTCAACTAGAGCCATCTCTCCCATTCTCTAGTGTTCAGATCTCTCAAATGAAGGTCAAGTTTGTAGCACACACCCCATCCTACACAGACATTTTCAGTCCTAAAAAGTTCAAGGTTTCTGAGGAAACTCAAGGGTTCAGAAGGGCTGAGGTAGACATGTGGGCAAACTGAAGAGAGTGTCAGCGAGATGGGTGCACAGGTGGTCTGAATTCTCTGAAAACAAACGTCTCCAGACATGGTGAGTGCATTGTCGCTTCTCAATACAGGCGGGGCCATCCCAGCTGAGGTGAACAGCTGGTGGTTGCTTCAGTTAGACTTCCTGGATCTCTTGGGCATGGTGAAGGATTTCATATTGTTTGTAATATAGGAACCTAATTATTTTTTTCTCATAAGGATATCCTATAATATGCTATACTTCATTTAAGGGACTTGTCACTTTATCTGCCTAGAAATATCATTTTGTGTCACATAGTAACTTTCCTGTTGGGCTGTGAGCTCTCAGAGGGTAGATGCTGTGCCTTTTTTTTTTTTAAGATTTTTATCTATTTACGCATACAAGAAGTAGGGTACAGGCCAGACGCGCGGGAGGTAAGAGAATTCACAAGACAGAGCGGGGAACAGAACAGGTGGATCAACCGAAACACACTGCTGAGGGGAGCAGTGGGCACGGCAGGAGAGGTCTGCCTAGCCATGTGGGTCCTCTCCCAGGCTGGCAGCAGGGATCAAACTCGTGCTGCAGTGACTGCGGTCTGCTTCATAGTGCATTACTTAACCCACTGTGCCACCAGGGAGAGCCCAGATGCTGTGCCTTTTTCATTATTATAACCTGATAGCCACTACTTTAGCCCTGGCTCATGACAAAGGCTAATTACTTCCTTGTACAAATCAACAGAAAATATAGAACGGTGGACAGCTATCCAATTTTCAGACATGATACAATGAGAGGAAATAGACTTTTATTGCTAGTAGAGACAGTTTGTGTTGGTATAAACTTCAAAACTCCAATAACCTGAGATACTGGTGTAAATGAGTAATAAGAAAGGAATTCTGGGAGGTCTCTTCCATGAAACTTCTGGGTGAAACAAGTCAGAAATGTTGAAAAACAGGTTTTATAATATTGACAGTTAATCACAGCACGGGTATATTGACAGTGGTGTGTATCTATGACTTCTTTACAAACAATACCTTATGGGGAGAAATTTTATCCATTCAATGAATATTAGATTAAGTTATATGATTGCTAGTATTTAACTGGTTTTATCTCTAAAAGTTGTAGTTTTGTGTGGTTCCATCCTCTGTTTATTCAATTTCTGTTGTGCCTCTTGTCATGTGTATAAAGAGCAAGACATTACAGTAAAAAAGCCATCCTAATAGAATTGAAAATTTCATCAATAAGACAGATAAGAAGAAAAAAAAGTATAAGTAATTATACATATGTAGATTAGTGTGTTTTCTGATATCTGTTTGAATCTTAGCATTTATTAAAGTTATCACATATAGTTTAAAAGAAGAGTTTTTGTTACTCCTTGCTTCTCAATTGTTCTAAGTATTTTTTAAATTTTATAAACAATTAAATTTCATTCAATGTATTTTTTAAAGTCGGTTTCATTGAGGAATAATTTATAGTCACAATAAAATTCGTGCTTTTTAAGCATATCATTCTGTGAATTTTGACAAATGGATGTGGTTATATAACTACCAGCTCTATTAACATAAAGAACATTTTCATCACCCCAAAAAGTTCCCTCAGGCTCTTTGTATTCAGATGCTGACGTAGCTGAACTCTGGGCTCCTCCAGTCCTATGTTTCATTTCAGAGAGCCTAATCTTGTAGGTGTGAGAATAGGTCTACCACAGATCTGCCCGCGTGTAAGCATGTGTATGTGAGTACACATGTATGAGTTTGAGGGAAACGTCATAGACTGAATTTAGAGTCACAGTATGTCTTCCCAAGGAATGTATGACAAAAACCAAAAATATTTAGTAGTGAAAATTAACATAAAAATCTAAAACTTCTTTATGATGAAGAACAAAGTTAAAAGACAAGTGATAAGCCTTTGACCCAGGAATTTCATTTCCAGGAATCTGTTCTACAAATACACTGCACAGGTACAAAATGAACTGTAAACAGTCACTCCAGCACCTTCACATGAGTGGGCACTGTGCAGCCAAGAAACAGAATGAGGACGCTCCCAGGTACTGCTGTGGAAAGAGCCTTGGGATATCTTTGTTGTATAGTAAAGGGAAAATCTCAGATCAGAAGAGTTTTAATTTGTTACAACATTTTTGCTTATGTTTGCAAGATAAAAAGGAA
Source organism: Galemys pyrenaicus (assembly GCA_019455555.1). Classification (NCBI taxonomy): domain Eukaryota; kingdom Metazoa; phylum Chordata; class Mammalia; order Eulipotyphla; family Talpidae; genus Galemys; species Galemys pyrenaicus. The sequence goes on from JAGFMF010011381.1 coordinate 11,240,185, forward strand.
AAATGCTTTGCTATAAGGGATGGAGAGGAATAAGGTAGAGGTATAAAGGTGGAAATGAGACTTCTTTCCCTGATTCACCCAAGACAGAGCAGAGAGCAGAACAGGAAGACCTACTGAAACGCACTGCTGAGTGGAGCAGCCATGTGGGTTAGCTGCCTGGCCAGACTAGAACTCTGTCTCCTATGAGTGTTTACTTTTCTAGATTATCTTGACTATAGCATATAGTCCATATACTATAGTCAAGCAATAGTATCTTGTATTATGTACTATCTATTTTTTTAAATTGAAAAGATAAATAACACTCTAGAAAAACCACATAAAGAATGAATAGTCATGTTATGGACTAAACGTATCACAAAATATTGTGAATTAAATGTATATGTCCCCCCAAACTTCATAGACTGAAATTTTAACTGCCCAATATGATGGTAGAGGAACCAGACTTTGGTGTAATTTTTAGCTCACAAGTGTGGAACCTTGTGGTGGGATTGATGCCCAAGTAAGAAGAGACCCGGGAGCTTGTTCTCTCTCTCTTATAGCCACCCTATGAGGATACATGCTCACAGGGTGAAAATGGCAAAATGCTACTCAAGAAGTGGGTTCTCACCAGACACCAGAACTGCCAGCATCTTGATCTTAGACTTCCCAGTTTCCAGAACTATGAGAATATGTGCTTGTTGAAGTCTTTGAAGTTAATAGTAGCTGGAAATGAAGGCAAGCCATGATAAATAAAAAGCTCACACAAATCAGTAAGAAATTTCAACCCAGGGCCTCCTCGGTAGTACAGGGGTTAAAGTCTCAGTGCTACCAAGCTATCCTCACAGATAACTTCTGCAGGAGTTTCATCTCTGGTTGGAAGCTAACCCACTTGGAGCAGCAACCTCTCCTGTCTCCCCAGTGGCTCCCCTCAGCAATGTGTTTCATAGATCCACCTGTTCTGCTCCCCTCTCTGTCTCTGGTGACTCCTCTTACCTCTCTCACCTCCCATACCTCTGGCCTGCACCCCAGTTCTTGTATACATAAATAAAATTATATCTTTAAAAAAAGAAAAGAAATTTCAATCCAGTATATAAAAGAGCAAGGTACACTTAGGAAAACATACACCTATGTGTCTCCTCTCTCCCAGAACTCCGTTTCTGACAGTTCTGTCTCCACATGGGTGGGAGTTTTTTCCACACCAAGCAGTCCTGTGATATAATTTAACTGAAGATGGACACTATCTACCTGAAGAAAGAATGTCCCCTCCATTCAGATGCCAACCAGCAGCCTGCACTGGGACCTGTGTTTTGATCAATTAGCTATACACTAGAAACTGCCTCAGTTTCCATTAATTTGCTAGAGCAGCTCAAGAACTCAGGAAAACAGATTACTAGGAAACCAGTTTATTACAGAGGATATTTAAGGATATAAATGAGTAGTCAAGATGAAGAGATTCATACATTATGTTCCAAATGGGCCCTAAGCTGCTGATTTCTTGGAGTTTGAGGAACCACCCACCCAGCATGGCGAAGCTTTTGGATCTTCTCCTTTCCAGGGTTTATGGAGGTTTCATTTTGTAGGCGTGATAATTTATATCATTGCCATTGGTGAGTGAATCAATCTCCTGCCTTCCTCCCTTCCCCAGAGGTAGGGGGACGTGCTGAAAGTTCCAACAAGCTAATCATCAGCTTGGTTTCCCTGGCAACCAGCCCCCTTCCTTAGGGGCTTTCCAACAGTCAACTCATTAACATAAACTCAGGGGTGGTTGAAGGGCTTGTTAGGAATAATAAAAGGAACATTTATTGCTCTTTCACTTAGGAAATTTGAAGGGTTTTATGAGCTCTGTGCCTCATATATATTTCCTCTTGTAAACCACAATATCAAAGACGTGGACAGGTAATTCACAGGAGAAAAATAAGCAATAAACATATATCATGACCCCATACTCATCAGGAACCAAAGAAATTCATATAAAAATAACAAAAGGAGCAATCGTATTCCATTAAAAAATAACTCCCCTCAGGAGTAGAGAACTTGTCTGTTGTCGCTTCCACATGGCCACCCTGGCTAAAGATGCTTCTACTGTTTAAATTCCATGGTTCCCAATTCCTGGTTCTTTGTGTTCTTTCTGGATACTTGGTTTCCAGAAATTTTCTCCAGTTTCCTGATGTTCTTTACCCTGGAATCCCTCTACCTTCCAAAGCCCTTTTTAGCGTGTAGTGCACATATATGAACATATTCTTGGTGTAGCTTAGCTGACCCAAACATTGGGGATTTTATTTTCAAAGATGGGGCTATGATTTTCTTAAAGTACATAAGCTGACTGGAAGCCAATAATGTGACTCTCCTTTTCCTGACCTGAATTCCAAGGAGTTAGGATATTATCAACCTGTATATTTTCCCCAGAGATTAAATAGTGCATCCTGTAAAGGTGTGGAGATCATTCTTCTCCCTCAAATTACCTTAGCCCCAGTTCTGATATCAGTTTCCAGATATGGTCTTCTGGAAAATTCAGGTTCTGTTTTCCTGGTTCAGCAGCTATCTGTCCCTTTAGAGAGAGGGTTTTCCTAGGAAATTCACATACCAAAGAATTCTCTGTATAATTAGGCCCTCCAAATGAAACATCTCCTGAGAATATATACCAAATGTGTTACCAATTGCTTTCAGTAATTTAATTGGATAAGTACTCTGTATTCAAAATAATTTTTGAGTCAGTTTCCCTTCTCTGTTTCTTTCTTGAGGCAAGTTTGAGGTACCTAACTTTAACTTTGTTTAGGATCCGTTGATGTCAAATAGGACAACTCATTTCAACAGATCTCTGTGAAGGCATTTTGAGCAAAAATCTAGCCTCACAGATCTTTTTGGAACAGTCTTTGTCATGTATAAACTGGAGTGGTTCCTGATTCAGTACCTTCCTTGTGGCTCACTCAACCCTCAAGCTGGGTCGGCGTTCCTGTTTCAAGAGAAGACCCTGATCTGGGCCAGAGTATTGGAATGAAACATCCAAGGCAGGTGGAGCTGAGGCAGCTAGTGCCAGTGCCGTTGATTTCAGAAGTCCCTACTGCTGCTCTAGTCCTTCCTTCCCCCAGTTCTGACTTTTCTTCTCTGCAGAATCCTACTGTAAATCTGTTTATGATCATGTTAGCCAGAGCTGAAGGCTGATCGGTGTTAAACTGGCAAGGATCTCAGGGTTTTGTCTTGGGAATCTTTCACTAGCTCTCCACTTTGTCATTTTGGTCAGACCAAACATAAGAGCTAATAATGTAAGTAACAGTCCAATGACCAGGAAGATTCACTGTTTCAGTGAATTCCAGGGGGGTGGAAATGATGTTCCAGGCTGAAAGGGTAGCAGGCCGCAGGAATTCCCTCTTGTACAGAGGAGGGTCAACCTGTCGAGCCTTCAATGGGTTGGATGAGGCCCACTCATATTAGGGAGCACAACCTGATGTACTATTTCTAGTTATTTAAATCTTAAGCTCATTCAAAAGTAACCTTACAGAAATACCCAGAATAAGGCTTGACCAAGTATCTGGGTACCCATTGACCCAGACCAACCATTACCACATAAATTCAAACCTTTGGCACTGTTTTTTCACTGACATTTCCCTCCCCTGACAGGGCTGAAAGGGTCATTCTCAGCTGGGCCTTATCTAACACAGGCTGCAGGTTGGACTTTCCCCTGCTCCTTGTGCAAATGGAAATGCAAGTGCAAATCAGCTTTCAATAAACAAATGCAGGCCACTCTCAAAGATAAATTGGGTTTTACTTCTTTATACTTAAAGGGATTGTATAGAAGTTCTCTTGATATCCTCAGACTCAAAATCTAAGAATGTATCATTTTTTAAAAGATTCTTTATTTATGCATATAAGCACTGGGGTATAGGCCAGAGGTGTGGGCGGTGAGAGGATCACCAGAGACAGAACGGGGAGCAGAACAGGCAGATTGAAATACACTGCTGAGGGGAGCAGTGGGCGAGGCAGGAGAGGTCTACTGTGCCATGTGGGTCACCTACCTGGCCGGTGGCAGGGTTTGAACTCGTGCTGCAGTGGCTGCGGTTTGCTTCACAGTGCATTGCTTAACCCACGGCGCCACCAGGGAGGCCCTAAGAATGTATGATTTTGGGGAAACATAATGTCATGGGATATTATTTTTCTGGTGTGCAGCTTTGCATCACCCTAAGGTGCTTTGAGTCTGTGGAAAGGGCCTGTAGGTATTCACATCAGAATCATTCACTTGCAGCAACATAAAAGACAGATTGAAATGAAAAGCATAAATAACATATAACTAAATAGCCCCTGCATACACATACATAGAACTTCGCATAGAAGTGACTTTTCTTTGGAAATGGTATCTGAGACCAAAAGGAAAGTTGTATTTCTTAAGACTTTTATAATAAGTCTTATTGCTAACAGTTATATTTTAAGCAAGTCACCATAATCATTATTCTTTTATGCTTGTTGAATGCCAGCAGGGAGCTTTGTACCAGAAAACTGTGTAATCACATTCCACAGGCAAAGAATTTATAACATTATCTGGCAGAAAAGGCAAAGATAGGACGGTACAATCTGGAATTTTGTTAACTCGGGTGCATTAAAATTATTCCTTACTGTGAGCTGATTTGTTTGCAAAGAAGTAGAAGTAATCTCCATCTTGGACAAATTCCATAGTTACTATCTCCACCCTGTGACCCCTCATCTTCCTGGAATTGTCATTCCCCAATGGCCAAAGGAAGTGAACTGACAAACAGGGCAGGCGGCTGCCAGGACCTGGTTATCTCATCCCAGGTCGGCCATTACCACGATGTAAGTTGAATTCTAGGGATGCTGATGTTTGAAGACCTGCTTACGTGATACTCCCTGAGCACCAGACAGACACACATAATGGCCGCTGGCTCTGAGCAACTTTTAAAGACAAGACTCTGAACTTGGGGTTCAAAGTCCTCCTTCTGTCCTCAGTGGAACCACGTCCTGAGCATAACTGAACCTCCTCCAGCTCCAGCCGATTTCAGTCCCAGGATCAGCCACATTGCCCATGTCACAGGGTCTCCCCCATACTGTTCTGTCCCCTCTCTTCAGGCCTCACCTCTCTGTCACTGACTCATAGACGCCCTCTCTGATCTCCCTCACCATGGCAACTTCCCGCTTACACGTTCTCGCAGCATCTCATTCCTCTTCCTTGTAGCTCTTGTCCCAGGTACAATTTTACACTTATGTAGTGATTGCACTTGTGCTGGTGTCCCATGTGACTGAGACTCCATATGAGCTGGGCCCATCAGGTTATGGTCAACCCTCCATCCTCAGGGCCTTGTTCAGGGTATGGCACATTGCAGGCACTCAACTAATTGTTAAATGAGAGTCTCCTTGGTGGTACAAGAGGCTAAGCCTCAGCACTATGAAGCTATCAGCAGCCCCTGCAGCACAAGTTTGATCCCTGGCCAGGGAGGTGACCCATGCGGCGCAGCAGACCTCTCCTGCCTCGCCCGCTGCTCCCCTCAACAGTGTGTTTCAGTAGCTTCGCTTGCTCTGCTCCTCACTGATGAATCCTCTCACCTCCTGCACCTCTGGCCTAGACCCCAGCTCTTGTACGCATAAATAAATAAACCTTTAAAAAATTGTTAAATAAAATGGTAGAATGAATGTCAGGTGAGGAGCAGGTTGTGATACCAGGGGACTAGAGAGCTCCATAATCATCAGATTTCTAAACCCATTCTTGATTTTGCCCTGTGCGTACGTACTGTCTGTCTGCTCATGCTGCTCTAACAGAGTGCCACAGGTTGGGTGGCTTGGAAGCAGCAGGAACTTATTGCTCACATTCTGGAGGCTGGAAAGCTGAGAGCTGGATGCCAAAACGGGCAGGGTCTGATCAGAGTCCCTTCCAGGTTGCATCCTGCTATCTCATTATGGTCTCACGTGGCAGAAGGGCAGGGGCTAGGGGAGGGTATTTCTCTGGGCTCTCTTAGAAGGGTGCTAACCCCAGTCATGAGGACTTTGTCCTTGTAACTTAACCACCACCCATATACCCAACCTAATGCTATCACCTTGGGAACTAGGATTTTAAAGTATGAGTTCTGGAAGGCTGCAAACAGTGATATGTGGCATGTGCAAACTGTGGACATGTAGAAAGAGAAGAGTGGCATGTACATTCAGAGTGGCAGCTCAGCCCCCAAGTCAGCCACTCCTGGCTTGAAACATGGTTTTATCACTTGCAACTTTACGAACTTGGACAAGTTACTTGAACTGTGCTTCTTCAGTCTTCTCACGTGTAAAATGGACCAGTATTGGTACCAAACCATACCTCCTGTGAGTCCACACGAGATGACGCAGCAACGTGGCTGGCTACTCTGTCAATTATCCATGTTCTTAGTAGGAACCACCCCAGTCCTCAAAGCCTTCCTCCTCCTTGATTGCTATAAACTGTGTAGAGACATGGAACGTGACTTGTCAGCCAGATAATATTTTAGAATAGTCTGATTGCTTTTATTGTAGGGTTTTTTGACATCAGTGATTCTATGGGAGTTTGGGAAGAGTGAGAATTTAAAAGGAAAGTATTTTTAACAAGTTGCCACATGAAAAGAACATTTGAAACTGAGTTAAAAAGCAAAGAAGATTTGTTCATGATATCACCAAAATAAACTTTCAGAAGGAAAAAAAATGACTTTCTTAGGATACAGAAGCCATGGGAGATCGCCCCTACTCAATTTGTTCCATTCTCTCTTCCTGGAACTCTGAATCTGCGAGAAAGCTGGGATCTGGCCTCCTTCCCCATCTTGTTTGCCAAGGGAGTCTTGCTCCCCATTAAGAAGCACCCCCGGGGGAGGGGGATGGTCAGTGCAACTCTAGCCCCATGGGAAGTAGTTGTTGGAGCTGGCCCTGAATTTTGATTTATCTCCATTTGGACCTGTTTTAACCATGTGCCCTAGCTGTGAAGTCATAACCCTTTGGGAGTTGTCAGCCCAAACTGTCTAATTAGCAGACTATTGCTGAACCACGCCTATACTAAGTTCTCTAGATTGGCTTCAACCTTGAATTTGATTTGATTGCTAATGTTTTATTTTGAGTTTGTGGGAGGAGTGTATTGAATATAGTCAATAACAGAAGGAGAAGTCATTTATCCTGGTGATTAGGAAGGATTCCAACCACATTATCTGTGCAAGTAGAGACAAGATTGGCATGGTCTCAAAGACTTCGGAATGAAAAACTAAACAAAGAGGACTGATTACTGGGATAAGTACAAAATACTAATTTGTTCCCGAGTAAATCCTCTGCTTCATTCATGCAAAAGTGCATATATTTCAAGGAAGGAAGATATTTGATAATAGCACTTACTGAACAGTTCTCCTGTGCGGCACTGCTAAGAGCTTTACACAAATGATCTCATAAAACCTTTACAACACTCCCATGATTATCATTGTAGAGCAGACAAGGGCAGGGGTGCAGAAAGGCTGAAGTTTGGGCTGCTGGTCTCACAGAAGTCAGTAGAACCAGGGAGAGAACCCAGGTAGCTGGACTCTATGTCCATCCTCTTTACTGCTGTCTGTGTCTCCTTGTCCTATGCCTAAGAAAATTCTCCTGTATATTTTTAAATGTGTACACTTCTAAACCCACATGTCAACCTTAGCATCACTAAAAGTGTCACAAACATTGTTATGCGCATCATTACTGTAAACTATTGAGTGGGCAACACCACCCTGATAAAGAGACGGGAGTGTGGAGCAGGCTACACAGTGCAACTTGTTTTTGTTTTTTTTTTTTTCAAGATTTTTATTTTATTTTTATACATACACGAGCTGGGGTACAAGCCAGAGTCACAGGAGGTGAGAGGATTCACCAGAAGCAGAGTGGAGAGCAGGACAGGCAGACTGACTAAAATACACTGCTGAGGGGAGCAGCGGGCAAGGCAGGAGAGGTCTGCTGCGCCATGTGGGTCCCCTCCCTGGCCGGGGATCGAATTCGCACTGCTGTGCAGCGGATGCTTCACAGTGTGGCGCTCAACCTGCTGCACCACCAGGAAGGCCCCACAATGCGACTTGTGATGTTGCTGAACGAGCGAGATCCTGGCCTTTATTGATAGAATAACCATACAGCGTCAGTTAGGTGGGGTAGGAGGACAAAGAGAAAAGGATGGGTGAAACTGAAAATGTGCTTATGCCGTCTAGGGCTTCAGGGGACATGAGTCTGCTAATTAGGTAATTCTTGTCTATATAGGCCGCTGGGCCGTGGTTCCAATTTTATCAACAAGGGTTCCACTTACTGGCTTCTGGGATCCCTTGTTATACATCAGGCATTTCCAGTCATACCTGGTGATGTATACCCTTCCCAGGGTGGCCAAACTTCTGCTCTTGATTGATTTGAAAGGCACTTTGTAAAGGTTGGGCTCCTGTAACTGATGGACGGCACATTACTGAACTTGTGTAGGAATGCAGAACTGCAGGTAAGAAAAATGGTGGCTGAACCGGCCTCTTAGGTGTAGCAGACCCACAGTGAGGCTTTGGAAGTCCACACCACCACCAGGAAAGATACCTATCTGGGTCACTCAACAGTTTATGGGAAATACATGGCCCTGAGGGACAAGTAGCCATAGGAGGCACTGAGCTAAATTTAGGTGAAATGTTCTATGGGACAAGTTATCAGCTTCTTTAATAAATTGCTGGGATGAAAGACTTAAAAGAAAGGATAGGGCCTCCCTGGTGGCGCAGTGGGTTAAGCAACGCACTATGAAGCAAACCGCAGCCACTGCAGCACGAAGTTCGATCCCTGCTGCCGGCCAGGGAGGGGACCCAC
>JAGFMF010011381.1:11249059-11305683 GCA_019455555.1 Galemys pyrenaicus
TCTGCTCCCTGCTCTCTGTGGTGAATCCTCTCACCCCTCCACACCTCTGGCCTGTACCCCAGTGCTTGTATGCATAAATAAATAAATCTTAAAAAAAAAGAAAAGAAAAGAAAAGAAAGGATAATTGTTGGGCCTCCCTGGTGGCACAAAGGGTTAAGTCTCAGCACATTGAGGCTATCAGCAGCCACTGCAGCATGAGTTCAGTTCCTTATCAGGGAGTTGACCCATGTGGCTCAGCAGACCTTTTGCGCCCACTGCCCCCCTCAGCAGTGTATTTCAGTAGATCTGCCTGTTCTGCTCCCCACTCTGTCTGGTGAATCCTCCCACACACCCCACCCCCACACCTCTGGCCTATACTCCAGTTCTTGGATGTATAAGTAAAAATAAATAAAAATTAAAAATTATTTTTAAAAAAACTTAAAGAAAGGATAACTGTTATGGAATGCAAACAACTTAAGGGAATAACAACACAATGCCATGTTTAAACCCTGATTCAAGGAGGCAAATTTTAAAATGGGGAAATTTGAATATAGACTGAGGAATAGGTGATATTGATGAATTACTGATTTTATTAGAAGTGGTAATGGTGTAGTGTTTTTTAGTGCCCTGTATATTATATTCAGATATTTCAGGTGAAATGCATGATCTCTGAGTTAAATAGAACAAAAGAAATTTCACTCAGTTAAAATGAAAAAAGATTGGCAAAATATTGATAATTGTTGGTCAATGAGTATATAGAGTAATTTACACTATTGTTCTATATGCTGGAAAAGTCTTTGTGGGTGTGTTAGATAACTGCTTGCTTTCCACTGTAAAATGAATACAAGCAGCTTAAGGAAAACAAGAAAATACATAAAAGAATTAGCTACATCACTGTCACTTTTAGCATGATCCATATTTAGTGTGTACCTCCTTGTAGCTTTTTCTATGTACACATTTGGTTTCTTCATAGTCAGTGATCATTTTACATTTCAAATTTTATTCTTACTTTTTCATGTACTATGTTATAGAAAGTTATAGACACTTTCTATAACCTGTTATAACTAGTGGAGTGCCAGCTCTTGGTGGCCAACTGTAAGCTCTTCCTAACTCTGTTCTGGGAATCAACCTTGATGGGACTATTTAAACTATGGAAATCAGCAAACACTACAAAGCAGAGGATTTTTCTGAGAAGGCAGTTATTAAATATTTACCCGCCCATGGCAGTGTGTAACCATCATTTTTAATGATCACCAATAGCCATATAAGTAGATGCAAGTGCATGAACATTTATATATTTATTATACTCCAAGTGCTAAGCACTTCACTCATGTTAGCTCATTTAATCCTAACAAAAGACATAATGATGTGTTATTATCACCCATGTTTTAGAGAAGAAGAAACTAAACTGCAGTAGAAAGTAGTGATATAAATTGTCCCATGTCCCACACAGAATAAATAACAGCAAGTGCAGGAGCTGGGATTTGAACTCGGGTCATCACACTGCAGTATCTTAGCCTTCCCTGTATCCTACCACTGTATTGTTTTTGTTTTAATTAAATTTATTTATTTTTATTTTCGTACACGTTGTTCAATTTCATTCAGTAAGTGGTTTCTTCCCTCTCTCCTGCCACTTTGCACCTCACTCTGGCTAACAACTGGGTAATCCTGCTCTGGCTCTGAGGTCACGGCCACCATCCCCTGGTCAGTGAGTGGGCAGAAGTGAAAAGCGAGCGTCTATCATCTTTTTCTGGCTGATGTGTGAGTGTGTGCCTTGGGGAGCTGGGTCCCCACCAGCAATGGGTCCAGGCAATCTGTAGATGACCCTCTGAACACATGGTCTCTGAAGCAAATGCATCCGCCTGCTTAGCCAGCTGATGGGCAGGCATCGCCTTCCAGAGTTGAGGTGGTTAAGGGGAGGACTGTAACACACACCCCAAGTTGCTAGGACCCTTACGAACTCAGGGGCCGCATGAACATTTCTTACGAGGGGCAGGCCTCTTTTTCCTGCCCCGGTGGTTGGCAGTGTTTTCAGTTTCTGTGGGGGAGTATTTGGCAGAAATCTATTTCTGGTGTAGCTGCTGAGTTGCTGAGTGATAACAGGGCAAGTCATTTGACCTCATAGTGATCCTCTTAGAGAACAGAGGCATCATAAGACCCAAGTGATTTCAGAGCACTCAGAAGCTCTTGCAGACAAAATGCTGGGTGTGCATTTCAGCCACGGGCACTGCTGACTCAAAGCCCAGCATTTCCTTTCATGGGGGCTGGGACATCGGGGTTTCCGGCTTTGAGTTCTCATATCAGAGTGATGTGTGTGAGGTGGAGCAATGAGATGGTTGCTTAGATGTCCATGAGACTTGTCAGCCCAACTGTAAATCAGGGCTCCCACATGGCCAAGAACACACCATCTCATCAAGAAGTGATAGGAAAGAAATATTGTCTTAGGAGAAGAGGTTTGATTATCAACTAAAATAATCACTAAAAAAGTTTGCTAATAAAAACTAAGTAAAATTACCACCAGTGCAGAGAAAGTTTATGACCCCTAGATGCAAAACTTTGCCTCACAACAGGGAATCTACATTTACTGAGTATCACTGTGACCTTCAGTGCATCTAGGTTTGCCCTGTTTAGAATTTTCCTGGATCTCTCAGGTTCTTTAGCCCATGAGCAGGGACCCAGCCAGGAGCAGAACTCAAGTGTAGTGACCCTCCGGCCCTTTCTGACCGTGCTTCTGAGGAAGGAGACATGTGAGAGAGAAGGGCAGTGAAGGAAGGAAAGACAGTCTTCAGGGAAAGACAGTCATTTACATTTAACAATGCCTGTCCTCTCTAGCCTCAGACTCTCTCAAATGCCTGTGACCCAAGGGGAAAAAAGACTGGATGCTTCTGTGATTCCAGTTACTCCCCAAGTAGAGGTACGTGGAGGACTGAGACCTGTGTGCCTACTTAGAAGTGGAGACAGAGGATTTGGCATTTCTTCTAGCTTCCCCTGTGGCTATGATCAATCAACAGAAAGAAGATGTAAATAGAAAATGGACAAATTAGGTCTATAGTGTCACTTTATAGTTAGTTATTTGCAATCATGTGCAGTCTCTCTAATCAGATGCATTTTTTCTCTTATATCCTCCATGTGCCTAATAACACCTGTGGGTGCTTTCTGAGGCTCATTTTCCCTCCTGGTATTTTCACATGAAGAGGGAATATTCTGAGGACAATAATATTATATTTGCCATTTCATTTTTAATGGATAACTGAAAGGCCAAACCTGAGCTCGCCTACATTGCAGTGATACATTTCATGACTTTGAATGTCCGCTCTGCCATCCTCTTCTCAGCTGCACTGGCAGACCCAGGCAGGCACACCAATCTTCTTATCGTATCCACCACATAATGCCCTTAGATAGCATGATGCTGACACATGGATAGTTTTCACTAGAGGACTCAGGGGTCAAGGGTCATCCATTAGTAATAATTGGCAGGGTGACATTTAACAACTGCTAATGGCCTGAGGTCTTCAGGACTCAATGACTCACACCCTGACCTCTGCCCTCTAGCAAACTTAGCCTTGTGTTTGATGGCTGTATTGGTACAAGTCACTCAGAGAGCACGTCTTACTATTGCCCTGTGCATTTTAATAGCACACTGGGTTTTGTTCCATACTAGTAGGTGTGCTCTCTGTGCCCAGCATTATCATACTTCATGGAATTTAATTTAACTGAAAACTACTGGCTCTGGGCTTGGCCCAGAGGAATGGCCCGTCCAACCGCTAGGCCTAAGGGAGTTTTTAGTCAAGGCTGAAGGCACAGGCACACCAGCCAGAAGAAGCATAATCCTTTAACTACTTCTGGAGAATCAACGCATCAGAAACATTCTGGAAAGAGGGAAGTTCTTTTATGAGTATGACATCTGATGAGCTCTAAAGTATTAATGGTGTACCCAGCAGGTCAACAGGTCATTCTGCATCCATTAGTCTAAGAGTATTAGCTTGGCATCAGAGAGAAGGTTCTGATTGGATGCAATGATTTTCTTCTTTCTTATTCCCCTTTGGATGGAAGAGTATTATCATCTGGAGGTGGAATCCATTCTCTACTTGCTGACTGTACTCCTCTCTGGGAACTCAGTCTATCAGGTGTCAGGTTTCTGTCTACTACTCTTGCATTCATACATTGTTTTTAACCTCAATTATACACCACAACTTGACAAACACACCACACATACATTTGAAATAAAAGTTTCAAAATTGTATCCTGATACTTCCAATATCATTCCTTTCTCCCCTTCCCCTCCCTCTCCTCCTCCTTCTCCTCTTTCCTCTTGTCTTCCTCCACTACCACAACTGTGACTACCCCCATCACCAAATCCTCCTCCTCCTCCTCCTCCACCACACACACCTCCTCTTCCTCCTCTTCCTTTTTAATACTGCTCAAGACAACTAAATTGATTTTGTGACTAACAAATGAATCGCCGCTCACAGCTTGAAAAAAACACTAGCCCACTGTACACTTAGACCATACATCCCCACTCATTCTCTGATGTTTTATGTATCTTCTGGATTTTATTATTTCTTCTGCAAATTTTTAGATTTGTCAGTTACTTGGAAACAATTCAGAATTGTCATTTATATATGCCTTTAAAATTTCACAAAATATTCCTGACAATATCTCAATATTTAATTTCATCTCTGCCACTTCATTTCCTTGTCATTACTATATAAGAAATGCTCTGAAAAGAATGACACCAAACTATGTGTGGAGGTTTCCCAGAGTATTAAAATTAGATTTACCATATGATTAAGCAATTTAACCCTAGGTGTATACCTGAAGGATACAAAATCACTAATTTGAAGAGCTAAATGCGCTCCTATATTCATTGCAGCACTATTTACAATAGCCAAGTTATGGAAACATCCTCAGTGCCAAGGACAGTTGAACGGATTAGGAGGATGTGGTGTATGTACACAACTCAGCTATAGGAAAAGATGTGCACTTGCCATTTGCAGCAATGTGGATGATGTTAAGTAAAATAAATCAAAAGGAGAGAGAGGAATACTAGCTGGTTTCACTTATATGTGGAATATAGACAGAAAAATGAAGGGGTCAAAAAATCCAAACTCATACTACACCCTAGAAATGTGACTGTGGAATTGAAACTAACAAAAAAGGAGGAGAAAGGTGAAGTGAGGAGGGGGGCATAGAGGTCTATGGGTGCCTTGGTGGTGGGCTGGTGTGGTGACACGCATCTGAGCTATGATTCAATGTCTCTGAATCACATAGAGTGCTCTAAGCCAGCGTGATCACAATTTGACTACTAGAGTCAAAAATTGACTACTAGGTTTCTTAAAGTATTGGCATATTTGTATATGAATATTTGAATATTCTTATTAATTTTTGCTTCCTTTTTAAGTCATTTGGAAAGGAGTTTGCAAATCAAACCAATCATCAGCTTTCGAAAGAGACCACTATTTTGTGATACTCTTCATTCTCACTGCTCAACTCTCCCAGCTTTAAATACAAACACAGGGGCCTCCCTGGTGGCGCAGTGGGTTAAGCAATGCACTAGGAAGCAAACCACATCTACTGCAGCACGAGTTCAATCCCTGCCTCCAGCCAGGGAGAGGACCCACATGGTGCAGCAGACCTCTCCTGCCTCACCTGCTGCTCCCCTCAGCAGTGTGTTTCAGTCAGTCTGCCTGTTCTGTTCCCCACTCTGTCTCTGGTGAATCCTCTCACTGCCCTGAATTCTGGCCTGTACCCCAGTTCTTGTATGTATAAATAAATAAATCTTTAAAAATAAATAAATACAAACACACACACAACTCAGGTTGTCGTGGTGATAGCGCTGAGACCTAACTCCTAGGCCACTGGGGAGGCCCAGAATTAATGTTTTTTAATCAAATGCTTAATGTAATTTAACCTTTATAGTTTTGTGTTCTGCCTAACTGCTACTAACTTCTTCCATGTAATAGTTTGTACATTTCTTTATTGTTTGAGGAAGTTACAGCACTCAGGGCCTCTGTCAAAATAAAGGGATGAACTATAACCTCTCGAGTATTATGAAATCATGCTGAATTACCAACCTACAAAACCAACTTGCATCTTTTCACCATGCCCTGGATACCGCCTCAGGGAGCAGTATGGAGGCCGCAAAATAAAGAAGTAGGTGAATGCAGATGGTGGTCCCCTTTCATGACAGCTGTGCTGTCTTCCTTCCCCACTCCCTTTTCATGTTGCGTGCTCTCTCTCTGCCTTTTAACCCTCCGAAGCTCTCTGTTCTCCAGATCTGGTTATGAAGGCAGTTCCCTGAGCTTGCAGAGAGCCAGTCAACCAAAATCATCTTCTGCCCATTTTTACCAACCTCAGAATTCACCAATTGACATCATAACTAAATAATAGCCTAACTTAGTGATGGATACAGAATGGGAATGAGAACTCCTCCAAGTAGAAATTTTTGTTTTCATTTTATTTTCCAAGTAGAATTTTTTTGCATTTAATTTGTAATTTTATATATATTTTACATTATTTTTCATTTTTGTACAGTGTATATTTTTTGTCCCCGTGAAATTCCCATCACCAATTTGCCCGTGTCCCATCACCATAGTCCCTTGTGCTCTTCCCACCCATTTTGTTCCTTCTCCTGCCTCCTCCCCTAGGGAGTGTCTCAGATTCATAGTTGTCTCAAGTAGAATTTTTAAATAGAATCATCCACTTTCTTATTTGAACCTCCCCACTTGGCACCACTGATCTGTGCGGCTAAACACTCAGCTCCATCATGCCCTTTCTTCTACCTCATCTCTGTGTATTTTTCTCTTTTCAGTTCTCAAGCTTGAGGACCCCTCCCTCTATGATGGATGTCTGCCAGGCTCATTCCCAGTATCTCAGTGTTCAGCTTGTGCAAAGAAAATATCGGTATCATATTGACCACACACTTAGGAGATGTTCAATGTGATGTGGCAGCTATCAGAGTTGCATCGAAGTGTACCATGTTTGGGTTTCATGAGATTATCTTCCCTGTGTATATATAACTGATGCTATCTAGATCTCCTCATAACCAAAGACCTTAGAGGAAAGCTGACAATTAATTAAAGCTTAGTTGTATTAGATAGGCATAGGACCCCCAAATATCAGAAGAAAGATGACAATGACTGACAAATTCAGAAGGCTTCCTTTCTGTCCATTTCCTAGAGTCTCCAAATAATTCTACATCTTGAATCTGCCCATACTTTTAGTTTCCCCATAGGCGCACCGAATCCCTTGCCTTCTCTCTTGCTTAAAATATCATACTAGGAGGTCTCTCTGCATCTTCGACATCATTTTTTCTTCTCTACTAATTTCATCAACAAACAAATAGACTTGCATTCCTATCTCCCATATTTAAAAATGCTCTCTTACTCTCACTTCTGCTTCCAACATTGGCCTGATTTTCTCTTCTTCACAAGAAAATTTCTTAAAAACAAGTCTACTGTCTCAAATTTCTCTAAGCCCTACTTTAATCAGTTTCATATCCAAAACTTCACTAACACTGCTTTTCTCAAAGTCACCAGTGATCTCTACATTTCTAAATCCAGTGGTTATTTCTCACTTTTCATCCACCTGCCCTCTTCACCAGCATTTAACATAGCAGATCATTTAAAATGCTCCTGTAACATGGTGGTCCCCAGGAAAGGGGGAAGTTCCAGATTCCCGGTTCTGCCTTAAGTGGGTGGAGCTGAGCAGGGATAAGAAGATGTTGGAGAGAGGAGGACAGAAGGAAGGGAGGAAGAAGAAAGCAGGATGGAGAACAGCAAGGAGACCTGGAGGAGGCATGTGGAGCAGAGGGACATGTGAAGAAACTGTGCTTGCTTTTTGGTCTTGGACTGGTTGGAAGAGATGTGGGTGAGAGACCCGTGGGGAGGTTAACAATGGCAGCTTTCATCTTGATTTTGATTTTGCTCTTTTCCTCCCTTATTTTTCTGACTCTTTCTGACCCTTTTCTATGGGTCTCTACTGAAAGGTCTTTGAGACTTGTGGCAGGCTTTTGGGCCTTGCTTTGGGCCAATCCTCTTTGGCTGGACTTTTACCCTCAAAGAGATGGGTAACTTTGAATGCTTAACTTAGTAACTATATTCTTTGTCCTTTCTGTATTGTTCCCCAACTGTATTAAAGTTGCTTTCCATTAAAGGTCTTATATGTTTGTCTTGATGGGTGGATGGCAGAACCCATTTAGAGAGAGCAGGTTTGGGGGTTCTGGGGTGCCCCCCTCCCTCTGAGGTGCCCTGTAACACTCCCTCTTTTCATTGTTTTATTTTCTCCCACATATCTTCTCAATTTATTTTGCTGATTTCTTCTCAGCTCCCTGATCCACAGATGTTGGGGACTCCAGGGCTCAGATCTCAGTCCACTTTCACCATTTTCACTCACCCTAAATGATCACAGTGGGTATCATTGCTTTAAATACCAACTAAGTGTGCATGGCCTACATTTAAATCTCTAGACCAGACCTGTACTCTGAACTCCAGACCTGTGCGTAGATTGCATTCACATCTCAAATTTGACAGAGCAGAATGAGTTCTGGTCATGCCCACTGAACTGGGGGCTCCTGCTGTAGGGAGCATGTATCTTTTTGAATTAGTGTTTTTGACTCTTTGTATACATTCCCAGGAGAGGGGTTGCTGATCACAAGGAAGTTCTGTTTTTATCAAAAACTTCTTTAAGAATAAGGAAATCCCTCAAATAATACAACACTGGAGTGTTTTGAAACTCATTGTTTTATTTAATAGAACAATTGATGCAATAATAATAGGTACATTTATTTACTCTTTTCAATCACTTATTGTGTACCCGGCACTGATTATCACCGGTTCTGCCTCCTCAGTGAGAAGTTCTGGGCTGCATTGCTCCATTAGTCTTGTTAGAGAAGTAGTGTGATATTATGGAAATAAATGCTATTAGATCTATGATCTTAGCCAAATTCCTTCAAGTCTCTCCCTATGCATTAGTGTCTTATAAAACGGACATTTGGAGGGTGGCGGGCTATGCCATCCCAAACACGCCACAGGATTATTTAGAACAAAGGCAACTGAAAAAAGCAGATACCAAAGAACATTATAATCATCTCTTCTTCCTGAAAATAGGAGATAAAAACATCCTTGTGGACGATGTCCCCCCCACACCAAGTAGCATCTTATCCAGGATGAGAAGTTGAGACCAACTGAATCCTACACAAACAGACTTTGTTACAATAACTCTTGTCTCTCTTCAGCCTTTGCAGAGAGCTGAGTCACTGTCCCACAGCTGCCACTCCATGTGCCACCTCACAAAGAAGTCAAAGGATTTCTGCATTCTGTGGGTCTTCTTTTCCTGGTGAGAGCTCTCCTGACATCTAAAACTCACATCAGTATGTCTGCCTTTCTCCTGTTCATCTGTCTTCTGTCGGTTTAATTCTCAAACTCAATCAAAACATCTAAAGGGACCGAGCTAAAATGTCCCTTGGAGAACTGTGGTGACACCTCGAGGGGGCCCCTCCTGAAACTTACATGACAACTTATAAACAGCTACTTTGATATAAACTTATTAAATTTTTAAAAAATAAAGTTAAAAAAAAGAACAGAGCTGATGGCCTCACGCCAGTGCCTTTGGAACCCGCTGCTTGGGGGAGATGATGTCAGGCTCTTCCTGTGTAGAGCAGGGGCTGGGCACAGCAGGCGGCGGGGACCTGCCCATTTCTGTCCAACATGGATCCCTCTGAGCCCAGCCCACCCCCTGTTGGGTTGGCCTAGAATTTATCAGCTATGTCTTCTGGCCTGATTCTCTCCCAGCCCGTCTGTCCCCTTTTTTTTTTTGTTTTGAGTCATTTCAGGTGTACTATCCAATAAGCCAGCATCTGCTTATCAGAAGGTCCAAACCGCCACAGTTACTCTGTAAACCCAAGGAGATGTCCCAGGACGTCTACCTCAGAGTTCAGTTTTCCTTAAGGTTCATCTTGTAGTCTTCCCAAAGTAGTAGGAATATGAATAATCCCAAACTGCAAATAATCTGGAAACCACTGAGATTAAGGTCTAGGCTACTGACCTAGACCTTAGTCTAGCTTAGTTAACTTTAAGTACCAGCGTGCCAAAGCAGCTCAGAGAATATAATGAAAGGTACACAGATCTCTAGCCCTGACAGTAAAATGGAAACACCAGTCTCTCCAAATCTCCTTTTGGTAATTTGACTATTTGATGCTAAATTGTGAACTTCTGACAAATATTAGCAAATTAGTAGGCTGATTTCTATTGCTCAAACAGGAATGCCTTATTTGGGATTTAGCAGAAATGTGTCTGTTGTATAAACCCCACTAAGGAGAACAGTAGCCTTTAATGGATGAAAGGGACCCCCCGCCGTGTGCATGGAGGAGACAGACCACAGCACAGAGAGTTGCAAGAATCTAGAAGCGGCCTGACAGTGGCACTAAGCCCCATGGGATTTATTGGGACCTGGCACCTTTATGGACCCCAGGAGTGTTCGCAAATTGAAATCCTCCTGGGGGGACTTTGATTTAACCAGTTAGAACTGGTTTTCTCTTTCAGATTTCCACTGAGGATGAAAGGAGTGGGCAGGAATCAATTGAATTTGTTTTGTGGTAAAAGTTTCTACCAGGAAATGACTGCTTTGGGTTTCTACCGGCATCAGTAGGAGGGTTACTTAAATCATTGTCCCGCTGGCTGGCTTTTAGAGAGTGGATGCCTTTAGTCAGTGAGGCAGTTTCCAAAGTTTTCAACTGAGAACAAAGTTAAGATGCTCTTTGCCCCACTCTCTAATGGTGTCCCAGCTCAGGGTCATTAACCTTCTACGCCCACAGACTAGGTCAAGCCTCAGAGGAACATGCATTAGGAGCAAGGAATTAACTGTCTGATTTCTTTCAAGGTCTGATTGAGAGCCTTTGACTTTTTCACCTTAGTTCCTGTGCATTAAAACATTCCTCTGGTAAGAGCTGACTCAGGAAACCTGGGGAATTTCCCAATGGCGACAGGGCATACCTTGTTTGGGGAAACACAGCCAACAGTGGACATGTGATATCTCTGGGTTATATTGTCACTGATCTGTATTTATTTGTCCTCAGAATAAGTAAGGGGTATGCAGGGCCTCTGGTGGTGATGTCCCCAAAAGGATTTTAATCTATAAAGGTTTCTTTTCTTATCAATATGAAACAGGATTGTGTAAGTATTTTTCCAAAAGGCTCTTGTGCAAAAAAAGGCAATAAGAAAGTGGTGCATCAGATATAGTATACACACTGTTTCTTGTTGTGTAGTTTATTTTTTTTTTAAAAGATTTATTTATTTATGCACACAAGAGCTGGGGTACAGGCCAGAGTCGTGGGAGGTGAGAGGATTCACCAGAGACAAAGTGGGGAGCAGAACAGGCAGATCAACTGAAGTACACTGCTGAGGGGAAGCAGCGGGCACAGAAGGAGAGGTCTGCCGCACCATGTGGGTCCCCTCCCTGGCCGGCAGCAGGGATCGAACTCGTGCTGCAGTGGCTGCGTTTTGCTTCATAGTGCGTTGCTTAACCCACTGCATCACCAGGGAGGCCCCTTGTTGTGTAGTTTAAATGACAGGGCCACTAGTTAGAACAGAGCAGGGCACTTAGTGGCCAGCTACATTAGTGACCAGCAGCAAGAGGTGCAGAGTACCCCAGTGTGTCCTCTCCTGAGGCCACTGTACCTCAGTACTGCTACCGTGGTGTCTTAAACAATACAAATTTATTATCTTACAGTTCTGGAGGCCAGAAGTCTGAAATGGGTCTCACAGGGCTAAAATCAGTATGTTGGCAGTTTTTATTACTTCTGTGGGCTCTGGCACAGCATCCCTTCCTTCTTTTTTCCAGCTTCTAGAGGCTTCCTGCATTCCCTGGCTCCTGGCCCCCAGACAGCAATCCCACTGCTCTAACCTCTGCTTCTGTTGTCATAGCTCCATTCCTGAGTCTCCTATATCCTTCTTTCCACTAGATAATCCTCATCGGTCCACCAGATAATCCAGGAAAATTTTGCATTGCAAAATCCTTAATTTAACCATATCTGCTAAGGCCCTTTGCCATGTGAGATTACATATTCACAATTCTAGGAAAAAGAACATGCACATCTTTGGGGAGCCCTTACTCTGCCTTCCACACCTATTAAGCGAATTGCTGCTTTCTCCTCTCAATTTTAGAGTTGTTGCAAATTCTTTTTTCTGTGGGAAGGCAACATAGCAATGTGCATAAGGTCCCTCAGAGACACCGAGTCCCCTCTCACTGTCACAAGCAGTTTTCTATTACTCAGGCAATGGGCATCTTAAAGGACCATAAAGAGGGGCCTCCCTGGTGGCGCAGTGGGTTAAGCAATGCACTTTGAAGCAAATCGCAGCCACTGCAGCACAAGCTCGATCCCTGCTGCCTGCCAGGGAGGGGACCCACATGATGCGGCAGACCTCTCCTGTCTTGCCCACTGCTCCCCTCAGCAGTGTGTTTCAGTCAGTCTGCCTGTTCTGCTCCCTGCTCTGGCTCTGGTGAATCCTCTCACCTCCCTGGACTCTGGCCTGTACCCCAGCTCTTGTATACATAAATAAATAAATCTTTAAAAAAAAAAAAAAGGACCATAAAGATAATGGCACCTCATGGTTGAGCAGATGGCTTCTCAGCACAGCTCTGAGATAGGTACAACAGCAGTTTCATAATTGGTAAGGGCAGGAGGGTACTGGGAGTGTAGGCTGGGTAGGAGGTAGGCAGGACTGGAAGAGTAAGGTAGCCTCCCAGTAGAATTCTCAGCCCTCATGTCTCCTGGGTTTCTCAGTGATTTGGAAAACCCCACTAAGCAGGAGTCTGCCAGACTTGAAAAGTAGCCTCTTCCTGAAGTGTCCTCCCCACTGCAAAGCTGAGGTGGGCCAGGGACTCAGAGAGGGGATGTGTGTAAATGGAAGGAGCATGAGACTTGGAGACAGAACAGGGTTCCGGTCTATGTTCTGTGTGGTCCTGAGCACATTTCTTAATCTTTCTGAGCCTTGTTGTCTTCATCTGGAAAATAAAAATATTATCTATCTCTTGGGACTGATGTAAAGGTAAGAAACAATGTAGGTAGGGTTTGTAGTGCATGGTTATCTCGAGCTAAGTGTCCAAAACCATTAAGTGCTGTTATTAGTGCATAAAGTAGAGATGGAAGTCAGGAGGCTGGCAGGAAAAGGTCACCTGCTTGATATTTATCACTTGTCACAACCACCAGACCTTTGACCAGGTGAGGGAATTTGAAGGCAAAGATGATAAGGAAAAGACTCTTTCACACATTCTGTGTGTCTTCCCTACCCAGAGGATGTATGGGAAGTTTCTCCTTCAGCTTTATGGGAAACGACTAAACGCAGAAACCCCTCAGGCTTAAGGAAGTTAAAGTTTACCCAGGGAGGAAGCAATTTCCTACTTTAGACCACTGACTGGATTGCTCTTATTTTATTCTCTCCCAGCAAATTTTAGGGTTTGAAGAGGCCCCAAATGTGCTTTGAGGGTCTTTAAGCTTATTCCCAGAGAGTATTGCCTGTCAGTTCTTATTTTAATTGGCTAAGAGCTAAATATTAGAAATTGTGGAACAACTTCTTATAGAAATCATATCCATTTCTCCTTTTGTCTTACAGACCAGAGAGATAGGACACAACTAACTTTCCTAGGGAAATGCTTATATTGTCTGAACAGGACTAGTTAGACTTTCCGATTCTGAGCCGTTACATCACTTTAGAACATATGCCCAGGGTGGGAAATATGGTCCTTTCTTATCTTCAGGAATGACGTTACGCACTATAGAGAAGATGGAGTGGAGTGTTCTGTGTGCTCTGAGAGGGAATCCAAGTTCTCTCTGGGGGGAGAACACAGTGTTTGGGAAGCAAAGGGTTGGGAGGAGACAGAGTTGCAGGCTTAATAATTCATGAGTCAATATCCGCATGTGTGGATAGGGCAAAGATACCAGCAAGACAAGAAGCCATCAGCTTAGTGAATTTGCTGCTACTGTTTTGAAATATAACTGTCCCAAATATGAGTCACAGTGGTAAAAATTGAATGCTTTGCCTTACCTACAGGGAGTTAATAGCTGCATTAAAGAAATAGAACTTAATTGAGGAAAAGGAACTGCTGCTTCAAATAGATGTATTCAGATAACCTTCATTTCATAGAGTAATATTTATATACATATTAGTTTTGTTTTGTTTTATTTTTTAGTATTCCCCTTCCCCTACTTTCCTTGACATTCTTTTTTTGATTATGTAATTTAAGTTGAAAGTCAAGTTCTACATTAAATATCTACTTAAAATCCCTAATTAGGATAATCAAAAACAGAACACTTTTTCTTTATTTACCTTTCCCGCTAACTGTACATACATCTCCAAGCAGAGTTTTCTAAATTCGGCAAGGGTGTTACAATGATTTAAATCACTTTGCTTATAAAATCTCTACAATAATTTTGCAAAGTGATGTCTCACTCACATATTTAAAACTTGGCAGATGGAAATTTAAATCATAAGTTTAAATAGTTACACTAGGATGGACCTAGTGAATGCTCGGTGAAATAAACCAGAAAAGGAAAAACAAATCATGTGATATTGCTCATGAGTGGCGTGGAGAGAAACCAAGCAAGCAGATTAGCAAAATAAAACAAAACAAACTTTCAGCGTATAAGACAATTAGTGACTAACGGAAAGGAAGGGGGAGAGTAAATATGGTTAAAGGGAACAATTGTACAGTGAAAGAAAGAATTGGACTATTCCTAGTGAAATTAATGTAGTATGTACACATTGATTTTTAATGATGCACACCTGAAAGTTACATATAAAGTATTAGATATATATAATGTGTGTGTGTGCAGCAAATTCTGCAAGGGTAGAATCTTTAGAACATTTTGTTTAGCGATGCAATCTGAGTGCCTATGACAGCATTTGGCACATAGTAGGCACTCAATAATCACACATTATGTCAAGGATTGAATGCATCTAAGAAGGCACTTACATCCCATCACTTCAGTTGGTGTTAAGTGAACCTGAGGTTGTAGGTCCAGAGTCTTTTCTTTTTACCATCTAAATATTTACAAGAATTGCTTTGGGGGTTGCATTCATTTAGAATTCAGTTTTGAAAAATTTTTAATTTGAAAACCAATTTAATACTGTTATTTATACTCAATTTTATGAGTTGAATTTGTGTCCACTTCTTTTTACTTCCTTTGACTTCTCCAGTCTTGAGTTCTTGATTTTGAGTCATTACACGGATGGTTGGAATACATATTTGAGTAATTTTTTCAGAAAAGATTAATGGACGGTAGGTTTTAAAAACTCCTGCATATTTGAAATCTCTTCTACAATAATTTTCAAATCACTTTGCTTATAAAATCTCTAAAGTAATTTTGCAAAATGATGTCTCACATATTTAAAACTTGGCAGATGGAAGTTTATATCATAAGATTAAATAGTTACAAAAATGTAATTTCCAGAATATGGTATGTACTGAGTTTTTAAAATAAAACTGTCCCTTTACTATTTTTAAAGTAGTCAATGGAATCTGAACACAAAAGCAATTTGCTACCCACCATTATCCACTAAAAAAATATGAAGAGGCACTTATATGTAGATACCAACTGTTGAAAATTTTTTGTCTTGTTGGTTGTCTTTTATAGACTCATGCTTGTTGAATTTTTCTTTATGCATTTGAAGTTTTGTATATTAAATATATCTTTTGCATTTATTAAATATAAACAAAGAAAAAATATAGGCTGGCTCTTTGACAATCAGAATTCTCTATCATTCCTTCCGCTTTTGAACTCCTATTTCCATTTTTTCACAGAATTTGATTCCAATATATTTTGTGCTCAGAATTCTTTTATATGTCATCCTATCATATTTCTCTACAGCAAAAATGTATGTATAAGTTGGAATTTTTAAAACATTTCTGTTACCATGAGCTTCTAATCAGTTTTTAAAATGTATTCTGGATTTTATCATGAAAGTGATTAGTCATTCACAGTTGGCTAAAGGAGCTATATTGCAAATATTAGTAAGATTTTGATAAGAAGTAAAATTATTCTATTGGAAGTGAGTCTTTTGAAGAAACAGATGAGGCTCCTTTTCATTTCCTCCCACTGGTGTCCTTGTGGAAGAATATTACTTATTATTGGAATAAGATTGTGTTTAATACTACCCTGATGTTCAGTTTTGTTTTTAAGATTTTATTTATTTATGCATACAAGAGCTGGGGTACAGGCGGGGCGAGGTTGAGAGGGATTCATCAGAGACAGAGCTGGGAGCAGAACAGGCAGATCAACCGAAATACACTGCTGAGGGGAGCAGCAGGCGAGGCAGGGGAGATCTGCTGCACTACTAGGGCCCCCCTCCCTGGTGGGGGATCGAACTCGCACAGCAGTGTCTATGGAAATTCCGCAGTGCACCGCTCAACCCCTTGTGTCACCAGGGAGGTCCCCAGTGTTCAGTTTTTATAAGTATAACTCTGAGAAACCTTAGTCATACAAACACAGTGATCCTGCATTCTAGCAATAAGAAGCTACACCTCACTGTCCTGAAGGTTTACTCTACTTCTTGGATCGTGTGCGATTATCTATAGCCAAGGAGGACCCGGTCCCATCCTGTACTCATTTGACAACTAAGCAAAAAGGCTACACTAACCCACATGGCTCTTTGCCTGCAGGACACCCCTCTCCTCTTCTAAGAACTGTCCTCTCTTGCTGTTCCATAACACTTCTTTCACCCATTTCCATTGAGAGAGGTCTAGTTTGGGCTTTTCTAGAAGGAGGTACAAAACAGGATTTTGATATGAACAGTATGCTTGTGAAATGACCTCAAATTATACCTGCTGGAGTAAGAAAAATTACCAGGAAGATGAAGTAAAATGTTCAGTACCCAGTTGGCTGCACTATGGCTAACTGGTGCTTGCTGACTCCCATGGGAGATCCTCTGAGAAACTGTAGGATATTTCTTCAGAATTGTTCTGCCAAGAGGTGAGGAGCTGGGGTTTTTATCTCCCAATGTATTTCCTCTATCCAACTGTCACTTGTTGTCAGATACTCCAAGTGCATTGTTATTCTGGCTTGTGGTGTGCTCACAGTGCAGGCTGAACATGCACCTGAGCCAGAGAAGGCTATCGGGCAGAGACGGAGGAGCTGGAAGTGGGGCAGCAGCAATCTCCCAGTGGTTTTCCAGGATAAGCTTGAAGGGAAATGGACACTGATGCCATCTCCTGCAAGCTGCCACTCATACGGACAGCACCTCACCTTCAGCTAGTGAATAACTGGTTCAGGCTGAACATGTGATAAAGTTGGGTCAGTCCTTGTCATTCTCTTAGGTCTTTCTGCATTACAGTCAAGGGAGTAAGGCAAACTCTCTCTGGTGTCAAAGACAGGAGATGTGAGTCTGGGAGTTGCCCATGGCTACATTTCCAGTTACCTGGAGGAAACTGACTTCACAGGAGGAGGCTGATGCAGAGAGAAGCAGAGGGGAGAAACCAGGGAGAGTCCCCCAGTCTTGCATCCAAGACACTGGCTCCCAGAGTCATTGCCACTCTTTTCCCCCAGCCCTCCAGTTTGCTTTTCCAGGCCGATACTTTTCCAGGCCATAACTTTGAATAAGCAAGTCTGGGTCACTTTTGAACCACCCCGCTCTCAAAAATATTTATTCCTCCAATCTACCACATTTCCTACATATCTTTCAAAAGAGCTTTTTGCTTGAATGAAATGAAAGCATTGTCCCTCCAGGAATTCACAGCAACGTACAAGTATCCCTTATGTATTTACTGCCAAAATGAAGAAGAAAACATCATACAACATAGCAAATTTAGAAAAGCAAAGCAAAGATTGCATGGATGATGTATAAAATGGCAGATGGCTCTAAAGTAGTCAGTGAAATCTTAGTCCAGGAATTTTAGTATAGTCTTGTAAAATCTTCATACTTCTAAAAAGATTGACACTGTTCATTTAAAAATAAGCACTGAGGGTGGAAAATAAATGTTAGATAATGTCAAGCTTGCTGCTATAAAACAGAAAGAAGTAGTTCTAGAACACACTAGGAAAAGATCTCCAAAGTATAAGAGGCAAATTTTGAGTAAGAAAGAGGAATAGTAAAAATATGTCTAAATTTATTTAAACACCAGGAGAACATACAAGAAAATGAAAGTGACTAATAAATAACAAAACCACAACAAAACAGAACAAAAATAAACTAACAACAGTTAATCAGAGACATTCTGCAGAGGAAGAGCGGTGAGAGGGATCAAATGAGAAGTGGGAAGAGCACCAGGGACTGTGGTGATGGATCACAAGTGAATTGGTGGTGGGAATTCTATGGGGACTACACCTGAGAAAAGAAAGTAAACATTGTAAGAAAAAATAAATAAATAAAAATGGAAGGGGGAAAAAAAAAGAAAGTGACTAATAAAAGTAGTTATATAATGGGGACAGATGAGAGGACAAACTCCTGGGGTGTGCGCGTCATTACATGTGCTTTGGTTTTCATGCGCATGTCTCATCTACTCACACCGAGTTTTAAAATATAATAAAAGTTGACCCACTTTTCCCAAGAGCCGAAGTGAATAGCATGGAATTCCAAAGGCAAGCTCACTGGCATTGACTGGAGAAGACAAATGCATCAAACAAAAAGTTTCAATAGTGATTTGCTCACATCAAAACCAAAGCTTTAAATTCAAAGAATTTTTAAGATTTTTAAACTGTATCTTATTTTGAAAGTGATGGAGAACAAACAGTTCCGGGCACACTGGAACCTTAAACGGAGGTCTAAAGTGGCATCAGCTCACTACTGAGTAAGGAAAGAGATACAGAGAGCGGATATGCAGAGAAGTTAAGGTGAAAATGTGTGACATGCGCACACGGAGGACCATGGGCCTCTCTTGTAGACATTGATCTGGGGGTTGTTTCTCAGATTGGTTCAGATACATCTTCTTAAATGCAAATCTATGAATGGGGTAATGAAGCGATTCTCATAGTTTAACAAATGACTCAGATGTATTATTTAATTCCAATTTTCCAGAAATCCATGAGTGTTAATTGATGTATATTTAAAAACTACTTACTACAAAAATGCTACTTTTGTTACCTTTAGCTGTAGTCTGTCCATTATAGATTTTTAAAGATTGAATGTTTCCTGGCTTGTTTATGAGCCATAGTGGCAATATTTCATTTTAATTTTATATCTATCTGTATCTATCTATCTATCTGTCTGGAGGATAAATGAAGATTTTTACTGTAAGAGCTCTTATTTTCATATTTGCAGCAAGTGTATCAAAAAACAGGCATTGCTATCATGTTATTATTAGGCATTGTAGGTACAATTAAATGAGAACAATAGAAGTTAAAACATAGAAAAATATAGACCAGAGTATGAGAACATAAATGGATATTCAATGAACAGGCACTAAGGAATAGTGTTAGCGCATAGAATTAATGTGAGTTTTTCAGATGTAACAGGTCTCAGTTGCCGTGCTCAGAGTTGAGGGGTATGAGCAAGCCAGCCTGTTCAGACAGCTGCAGCTGGAGAACACCTGACCCCCTAGGGGAACAGAATAATCAACCCCAGCTCTCTGTGTTTAATATTTCCAGTTCTTTATTTTTTCAGAAGATGGAAATCTGGATTTTCGTGTTAACCCAGCTATTTTTCATATCATGGCCGCCAAATCCAAATATGTCTATAATCTTTAATATCCAGTTCAGTGAGTTTTAAAACAAATGGTGATACTATATTGAATCAGACTTTTACCATAAATAACAGGAATCTGCTATTATGATGTCAGTAGCATCAGCAAACTATAGCTCAGAGAAATCCAGCTGGCCACCTTTCTGTAAATAAAGTTTTATAGAAATAGTCACATCCATCTGTTTACATATTGTCTATGCCTGCTTTTGTGCTTTACTGGAGCCTAAAATATTTTTTATCTGATCTTTTACAGAACAAGATCACCAATCAGTGGTAATATTTTTACAATCTGAATCTGCTGTGGTTGAATTATGTTTTAAGAGGTTTTCACTAGGCTTGGAT
Source organism: Galemys pyrenaicus (assembly GCA_019455555.1). NCBI lineage: Eukaryota > Metazoa > Chordata > Mammalia > Eulipotyphla > Talpidae > Galemys > Galemys pyrenaicus. Next base: position 11,269,051 of record JAGFMF010011381.1, read on the forward strand.
GTCAAATTACCTTTGATTTAAGCAAAATTTTTCCCAGAATCTATATTAGACTATTTAATATAATTGTTTTGCTTTAGAACTTTAATTCAGTTGAATGACAGGAAATGATTATGAGGAATATTCAGTAAAGTTTCTCTTCCATATTTGTGGACTTCCATAGATCATAGACAGGTGTGCTGAGAAATAGACTAAATTAATTATGTCAATTCAGTCAAATATGCCTTTTCTATGGCTATGCAGAAAAAGTAAACCCAAAGATATTACAAATCATATAGAACTAAGCCTTGACAAGAAATTACTTTTAGCTGGCACCATCTAGAGGTGGTAAAGAGAATTTCCCATATAGCCTAGAAGTCTCTCAGGTCTCTTTTTTATTCTAGCTCATGAAACTGCTGACAGTCTTAGGCCTCCAGGATTCTTTTCCTGGAGCTTATCACAGTAGAAATGCAGTTAAGTGCCCCGGCACTCGCTGTCTTCTTTGTGTCTGACTGGGGAGAGAACAATGTCCAGAACAATTCTGCTTACCCGAGCCTCAAAATGACCTGAAATCAAGGGTTTTTCTGGCTGTGGGCCTCGTGCTTAGATTTTAATATGTCCGTTATTATTCGTCATTACTTTTCTATGTGATGTTTAGTCAAAATAGACCTTTTATTCTGAAAACCCGAAAGAATTGAAGACTGTATGTTTTGAACATCTTTGTCTTTGAATATCCCTGTTTACTTTGAACAAGCATCTTCATGGACGGTAAAACTTCCTTTGAAGGTTTTTTCTATTGTATTTTGTATTGATATTTATTTTGTATTTGAATAAAAACCTCTGCTACATGCTACAATATGGACAAATCTTGAAAACATTATGCTAAGAGAAAGATAGCAAACATCAAACCATCACAGAGATGGTGTGATGTCACTTATATGAGCAAATTCATATCAGTAGAAGTAGAACAGTGGTTGTCAGAGACTGGGGAGGAGGGTGAAGGGGCGGCTGTTGTTTAGTGGGTACAGTGCTGTCTCAGTGATAAAGTTTGTATCTCAGATGGTGAGAAATAGATGGCGGTGATGCTTACAGAGCATGGTGAATGTGCTGACGCCATTGCTTTGTGATATGCGCGCACACACACACACACACACACACTTTACTGCAATTAAAACCCAAACCAAACAGGAGTTCTGTGGCGCAGAGAATGAGCAGACACAACAGGTAGCCACATCCCCAGCGCTCCCTTATCTCCCCTTGTTTCACTTCCCTTTTTATCTGTTCAAACAGGCATTAAAACCACTTTTTTTTTTGCATTTTATTTAACATTCATAGGTGTTTTACAACAGAAATGTATTTTGGGATATCTATCATATCATCAGAATGTACCTCCAACTTATTTTTAAATTCTACTGTTTTAAAAAAATTACATCAAAAAAGCATTTATATATTAAAAATATCTACTACATATACTATTAGATTTGTAAAATTCATGTGGTAGAAAAGGGTATGTATATAATATACTTCCACTGTGTTTTAGTAAATATAGACACATAGGTGTTCTTATTCACTATTTTATATAAACAAAACACTGGTGGAATAATCCATCTGTAGCTGCTAGCAGTTTCCTCTGGAGAGGAGAACAGAGGACTAGAGATTTGAGGTAGGAAAATACTTTTATGTTGCTTGATTATTTTATTGTGTTTGTGTTGTTCCCTTTTAAAATCTACCTAAACTTTGAGACTCCTAGCTTTAGTTTCCACTAAAAGACATGAAATAACATGTTTTGTTAAAAGTTGCAGCCCTACTACTGTAGAAATATGCAACTTTCTCCTTTAAAAGTTTATTTAACTGCTGAACTCTAACCTTCCAGCTACAGGAAAGCGAACTTAAACAAGACATTAGAGGGCCTCCCTGGTGGTGCAGTGGGTTGAGCGCCTCACTGTGAAGCATCCACAGCACAGCAACACGAGTTCAATCCCCGGCCAGGGGGGACCCACTTGGCACAGCAGACCTCTCCTGCCTTGCCTGCTGCTCTCCTCAGCAGTGTACTTTAGTCCATCTGCCTGTTCTGCTCCCCACTCTGTCTCTGGTTAATCCTCTCACCTTCCTTGCCTCTGGCCTAGACCCCAGCTCTTGTGTGCATAAATAAATAAATCGTAAAAAAAAAAAAAAAAAAAAAAAAGACACACAAGGCATTAGAGGGTTTGCCAAAGTCCCAAAGTTACAAACTGAAACATCCTGTGCCCCAATCCCTTATCAGCAGCTAAGGCAAAATATGAGATTCTCATCAGAGAGGAAATGGCTGGCCTCATCAAAACTGTTCATCTCCTCTTTGGTGGAAATAGATATTTCCATTGAAATGATGCATCTGAAGTTTAACTGATAGCAACAAAGACATTTCAGTTTGACATGATGATCATTTTTTTAAAATAGAAGTTAATATTCCTTTAAGTGAGTTTGAACTATAATATAAGCACTAACATAAAAATAGCTCCAAAACATACAATGAAAAAAGCTAGTTTTAGAATAATATAGTGTGGCTGTAAGTTTAAAAATTTAAAGCCCAACTAATATTTTATAAGAATGTTGAATTGTTTATGTAACATTCAGTATCTAAATTTTGGTAAATACAGAAATGTTTACATGGGGAAATTGAAAATGAATCATAATCATTCCCCACGGAAATAACTCTCACTGCCTTATGGACAAGTTTTCATCCAGCCTCATTCTCTTCCCTTTTTTGTACCCTCCCCCCTTCCTCTCCCTCACTCCTCCTTCTCTCTTCCACCTTCTTTTGCTCTCCTTTTCACTTTTTTTTAAAAAAACTATTTCATTTATTTACACATACAAGAATTGGGGTACAGGCCAGTGGTGTGGGGGGTAAGAAGATTCACCAGAGACAGAGTGGGTTGCAGAACAGGCAGACTGAAATACACTGCTGAGAGGAGCAGCAGGCGAGGTAGGAGAGGTCTGCTGCACCATGTGGGTCACCTCCCTGGTCAGGGGTCTGGTGATAGCTTCATAGTGCTGCGACTTAACCCCCTGCGTCACCAGGGAGACCCACCTCTCCTTATCATTTTACCCTCAACTATTTGTCATCCATGTATACGTATAGATAAATAAAGAGATGCACCGCAGTTAAATTCTACTGTACTCTCAACATTATGAACAATCTTTCAGAACAATACTTACTACTTGAATATATAATTTTAAATACTAAGTAATACTCCTTTTTTTGGAAATATAATTTATTTTGTTATCTTCTTATTTTTGCCCGCTTCCTTTTTTTTCTGGTGTATAAATTGATGAAAATAGGCAAAAGCTTTCTATAACTTTAATCATTTCCATTTGAAAGATTATAGATGTAACATTATTACTAGGTCAGGAAATATTAACATTATCAAACAACTTTAAGGCATAATTTCTCTCCAAAAAGTAGTTGAACTAATTGTTGTGTCAATGTACTGATTAGGTCTCTAAAAATGTCTCTTTCCTTCATCCCAATTTTAGGCATAAAATTTGGGCTAAAATTTTGTACTGAGCACACGCATAATTTAAATGCATTTAATTATAAGAGACACTGGAAGATGTGTAATGACCACATGTTCTACTAAATTGCTAATGTTCAGCATTTGTACTTAACTGGCCTAATGACAATCTACTAGAGTTGTTTTCCAGGTGCTCAGCATGCAGATACACAGAACTACCACAAGAGGTCCCTAGCACACAAGTTATATGAAAATAAACTAACGCGGTTTAAATCCCAACAAGTCAGAATCTGCAGTGAAAAGGTTCTGATTTTCCAGCTTCCAATCATCTTGGCCTCATAAGCACAGGCCTCTGACATTGACAAAAATTATTAAAGAGGACAAGGGACAATAACTCAGTAATTCAGAAAGCTAAGCCTTGGACAGTTGACGCCTCTGCCCTTCTTCATTTCACTGCCAAAATCTCACCCCTTGATACATATTTTGGTTAACACAACCGACAAATATCAGTATTAGCTGCTAATTGCCACTCTATGAGGTACTAAGAATATAATGATGAATAAAACCAGACCTTGTTCTGAGCCTTGCTGAGTTTACACCTGCATCATCCACCCTAGCTCCTCTAAACAGACTTCAGGAAATTCACACGAACAGGTGCTTTTGGCTGGACAGGACACGTGTGCAGTTACTCAGGTGTCTGCTGCTCTCAGGGCAGATCAGCTTCTCCAGACCCCATGATTACATCCTGGTCTGCTCTATGAATCAAACCATCTAGCTACTGTGCTATGAGACTTTTTAAATTGTTTTTTAAAAAAATTTAGTGTAATATACATACCCCATAAAGAATTCAAATACATAGAAATATGAATAACAAAAATGAAAATCACCCATAATCAGTCTTCGCATAGTTACTTTAAGTTCCTTTATAAATTAAATATACACATTTAATAAGTACCTTACACTTTTTAAATTAAATTATTTTTTTATGACGGCAACACCAAATGTGATTCAGGGGTGTAAATTCACACCTCTTCAGATAGAGGTTGCCACAGGATACCCACCCCCAAAGCACCATGATCACCCCTCATAGTCCATTGGCGCCCTCCCTCTTTACTCCCTGCCCCCACTCCCTGGTAGCCTCAGTTCTGTAGTCAGATTGCAAGGTTTATTTTTATCTGTTCCTTTGTTTCTTGATAGTCCATAATGAACGAGACCATCAGTGTTTGTCTTTCTTCTTCAGACTTGTTTCACTTAGCATAATCCCCTCCTGTTCCATCTATCCTATCATAATGGCAAGAGGACCTTTTTTTTTTTTTTTAGCTGAGCAGTATCCGTTGTGTACACATGCCACATCTTTGTCTACTCTTGTGTCCTCGGCCACTTCCATACTTGGCTACTGTATCTAGGCTGTGATGAACATAGAGTGCATATATCCTTTCAAATCAGCGTTTTTGCATTCCCAAGTAGCTATCAATGCATGGAATTGATGGATATTGTGGTAGGTCTATTTTTAATCTTTTGAGGACCCTCCACACTGTTTTCTGTGAGGGCTGGGCTAGTCTGCCACCCACCAATGTGTACGAGGATTCCTTTTATTCCACACCCTCCCAACATGACCAGCTCTTACTGACTATTCACTAAGACATAGCCACCTGTGTCTTAGCCAGCTTGGGCTGCCATAACAAAATACCATCGACTGGATGGTTTGAACAACAGAAGTTAGTTTTCTCAAAATTCTGAAGCTAAGTCCAGTTGATTTGGTGTCTGCAAGGATGCTCTTCCTGGCTTGCAGGTGGTGATCTTCTTGTTATGCCTTCCACTCACATGGCCATTCCTTGGCACGGGTGCTGGCATGGGCACAAAGGTGCTCTCCCATGTCTCTTCTTATAAGGACACCAGCCCTATCAGATCCTATCAGACCAGAGTCTCACCCTATGACTTCACTGAAACCTAATAACTCCCTTATTCCAAACAGAGCCTGGCTTAACGCATCGATATAGGAATAGGGAAGGGGAGTGGACAACGGAGGGAATACACCGACATTCAGTCCATAATAGTCTGTGAGGGCAAATAAACACACAGTCTTTGCCCACGTCTCAGCAGTGCAGAAGTTTGTGGTACAAATTCTGTATTTCTGTTTCTCTGTGCTTTGTTTACTTTATGACCTTTCAGAATATTTACCAGCTAGATACACAAGGCGAGACGAGGAACTGAGTCTCAAGGACACTTTATATCCTTTTTGTTTTGGAAAATATTCTCTGGGAAAGGAAGTTAAAGCTCTTAGCTATTCCAAAGATCTGTAAAGAAAGGCCACATTAAAGCATTTTCTACATCCCCATTTCCCATGTTTCAGCTTTCCTTAAGGAGAGGAGGCTTTGACTATCTTCTGCCTGGCCCCTCTCAACCCTGACCTACTCTTCAAAGGAGCAGTGATTCCAAATGGGGCTGGAGTCCCTCATCCAGCCTGCATTTACAGGAGACCCACACTGCAGAGAATGTGTGTGCTGAGTGAAAGGTGGCGTCTACTTGCAGAGCTCATGGCCCAGGAAAGCTACAATGAGTGTCCAGTGGGTGCCAACTAAGAGAGGTATATTGGGACACTCGAGGATAGTAAAGGAGATCTGCCGAGGACCAGCTACGACAGAAGGCCAGGTCCCCAAAGGATGGAACGGCATCGGCGAGGGAGGGGGGTTCAGGGTTATAAAACTCGAGTTGGGGTTTGGTGTGCGTCCTAACTGAAAGTCTCAGCAGGCCTTTATTTATACAATAAGAAGTAAGGGGCGGGATTACATAAACACGTGGATTGATCAGGAATTTAACAATGACCTTTCTTTGAAGAGCAGCTTGGGGTCATGTGACCTTCAGCCAGGCTAGCTAACATAGATTATAAAATCAAGACAGCATCTTTCTACCAGTGTTAGTTATTTTGATTGGTTAATTTATATTATGGCAGGTATAATAATTTTATGAACTCATAACTAATTATTCTATTTTCACTCTGAGCATAAAATGAATTATTGCTTAAGGTCAAATTGGTGTCAGCAATTCTACTGTACATCAGCAGGAAGGAGGTACCCAAATTAACATCTGAATAATATCTGTACCTTTGCATTTGGTTCCCTCCAGAAATCACCAGTTCCCTTAAAAAATGCAAAGGCCATAAACTTAGTTAACAAAATAAAAAGGGAAAGGGAGGGGTCCCACAGCCCTCATCACCTGAGGAACATAGGATCTATCTTAACAAAGGCAGATATACAAAACCTTTCACAATGGCCCAGTCTTGAAGGACTTGCAGAAGTTCCCGAGGAGGCTTGTGGCCCATACTAAAATATCAATCCATTCTTTGAATTTGTAAAATAACCACATTCCAATTATATCTATTTTTACCTGATGATACTATATTAATTTTCTAGAATTTGTAATATTAGCCAATTAGTAGTACGTCATCAAAATGCATGGCAACCAATTACTTTGTTTAATAAAAACAGCCAATTCTATAACCACCCCCATGGAAGATATTCCAGTGAGCATGTATTTTTTGTAACTTTTAAAACTAATTATTAAATCGGCCAAAACAAAAGGGAGTTGGAAAGGGGGTCAACTTTGGAACCTCTGATTTTTCAGGGCAGTCCCTCTATGACGGGCTTTTGCCTCACGGCATAGTTAGGTGGCCCCCATCAGAGATCTAGAAAGTCTTCCAGAAAATGGCACCCCTGGTGAGGTCTGAAGAAAATGAGGATTGAGCTGGGAAGAAAAGGGGAAAGGGAATTTGGCAAGGAAACGTGCAGGTGTGTGGATTTGTAGAAGCATCGTGGATTCCAGTGTGTGTGTGCAAGATGGTCAGGGGCGCGGGCTGTGGGAAAAAGAATGGACAGGTCATGGGAGAGAGGCCAGGGCAGGACCCTGACGGGTCTTCCGCGCTAACCCACCCAAAAGTCAAAATTTTAACCTGACAGCCATTGATTTCCCCTGAAGTATTTTTAGCAAGAGCAGTGTTATCTGATTTTAAAGCCATGCCACTTGAAAACACATAGAGAAGACTCTGGAGGAAGGTCATGGATATCAACCGTGGAAACCAGTCAGGCAACTGTGGCAGATGCGACCTGTGACCCACAGCTTATCCATTTTCCAAGTCTTCCTTATTTGAGAGAGAGAGAGAATCCTGCTAAGTTCCTATGATTTGTCTTCCCTTGCAACTACTGTGACAATTCTGGCAAAACTGAAAATCTGTAGGGAATTTCTAGAAATGTTGTGCTTTCCTGATCAAGGTGTTCTCCCCTCTGGCCAAGTCTTCCTCCCAACTGGAGCCAATTGCTGGGGGTTTGTGTCCTGGATAAGTTCTTTGAGCTGCTGCACCAGCTCTGTCCTGTTCACTTCAATTTGCTTAGGACACTGTGGTGAGGTTTCTGTAACACACAGCCAAACACAATCCTGATACAACTGCTACTACCACAGTTCAGGAAACGAAGTAATGAGAACCTAACCTCCCCTTCTAGACTGTTAGACGGACGGCTAATTAATTCACAGGCTGTTAACAAAACAGACTCAACAAGACTTGGTGGTTAGTTGTAACCTATCAGAAAGTTTCGGTGAGATGTGAGAGACGATTTCTCCCCCTCTGAGTTCCAGGACTGGGCTTATTCCTTCCTGTTCTCCTTATTTTTTTTTCCATCCCAGTGTCTTTTGTTCTCCAGCTTTTTTCCTTCCCCAGCTCAGGAAGCTGGCCAGGCTTATGCATGTCCCTGCACAGAACATTTGTGTAGTGAACCTAAAAGACACATTGCATAAGACAGGTCCTCTCCTGACTTTCATTTTGAAAATCTGCTTGTTTGGGGATCAGGTTGGTGGTTTTCCAGGGCAAAGAGGTTGGTCAATCATGGCCTGCAACAGAAAGAGCCAAACCCAATGCAAGTAGCTGAAGAGGTTTCCTGAGACTGAATTAGGGGTGAAGAGGAGTGGAGGTGGGGGTACTTTAGTATTCCATCTCAGTGCAAACCTCTGAGGAATCCTTGGCAGTCCCTCTCCTGTCTCACCTCCCAGATTTAATTTATCAACTAGTCCTTCCTATTCCCCAAATATCTTCTGTCTCCTTCCATTTCTTTCCATTTCCATTGCTACCATCCCAGTCAAACACACATTATTTCAACATTGAAGTACTGCCATATCCAATATTTATGAAGTTTATATCTAAACTCCATAAAACAATCTTCAAATGTAGAGTATTTCAGAAAGGATAGAAGTACTCTAATAGCTTCCCTTTGCTTTTAAAATACACAGAAGATCTTAACATGTCCTCCAAAGACTGACCTCTGTTTAGAGCTCTAGCCTAATCGCTCCACCCTCCACTCTCTACTCAAACTCCTGCCACAGCGACCTTGCAGCAACTAGACTACCCCTCCTCTCCTCAGAGATTTTATCTTAGCCTTTCTCCTGCTCGGTCAGGTCAGCTTAACTGCCGTACCCATCATGTGCACACCATGCGCGCGCGCGCGCACACACACACATGTCCTGGCTAATTGTCATTCAACTTCAGTTTTTAGGCCAAATATCAGCTCTTCAGGAAGTCCTCCCTGGCCTCAACTAAGTCACCTGATTTTGAGTGTTGGGTTTCTTCCTTAACACACCAGCAGTGTGGAATGAGTTTCACAGGAGAAAGGGCCACATTGTGTCTCCAGCGTCCAAGAATGTTTGTGCCTAAGGAGAGCAGCTTATGGGAGTGTGTTTGATACAAAAAATAAAGGCGAAGAGGAAGTCTAGAATGTCTATCAGACCTCTGGCACAGCAACTAGGTGAATTACAAAAATCCAATTCAGCTGAATTCAGTTTAATTCTTTTTTGAGATAAACCATGAGGATATGTGCAGGCCTGATAAAGAGCATTGGAAACAGTATATTATCTCTGGCTCTCGAAGGATCCCCATAGGCTTCTCTGTGCATGGACTCTGCCATCCTATTATAACACGTAGCACACCCAAAAATAGACTGTGTTGAGGAAGAATTCTGAAGGGACAGGTAGAATTTGCTCATGCAGGGGAGCTGCCTAGACTGTATTTGAATAAGATGATACCTTGAAAGATTATCCTGAGACTTTATGGAGATGACAAAGAGTATTGATAATTAAAACTTTGGATGATAATGATGTGTCAGTGTAGGTTCATCAATTTAACAAATGTGTCACCCTGGTACAGGATGTTAATAGTAGGGGGACCTGAGGGACAGAAATCTGTAGGAAATCTGTAATTCCTGCTCAATGTTACTGTTACAGGGCAACCCTAATATAAAATGGGTTCCCCACACTGGGTTTTTCACCCGCGCGCTCAGAAGACTTAAAAGTCTTAACTTTAGGTACACGTGGCAAAAGTTATTAGCACGTTTTATTTTATGAAAGAAAGGGGAATAAAATAGTAATAACAGCAAAAGAAAAAGGGATATAAATTTACAAATACTTTACTAGATTTAAGCAATGGCGCGTTGAGGGCTAGCTCCGAGTCGAATGAGATGGCTCCGAAGGAAGGGGGTCTGGCTCCTCAGTAAGAGAGAGTGTTTCCCAGGCTCACCTCGGCTTCATAGCCAGCCTGGCTGCTTAACTCCACCCTCAGGTCCCAGTGATCCACACTTCGATAATCATCTTATCGGATTTGTGGTTCTGGAACACTGATGGTCTGGAGTGGGGGTTGGAGTCTACACACCCATAATCCATTTAGGACTACCTTTCCCCCTAACATTACCATGAACTGCTCTAAAAATCTCATCTATTAGAAAGAATATGTTAATGGTAATTTACACAAAAAAGATAAAATCGTTAAATAAAATTAACATATTAAAGGTTATATTTGACTCAGAATTAGGGAATCAGGTAGATGTTCACACTGGTTTCAAGAGGAAGATAAAGAACAGATGCTTTTATATAGCAGGACTATTACCCTAATGTACAAATGCAGGCAAAACAAAATTCTGCAGTGGCAGTAGGGGGCAGGCAAGTCAGTTGAACCCCTGTCCTACAGGACAGAACTGCATACCTGTAGACAGTAGCATTTTGCATTTCTGCTATCTATAATCACACAGTTGCAAACAGCTCCTATAAAACCAGCGATCAGAGTTTGCCATTGAAGCATACATTTTCCTCCACAAACACAGCAAGCTGTTATGTATGCTTCCACACTGAGGAGACTCCAATGTGTCTGCACAGACTCTGTTTAGCCCAGTCAGGAGTTCTTCTTGGGGTCCCACAGAAATTCCATCTCACAGTGTCTGATGCAGGAAAATTGAATAGCGCCCTGACAATTTGCAAATTGAAAAATAAGAAAGATGAAACTAAACAACTTAATAGAAGTATCAAAAACTCAAGGTTATCTTCTAGCAAATGGAACAAAAAGAAAAGATAGAAAGTAGAATGCAAAGGAACTGGTTACATGGGTTTAGAGCATGAATCCAGGAAAGAATCATAGAAAGAAAAAAAAAGAGAAAACACTGTACAGAATTTTTCCCAAGGAAAAACATAAGAAAATTTTCCAGAAGTTGTAAAGTACCGAGTTTCCGTGGGCACCCCAAAAGAACAAAGAGCGGACACAGGGCTGCAATGGTCATGTAGAGCTTTAGTTACGCCAGCATGCTGGGGCCGACCGTTCAACCGTGACTCGCAGGTCTGGCTGAGACAATCGACCCCGAGAGGAAGTAGAGTTGAGCTTTTATAGCCAATTTAGCCAATAGGCTGAGAGATCAAAGCCCGCGCAAAGAGCACAGCAAATAGCTTTAAAGAGAGACATGTTTCAAAAATCTAAACTTACAGGAGATTTTGGGTGGGCTCAGGCTCCTGCCCCATACCTGGGTGCACATTCTAAGATAACATTGTTTCATCTGCCCTGCCCTTAACTGCCCAAGAGAGCCTAAGGTATGGGACCAGCTGACCTACTAGATAAGGCCTGTAGGTTGTTTTTCAAGTTTCAGTCAGCTGAGTTTAGACATAAACTCTGACTCTAACATTGTGAAGGACACAGGGCCTCCAGCTTGTAATGTTTGTCTTCTCACTCCTCCCCACCAAATTCATATGTCATTTATTTTCTAGTGTCTAGCATCATTAATAACAAAAATATCCACCAGGAGGCACATCCCTGATGTTGGAGAACATCAGAATAAAGAGACAATCTGAAAAGTTTTCAGAGAGACAAAACACATAAAGAGAATGATTGTGGCATGAGTTCTCGACACTGCTGAATACTAAAAGATAGTGGAGTGATAGTTTTAAAATTACTCAGCCAAACCATGAGTCAAGCGTGTGAGTAGATTAAGATACTCTCCTTCCTCAGTCTACTAGAAGGTGTCCATTAGTAAATACAGAGTGCAAAGCAAGGAAAAGAACACCATTGGGTCAGGACAAGGGAACCGGACAGAGGAGAGCGAGTTTGATATGCGGGAGGGCTTCAGAGCAAGCTATCCACACTGCAGTGGGAGGAAGAAGCACTCGGTAAGGAAGGCCTCTGAGAAGAAGGAAGTAAATCGATTACCCTAATGTGCTTGAGTATGATGAAAAAAAAGTGAAAAAACAACAGCATATTTGACAGAGAGGTAGACTTCTTAGGGAGATATCAAAGTAGACAGAACACAGAATTTAAAACTTTTTAAAAATTATTCTAGAAAAAAAAAGTTTGTATGAGATGCAAAATGTAAGTCATAGGCTTACCACTAAAACACATTTACATATTGATTCAGCGAGCATTTTTAATCCTAGAGGAGGAGAGGGGAAATGGAAGGTGGTGATAAAAGACTAAATCATCATTTCCCTACGAGAAAGCTAATCGGTTCAAATTGAAATATCAAGAAGTAGCAGGATAAATATATTACTTAGAGATATGAAGATAAATGCCAAATTTAAGAAAAGCTAAATTAGTTTAAAATACTTGCCTCCAGAGAATTAGGAGATAGATGTTTTCACTAAGACGTTTCCATACTATTTTGAGCACCTCAATCTCCCAGTCAAAAATCAGTCTTCTCCCAAAGAGCCATATGGTGATTCCTTCATTACCCCCACCCAAGACCGGACTGCATCCACCACTGTTTCTTTCATTTCCATCACCAATCAATCGTTCCCTCTCTACTGGCTTCTTTCCCTGCGCTTATAATGTGTCCAAGAACTTCTAGCTTGGCAAACTGACTGGCCGACTTTGGCTTCATTCTCTGGAGTCTGATCTCACTTCTTGGCACTGGATGCTGTTGGAATGATATCCAGCACTAATGAGCTCTCACTGGGCCCACCTCCAGGACCTCCCACATATGGGTACTTGTCAGGTACTCTGCATACTGCAGCTTGAGCACAGAAAGCCAGTCCTACCTGCAGAGATGGGCACTGAGAAGCCAAAAATGCAATAATTGAAAATAACTGGAAACAACAGAGATAAAAGGAAGAAGAGTCAAGCCTGACACCGAAAGATGACAGGGCTGTTTTTGATCCTGGGAACTCAAGAACAGGACATTTGGTGCCAGAGTTAAGGGAGATGATCAATTTACTTTAAACAAATTGAATTTGAAACTTATAGAATTGGGACATGATCTGGGTAAAGTGACAGGTTTTGGAGTTACTATATAACAGGCTCATACACATTCTGACTCTGCCAGCTGCTACTGAATGGCAAGTTACTTAACTTCTCTGAACCTCAGCTTTCTCATCTATTAAATGGGACTGCCCTCTGGTTAGAAAGCAGGCATGACAAATTTGAGCTCTCACCAGGGAGAGGTCACCTGAGTCAGAGAGAATGATCTTGGTATAATGTGAAGACTCGATCAGAGATGTCAAGACTGAGGATTGATGTCTGAATTGTTATAGTGCAGAAGATAACAGGCTCAAGGAGTCCCTGAAGCAGGAGGCCACTAGGGGTAGAGAAAAAAGAGACAATGCAGGAGCTACTTGGATGATTGAACTAGTAGGATGCTGTGATTGATTCGTGGCAGTAGGGTGTAGCAGATGATGACAGTGTTCTTCTAGTAGGCATGCATTCAGACCCCTTCACCACTTAATTGCTGTGCATTCGCTTCCAGTAGGTAATACCTGCAAGAAAAACCTGGGGGTTTATATCTCCCTGGGGAAAGCCCTAGCAAGTGATGCGTGGTGCAGAATGTAACTACTCTAGCTCCTTGCTCTGGCCCAGGCTGCCCTGAAGTGTGGCTTCTCCAGGATCCTTGAGGAGCTCAGCCTAATTTGCCCTCCATAGGAATGATGTGAATACTCACCTCAATTCCTTCTCTCTAATGTCTCTTCTCCACTCCCTTACTGGTTCTTTTTCCTGGCAGAACTTATGAATTAATAATTTCCACACAAATTTTCATTTCACAGTGTGCTTCTCAAGAGTCCATCCTAAGACAGTGTGATAGTCACTAATGCTGCTTATTTGTTTTTCTACTCTCTGCCTCTGGGCATGAGGTGGAGCTTATACTTCTTGGCCTTCTGTGCTTAGGTGATGGGTTGAGTTATCTGCTCTAGCCAGGTAATGGGTATTGCCTCTAAGTTAAACATCAAATTGCCAAGAGCCCTTCAGAACTATTTTCTTTCTGTGGTGGTGGCCAAAATTGTCCTAGACAGTGGCTGCTGGACCAGCCTGAGTCCAAGAGTCAGAGTGACAAAGTGGACCCCCAACTCTGACTCAGCAGTCAAAGTGAGAGACTTCTGTTGTGTAAAGCTGCTGGGAGGTGGGGGTTGTCAGCTCTACTCAATATAGCCTATTACATCCTGGAAGATGCAGAGGGTGAGGGAAAGAGAAGCAGCAAGCTTGACTAAGATTTATGACCTGGATTTTTGCATGGATTAGGTCAATATTCTTTGGGGGTGGCAAAAGTATGGAGGCAGACCTGGGTTTTATTTGTTAGGCTTTTTAGGGGGGAAATGAAGTACAGTTTTAAACATTTTGTATTTGAGATTCTTGTGGAAATACAAATTGAGATGTTGAGAAGACATTTGGTTCTGAATCTCTGGGGAAGGTTTTGGGCTGCAGTCAGATACTTGAACATAGGTTGGAAATTTGGAAAACAGGAATAGAAAATCAGGACCCAGGGGAATATAAAATGCAGATGTGCTAATGATAAATATTATGATACTATGATTGAAATTTAAGTTGGGTGTTGACTTCCTGACCAAGGCAAAAATGGATGCATATTGTAATACATGGGTGTCATTACCAGAGAGAAATAAGAAATAGTTCCTTAAAGAAATTAAAGTTCTGATTATCCCCCTCCCACTTCAACCAGAGTAGCTTCTAAATAGTATTGTCTTAAAGAAAGGATTTCATGACCAAAAACAATTTGGAAAGCTATAGTGATCTTCCCAAGAGAACCAATTATTTCTTTAGGTTAGCTTTCTGATACAAATGAATGACAGAAAATTCCATAGATATTCTCTGAGGAACTCCATGTGGAAGGGAACTCCAGGGGTCTCTAGTCAAAGCTCACATTGTTCCAGAAAGAGGCTCTGGAACCTTCCCAGAATTTAGGTATCTAAGTTGTTCTGTGAAGTTAAATTTTGTGGCTTCCAGCCCATCTTGCTCTCCACGAGTTTGGCCAGCGCTGCTCTCTGTTTGCCAGCATCCCCACTGAATGGTGCCTGCTACCGCTCTTGTAGCCGTGAAACGTTCCCAAAAGTATCAGAATGTCTTCAACAGAGCAGAAGGGAATAATCAGCCACAGAGGGGCCTGCCTGGAAGTGATTTTAATCATAAGAATGACATTGCACGATGACACAAAATTCAGCTAATGGATGTGTAAAGTTTTCATTCACAGAATAGCAAATCATCTCAGTGCATTGAATAGGCATTGTCTTTTGTAAACATTCATGTATTTGGTTCGGTCTAATAAGTTTTATGAGAGCGAAAGAAGACAAATTCTGGTACATTTGTAAAATATCAGAATAAGAAAGAAAGGGGAAGAAAGAGAAAGAAACCACAAAAAAGAAAATGGAGGGTAAGTTAAAAGTTTAAAACATCATACAAGAATGACCAATACATGCTCAATAAGACACCCTGACACATCTTATAGTAAATTAAACTAAATGACCTGGAGCATGTTTTTCATGTTCATATTAATGTCTAGAAAAGCAACCACCTCCCTTTAAACACAGAAGCGTTAATGTAAGTATTTGCCAAACATAATGAGCTCCAGAATGCTGGACTGGAAACTTTGCAACTGTAAAAACGCTTATAAAATGAATCAGTGTTAGTCACAAAAAGCACAAGTTATAGAGGAAAAGATTAATAAATTTAAACACTACAACGGAAAATTTCTTTGAAGAACACACAAAGAAATGGAAAGACATTCCTTGCTTATGGGTCAGAAGAATCAACAATGCTAAAATCATCAGGATAGACAAATCCAACACAACCCCTGTTAAGGTTCCAATGGCTTTATTTACAGAAATAGAAAAAGTATAAGGACTCACAAAAAGCAACCCTGAAAGGAAAGTCAGAGCAATCCTGAGGAAAAAACAAAAGTGGAGGTATCACACTCCCTGACTTCAAATTATATACTACAAAGCTACAGTAATTAAAATGGTATGGGAGTAGATAAAAACAGACATACAAATCAATGAAATAGAATTGAGAGTCCAGAAAGAAAACCACACATACATGCATAACTAATTCACGACAAAGGAGCTTAGAGCTTAATGGTGAAAGGAGAGTCTCAATAAATACTGCTGGAAAAACTGAAGAGCCACAGGTGAATTAATAAAACTAGACTATTATAACATATACAAAAATTAATTCAAAATTGATTAAGATTTGACTATAAGGCCTGAAGTCATAAAATACATAGAATAAAACAGATGATAAGAGCTTTGATATTGACCTTAGTGTATATTTTGGATTCATATCCAACAGTAAGAGAAACAAGAAATCCCTGGTGGAACAGGGATTAAAGTCTCAGCGCTGTTGAACTTTGACCAGCCACTGCAGCATGTTTCCACTGCGGCATGTTTGGCTCACCGGTCAGGGACGTGACCTATGTGGTGCAGCAGACCTCTCCTGTCTCTATGCTGCTCCCCTCAGCAGTGTATTTCAATAGATTTGCCTGTTCTGCTCCTCACGCTATCTCTGTTGAACCTTCTCACTCCCGGCAACATTGGCCTGTACCCCAGCTCTTGTGTGCATCAATAAATAAAAGTGAATCTTTTTTTAAAAAGAGAGAAACAGGAAGGAATATAAACAAATGGAACTATGTCGATTTTAAAAGCTTTTGCACAGCAAAAGAAACCATCATTAACAAAAAGGCAGTTTACTGAATGGGAGAAGATCCTGAAAATTATGTATCAGACAATAGGTTCATACCAAAAATACATAAGCAACGCATACAATGCAGCAACAACAACATACTACCTTATTAAAAAATAAGCAGAGAATCTAAACTTATTTCTAAATCACTGTATGGAGAGACGTCTCATTGTGGCCTTCCTATAGAAAAAAACAACCTTGTATGAGCTGAGTTTTTGTTTTTAAGATTTATTTATTTGTGCACACAAGAGCTGGGGTACAGGCCAGAGTCGCTGGAGGTGAGAGGATCCGCCAGAGACAGAGCGGAGAGCAGAACAGGCAGAGCAACAGAAATCCACTGCTGAGGGGAACAGCGGGTGAGGCAGGAGAGGTCTGCTGTGCCCTGTGGGTCCCCTCCCTGGCCGGGATAAAACTCACGCTGCTGTACCTTGGATGCTTCACAGTGAGGCGTTCAACCCACTTCACCACCAGGGAGGACCCTGAGCTGAGTTTTGAAAGATAATTAGAGTTTGCTTAGTAGACTGTGGCAGGTAAGAACATTCCAGCTTGAGGAATGAAAATCTGTAAAAGCATGAAGATGTCAAACAGCTAGGCTTATTCAAGGAACTGTGAGCAGTTTATGAAGCTTTAGTATGACTGCCGCAGTGTTGAGGCCCACTGCTAAGATGGGGGCGTCATTCTGGGGAAGGGGTGGGCTTTGTCTCTGGGGAGTGGGAAGGCTGTGCACAAAACAGGCACTTGTCTCTCTCTCTGCATGTCCACGGTCTGTCGTCATACGGCTCTCCCTAAGTTCTCTTCATACAGCAGAGCAATCTTGACAATAATTGCTGGCAGTACTCCAGCTCTGAAGCATGGACGCAGGAGGAGCACTCTTTCTTTTGCTCTCTGACTTTCGATCCTTCTGAAAAATGGCCAGAGTGGCTGCAGAGGTAGCTGAGATAGAGGTGGGCCTGACCACAAAGGGCTTGGGGTAACATGTCAGAAACGCCTGACGGGTGTTCTGACGGGTGTTCAGCGAAGCACTTTGGGCAAAGAGCACTTGGTTCTTTTTTTAAAGAACCCCCAAACGCACTCTCCCCTACACCACACACAAATACAATGTATAAGTAAGTACACTATTTAGAGGTATTATATATGTTCTCTAGAAATGTATAAAATATTTGTGTAAATATACTGAAGGATAGGCCTCCCCAAGATGCTCAGAACAGCTGCTCCTAAGCTGTGTCCCTTTGGCATTTCGATTATTTTGAACTCAGGTCAATCAAACTGCAGATTCAGGAGAAACCTCTACTACTCCCTTAACTACCTAGAAGGATAAAAACTGGGGATGTTTCCCAGAATTAGCGTTTTTACTAGAAATAACCTTTCTATCAGAGAAACCTACTTATATGACAGGGAGAACACCTGATTACAGATTATCTGGTCTTTATCACCCTCCTCTCAATCCTTGAGTCCCCAGCACCCTATCCTATTTCTTAGACTGTACACCCTCATTTTGCTTCCATTGGATTTATTTACTTGTATTTTTAATTGAAGTAACATTACATTATTACATAAGTTGCAGGTGTTCATCATTAAACACAAACCTATACATTAAGTTCATGGCAAAAGTCCAAATCTATCCTTCATTCTACCATTGTTGCCCTTTTCCCAACTTACTCATATCCCTTCTCCTTCCATTCTGGCGAGCTCTAATTGCTCTTATAATCCCAAAGTTTATTTTTATTTTATTTAGATCATCTGTTTATTTTCTCTATATACCATGTATGAATGAAATCATAACTAAGCATTATTCCCTCTATGTACATCTATGATGTTGCAAATGGCAGGACGTCATCTTACACTCTCTCACTCTTCCTCTCTCTCTATATATATATCTATATATGTGTGTCTATATAGATATATATGAATAGTATTCCTTTGTGTATATATACCAAAGTTTCTTTAGCCTAACAATCGATAGATTGTTTCTGTTTGTTAGCAATTGTAAATAGCAGTGTTGTAAACATGGGGGTGCATATGCCTCTTCAAATGAGTGTTTTTTATGTTTTGGGGGTAAATGTCCAGAAGTGGGATAACTGGATCACATGGAATTTATATTTTTAATTGTTGTGAGAAAATTTTCAACTGTTTCCCATAATGGCTGCACCAGCTCATATTCCTACCAACAGTATATAAAATACCTTCTCTCGGGCCTTCCTGGTGGCTCAAGGAGTTGAGTACTTCATAGTGGGGCTTCCGCAGCCACTGCAGCACAAGTTCAATCCCTGACCAGGCAGGGGACCCCCTCAGCAGCATATTTCAGTCAATCTGCCTGTTCTGTTCCCCACTCTGCCTCTGGTGAATCCTCTCACAACTCCCAAACCACCCACCCCACCATGCCCTGCATCTCTGGCCTGTATCCCAGCTATTATATTCATAAATAAATAAATAAAATCTTTAAAAATAATAAAATACCTTCTCTCCAATACCTATTTCTTGTCTTTTGGATAACAGTGAGTCTCACATGGGTGAGGTGATATCGCACTGATGTTTTGATTTGCATCTCCAGTAAGAGATGATGAACATCTTTTCATGTGTCTGTTGGCTGATTCTAAAATTCACATGGAGATAACAAACGATCTAGAAATGAGTAATGTTCACCAGTAGAAAAACTGGCAAAAAAAAGTCATGGCATGTGTTTACAATAAAATACTATAGAGAAATAAAAATAAAGCAATATCTATAAACAGCTAGATGGGTGAGTTACACAGACACACACTACTGAGCAAAATAATCCAAATACAAAAAGTTCACTAAATTATTTCATTTACATGAGGTTCAAAAACAGGCACATCTATACTATGATATCAGCTCTCAGAATAATGGCTACTCTGGGGAAGGCATTGCCTTGTGTTCCACACATGGGCATCTGTTGACTTGGTAGGAATGTTCCATGTCTTGATTTGTGCGGTAGTTTTCTTAGGTGTCTACATACTCGTTAACTGTATGCTTAATATTAGAAACTATGCATTTTCCTGTATGGGTTAAACCTTAGTACAACATTAAAAGCATGACTTTAAATCTCTTCACTTTGCCACTTTGCCAGGGCTGTCTCATCTTCTTCTCTGTTATAGTAATAATCTTACCATCTAAAGGATTTTGATAGCCAGTACCTATGATGCTCACGTGAAGTGCAGATCCTTTGGTTCTGGTCCTGCTCTCCCTGACTGACTGCAGTCTGTGCAGGGAAGAGACTGAAGACGCCATTCTTAACACTGGCGAACACTGAAGCTGGGGACAGTAGGGAGAGCACACGGGAGCCAGAGCTCTACTGGAGGTCCCACCCCACCCCCAGCGCTCAGCAGTTCCAGTTGCTTTTTCAAACCAAGGCCAGGCTGAAAAATTGAGAGACACTGTGTATTGTTTCTGTCTGGATGTGGGGAAGGCAGAGACTGTCCCTTTCTAAGCCTTGGCAGGACGTGGCCTTTCACAGCCGGATGTGCCTTTGTTTGGGTTGAAAGTTCATCTCTTTTTGCTCCTTTCCAATATAAAAGAATTCAAGTGTTTTGTTTGCTCTTCCTCCCACCCACCCTCACTCCGTTATCCTAGGTGAGCAGGCTTTTGTTTGATTGTTGATTTTATAATTGGACTCAAGGGGGGTTTTGCTTTATGTTTTTCTGAGCACATCTATTGCATCCATATGCAAATTTTTACTTTGAAAACATTTTCAGTTCCAGCATTATTTGCAGGACAAAATGTAGCTGTTAATAAACCCTGATTAGGGGAACTAAGGTGTCACGAAGAAACACAGCTGATGAACGTGCCTCCTTCTGCTTTGCAATATTTTCCTAAATCAGTAAAGTTGGTGGAGTAAATGGGGTTCTCAGACAGGAGGGTAGGAGGTGAATGAGGGGCATTGTAAATGTCTCTCTATCTTTGCTAACAGAAGGTTTATGTACATACATTTTGATTGGTAGATTGTTTCTACAACAACATTCTCAGAGTGTGGAAAATGCCACCAAAACCCAAAATAATATGCTCAAATTCATTTTCAACTAAGTAAGTTATGTCTTTTTTAAGGGTCCATGAAGGGTGACCCCAATTTGTTTTCTCTCTGCTTTACAGTCTTTATGAGTCCTTCCTAAACACAATTAGGATCACTTTCTCATAGAAAGGCCCTTAGCTCCGGTTGAAAAAGTGGCTGCTTACAACAGACAAATTAGGAAAGGCACTGCTTCCTCTGGCTGATGAAGCCCAGAGCTGAGATGCTTGGTTTGACACAACTGCGTGCCACATCCTGGGCAGGATTTTTATGCCCCCTCTGGGGCATAAAATGTGAAGGCCCAGCTCTGGGTGAAGGCATGGAACTAGGACAACACAGCATGCGTTCCAAGGGCCTCTTCGCCCATGAATTGAGTCTGGTGAGGCAGTGGCCAAGGATTAAAGGGACTTACTTATTAAGAGGGTCATGGGGCTGAACGCTTTACAGGTTATGCAGGAATGGGACCTACTCAGTCCTCAGTCTTTCCTGGATCTGTCCCCACTTTTTGAACTTGGAAACATGGGCCCCCCTGAGAAAACCAAGCACTCCAGTCCCAACCCACATGAGACCTGACTAAGTCTAGCATAGCTCTTAGCAAACTAAGCCTCTGAGATGACCTAGCCTGTGCTGCATCTCTCCCCACTCCCCAATTCCTATGTGGAAAGGCTCAAGGATGCCCAAAAAATTACCACTTTTCCCAACTAGTCTCGTCAAAGTCTCTTGAGTATGTATTTTAAAAATAAACAAGCTGAAAATTGTAAACCTATCTCTATCCCTTTGAAAAGTATATATGTTTCTCCTACAACTCAGGAGTGTCTTTTTCAAAGACCCAAAAGGCATCGCTTTGAAATATAATCTTTAGGAAGGATAGGGGTTCTGTCTCCCAGTCTTTGTGGAACAGGAAAAGCCTACCTTGGATAAATGCCAATTAGCAGACACAGATGACCTAAATACTTTGACATTAACCCGCTTTTTGTAACTTTTTGCTTCTCTAATTCTGTTCAAATCCGTGTCCCCCCATCCCCCCGCTTTGCTTCTCCTCCTCACTCCCTCATCTCTCCTTTTTAAATTTTGCTGGGTGCACAAGTCAGAATCAGCCCTGCTGCTTCCTCTCCTTGAGTAGTTACTGAATAAAATCTGTCTTTAGCCCCTTTAACTAGAATGTGGCTTTGGGTCTGATAATTATTCTACCTAGTTTTTTTCTGCTTTTTCTAAAAGTAATATAACTTACAGCAAGTTATATTACACATATTTTCCATGTTGCTATTTGATTTCCATAAGTATAATACTTAATTGCTCTATATTAGGGATTATACATTACAAATTTCTTAACTAAAAGAACCATGACAGTGGGTTTTCTTATAAAAGGACTAGGTGTTCATGGAAAATTACAAACATATTATAAATGAAATACAAATCACCCATCTTGTAATCCCACTGCTCACTCTTGCCTCTTCTAGTCCATTTTCCAATTTTTGGTGTTAATGTTTTGCTATATCTATCTTTATAGTCTGTATATTCTCTGAATATATCTGTATAATTAAGCATAATTTTTAAAGCAAAAATGGAACCATACATTTTAAACAAATGTCTTTCCTACTTGTCATCTCATGTCATTAAATATTCTTCAGAAATGTGATTTATAGATTGTTCAACAGTTCATTGTATGGATGCACTAACATTTCTTTAAGAACTATCTTGGTGGGTCCGCCCTGGTGGCACAGTGGGTTAGACAACACACTATGAAGCAAAATGCAGCCACTGCAGCACGAGTTTGATCCCTGCCTCTGGCCAGGGAGGTGACCCACATGGCGTAGCAGACCTCTCCTGCCTCACCCGCTGCTCCCCTCAGCAGTGTGTTTCTGTCGATCTGCCTGTTCTGCATCCTGCTCTGTCTGGTGGATTCTCTCACCACCCCCACACCTCTGGCCTGTACCCCAGCGCTTGTGTGCATAAATAAATAAATCTTTAAAAAAAATAGCATTTAAAAAAAAAACTATCTTGGTGGGCTTCATCAGTCCTTCTCTACCACTGGTATCTTGCCATTATAAACAATATTAAAATTGTCATGTAGACAAATCTTTGTGTTCACTGTAAATCAGTTACTCTTGGAAAAATTCTGAAGGTGGCCTTTAACTTCACTGATTACTCAGCTCCCTCTTTCTCTTGGTGTCTATGACCCTACACACCCCCTTTCCTCTCTGGCCAAGTCTCTGTGTCCCATCCAAGTGCTTCTTATGGTACCATTAGATTTTTGTTACTGGGCCTACCCTGCTCCCCAGACCCCTTGAGGTGAGGGTCTGAGATTGACTGGTGACCCAAAGCCAAAAATCAGAAATCAGGTTCAGTTTAACACACTAAGACCATCATTGCCCTCCAAGCAATGGAGAAGGGAGAACTTGTCTTAAAAAGCACTTTTCCCTGAATCTCAGGGAGGGCTTCCTTTGTCTTTGGAAAGACCAGTGTGTTGTGATTTAGGGAGCCATCTCAGAGGTCATGTATAGGAGGTTTCCTTTTGCACCCAACACTCTTCCCACACATCCCTTTACGCACGGGCACTCGTTCCCTATCTTGGTAATAACCACTTTGGTCTAGTTCAGGGACATTGCTCTTCTGCCCCGGACTGCGGGGCAACAACAGGGGCGCGTGCGAACCACCTACAGAGAATGAATAGACAAACAAGGAACTCGAAGAATGGAGGCAAGACAAATTTCTGATCAAGCCTTTTTCTTTATTAGGCACAGGGGTATATATGCACTTAGAGGGGTGGAAGAAGAAGGGGGGAAGGGAGAAGGTTTGAATCAAAGAGATTGGCGGTGCAGGTGTTTGTTTTTAGCTGGCAGGAGGTCTCCGGGTGGGATGTCTGTGATCTTAGGCTGGGCCTCCTTTTAAATGGAGATACTTTTGTTCTCCTGGCGCCCTACTTTGGTCTAGTTCAGGGACATTGCTCTTCCCCTTTCCTTTGAGTCAAAGAGCACAGTTTGGATATCTACCTCTGATTACAATGTTGGTTGGTTTCTGCATTTTTTTCTCCTTTTCCAGCAAGCTCTCTCACTCCATGGCATCAATTATTATCTCTTCAGTCTAGACATCTCCCTTGAGTTCCAGGCCTAAAGATCTCATATTTCATACTCCCTAGATATGCTAGATATCTCACAGTCAAGATGGAATTCATAATTTCACACCTTAAGTTCTCATTCTCCAGGATTCCTTGTTTTGATGAGCAGCAGCACATCTTGCCAACGCTCGGGCCAGAACCTGATGGTGGTTCTTGCCTCCTCTATTAACTTGTACCTTTTGTCAAGTGCTGTTGATTCTACGTCCAGCTTTGAGCTTTAGAATTCATTCACTTCTCTGCATTCTCATGTAACCTGTAAGTCAGTCATTTTTCAACTAGATTAATAAGTTCCATAAGTGGCTCTCTGCCTCCAGTTTTTTCCTCTTCAATTTGTTTTCCACACCGAAACCCAAGAAAATTTGCTAGTATGTGATTGCTGTCATGTTTCTGAAACTTAAATTTCTTCAAAAGCTCTTCATTGCCTTTGGGGTTGAGTTGTACTTCTCACTGTGGCTGACCAGGCCTTTTTAAAAGAATAACTGGTTCTGCCTGTTTCTCAACCTCATTTCTTGACACCCCCCCCCCCCCCCCCCCCCCCCCCCCCCCGCCAGTTATCTTCTTGGTTCTGCCAGTAAGTCCTTTTTCTAGAGATCCTATTTACATTTCTTGTTGTCCCTGCCTGTCCTATACAGTAATTCCTTTTTCTGTTCACATTTCTTATTGACTCTGACTGTCTTATTCATCACATTATCACATCACAGGATCTATCTTGCACATTACCCAGCATAAGAGACCTGTATTTAGTTAACAAGTATATGCATATTGGGTGAGAGAGTGTTAATATATTTTCTGGAAACTGGATATATACTAATAAAGAAATGGTATAGTTGAGTCTATACTCTTGTGTCTCGAGTCTAGAGCAATTCAGAACAATAACCAAATTCCTGTTTCATCACCTTAGTCCAATTTAGATGCCTTTCTAAACATCAGTTTCTCCATCTTTGAAATGAAGATACAGTATGTACCTCAAATAGACAGTGTGCGGATTAAACAAGACAACGTAGGCAAAATGTTTAGTACAATGTCTGACATGTCAGCATTTAGTAAGTAAATCCGGCAACAATCACACTGGTGATAAGGGACCATTGCCTCCAGATGAGAATCCTGCTTTTCATCCTCATCTATTCTAGTGGACTGTTGTTTCAATAAGCCCTGCCAGTTGCTACTAGCAAATAAACATACCTCTTATTACCTGCAGTACCTCTTAATACCTGCAATAAGATTGGTAAAACATTGTATTCTTTGATTAATAGCAATATACCTATTATTAGATATTCATTTATACATGAAGACTTTGGTATCATAAATGCAGAAAATGGTGTCTTCATGACATAACTTTTTTGTTCTTCCTAAAAGTTTCCTTTAATGAATTTCCAGGTGTAATATTATGGGTAACACATTCACATTTTCATGACTTGATATGTACTGCTAGGTTGCTTTCTGTATTGACTACTTATCCTAACTTTAGGATCCTTCTCTAAATTCTTCTACTTGTTTGTAATTAAAAATGAAAAAATTGACTATACTTTCCTGTGCATTCTTCATATACTTGTGATGGTGATATTTTTGCTAGTAACTTGTTTTTAGGCTACTACACCCACAAGTCATCCTTTCTCACAGTGACATTAGAGACTTACTGAGTTCATGTATAAAATCAAATGAACTAGTCAAATGTAATCTTCTCATAGTCTTTAATTGGTGTGTTTTCTTCACCATATGTTAGGCAGATAAATCATAGAGAGCATTCACTTCTGCAAAGCACAGTTAAGACTGCAGCAAAGTCCAGGAACTGTACCTAAAGAGTGTAGTGTATATACGATAAAAGAGTGTTTTCTAGCTATCTCAGGGAGACACGTCTAACTTTGAATCTTATGGTCCTCTCATGGTTATCAAAGGGATGCTAGCTCAGACTTCAATTCTCCTTCCAGGCTGGAAGAAGAAAGAAGTACAAATGGGAAAAGGCAAAGGTATGTATGCCAGTAGAGTCTGCCCTTTCTTATCAAAACAAAATAAAAGCTTTCTTGGACGTCATACATAGTTATCTTCTTACATCTCATTGCAAATGATCACATGGCTATCTCAGTTGCAAGAGGAGCCTGGGGAGGAAAATGGTATATTACCACCTTGAACAGTATTGAATCTTTAAGAGGAAAAGGGATAGTGGATATTGACTGGGAAACTTGTAGTATCACCCATGAATCTAGTAAATATGTAAGTAATTTTTTATTACTAATATGAAAATACCATGTTATTTCTCTTAAACCCAAACTGAACTAACAAATACTCTGTCCGTAAACTTCCACTTCACATATGTCAAACTAAACTAGAAAAAAAAACAAGTATAGCTAGGATTCTCAAACCTGTTTTGTTTGCCTTGTTTGTCAGGTTTTTTATTTTCCCCTTCAGTACATAGTATGACGCAGGAATTTGAAATCTGCAGATTTCAAAATACTGCTTTTAGTCCTGACAGCATTTTTGCGACCTATTTGTTAACCAGCAGGAGAAATCAAGCCTCTAGAACATAGAGTCCCTTGTGCCATAGGAAGGATTGCCTTCTCCTTCCCCCATTTCCACACTTGCTGTTATTAGCCAACCAGGTAGCTTATCAGCTAATGTTTTAGATTGAGAAGTCTCTGGATCTAAAACTGCACTGGGATTTTATAAACTTAAAAAATATACAGGAGGGTCAGAGATGGTGGTGAATCCTTTCTATGCAAATGTGTTTCTTCCATTCACTAAATAATATAAATAAAACTTGTAGTTGTGCTAAGGAATCTTAAAAAACAAACAAAAAAACACTAGGGAGAGAAATTACTCTTAAAGATGTGAAAAGAAGAATGTGCTTGTCAAAACTAACAGTTTATAACAATTTTGCCTGATAGTTCTTACAAGTTTTCTTTCTAATTAAGAGTTTCATCCCCTCTTCATGTCCAGGAAAATACTCAAAGATCTAAAAAACCATTTAGGGTTTCTAAAGCAAAATCCAATCATATGGCCTAGGATTTTGTGAATGTAAAAGGTGGTATGGAACACTGGTTAAAGGAGAATGCTCTCTGAGGTGGTGGTGCACTGGTGAAATGGTGGTGGGAAATGGGGACCACAATTGATGTCAAATATATATAAGTAAAGAAAAAAAATCGATTGGGTTCTTGCATGCAAAGAACAAACTGGAAGGGAAAAACATTTTAACGTAATTTCCTATTACATCAAAAAAACATTAAATATTTAACAGTAAACTTAACAAAGAAAGTGAAGGATTTGTACTATGTAAGTTCTAAGATTGTGTTTAAAGAAATAAGAGACAGAGAAATAGAAAAAAAAAAAAAAAAAAAAAAGGAGAATGCTTTGGAGCCAAACTACCAGAATTATTAGCTGTGTAACAGGGGCATATTACTTAGCTTGACTCTGTGCCTTAATCTCCTCTTAGGTAAATTCCAGCCAACATTAGTATATATTGATCTCAAAGGATAGTTATACAGAGTAAACAAGTTAATTTTCCACAAAGAAGGTAGTAGGGTGCCTGGTAATTTGTTAGCAGCCATTATCTTAGCCATTAGAAATTCCTCTTTTCCAGCAAAATTTAAGGACTCTTTTTGGGGTCATTTTTATCAGCAACCTCCAAAATCTTGGGTCATGGTAAGTGTCTCTTAAAATGGTTCTACTCTGCTTTAACTATATACTTAAAATGCAATAAACCTCTTAACATGTTTCCTTCTGCTTATAACTGAAAATAATAATTTAAGCAAATATATGTGACAACAAAACCCAAAGAAATAATTCTTTGACTTTCTACAAAACTTTTCAGACAAAAGCGTCATAGCGTATTTCAACATTTTTTGGTAGTGATTTACAGCATGTATTAATATGATAGACTCATTTCTCTGTGTGTGTTTGTGTGTGAGACATTTATTTATTTATTTATTTTTTAGATTAATTTATTTTTTGCAATATTTGCTTTCTTATCTCAGGTGCAGTCCCCATAGAATTTCTACCACCAATTCACCGGTGCACCATCGACATAGTCCCTTGTGCTCTTCCTGTCCCTGCCTTGATCTTAATCCCTCCCCCACCCTTGCAGAATGTCTCTGATTTATAGTTGTCTGTTTATTTTTGATGTGGCTTTGCTTTGTTGTTATTATTTTCCCCCCCAATCTCCTATATTATTTCTATAAGTGAAACCATCCGGTATTTTTCTTTTTCTTTTTGATTTATTTCCCTGACATAATCTCTTCAAACTCCATCCATGTTTTTGGGAATGGCACTAGTTTATCTTTTTTGATTGCTGAATAGTGTTCCATTGTGTGTATATACCACATTCTCTTGATCCAGTTGTCTATTTTTGAGCATTTGGGTTGATTTCAAGTCTTACCTATTATAAATAGCACTGCAATAAACACAGAGGTGCATGTGTTCTTTTGAATTAATGTTTTTGATCCTTTGGGTAAATCCCTAGGAGTGGGATTGTTGAGTAATATAGTAGCTCCATTTTTAGTAGACTGAGGAACCTCCATAGAGTTTTCCATAGTGGTTGGACCAGTTTGCATCCCACCAGCAGTATAGTAGAGTTCATTTTTCACCACATCCTTGCCAACAGTTGTAGTTGCTAGTTTTTTTAATATGTGCCATTCTTACTGGTGTAAGGTGGTATCTCATTGTGGTTTTAATTTGCATTTCCCTGATTATGAGGGATGCTGAACATATTTTCATATGCCTGTTGGCCATTTGCATTTCCTCTTTGGAGAAGTATCTTTTAAGTTCTTTTGCCCATTTTTTGACTGGATTGTTTATTTTGTTTTTGTTGAGTCCTGTGAGTTCTTTGTAGATCTTTGTGATCAGTCCCTTATAAGTTGTATGGAATGCAAAACTTTTCCCCAATCAGTGGGGTATTTATTTTGAGTAATGTCTCTTTGTCTCTTTTGGGTAATGTCTCTTGTGCTGTACAGAAGCTCTTTAATTTGATGTAGTCCCAGCACTTTATCTTCCTTCACTTTCTTTGCTTTAGGTGATATGTCTTTAAAGATGTTACTGAGTTATACATCATGTAGTGTTTTGCCTATATATTTTTTTCTATATATTTTATGGTTTTGGGTCTTATGTCTAAGTCTTTCATCCATTTTGAGTTGATTTGTGTGCATGGTGAGAGGTAGAAGTTTAGCTTCATTTTTTTGCATGTAGCAGTCCAGTTTTCTCAGCACCATTTATTGAACAAACTATCTTTGTTCCATTTCATACTTTTTACTCCTTTGGATATACTCATTTTTTAGTTCTTTCCCAGTAAGAGCTCATGGATGCTCATAGTATGAGTAAATGAACAAACAAAATTTAATATATCTTAACCAAAGAGGGGCATAAATAGTGGTTATCTTTAAAAATTCAAAGTTGCATTATATTACAAGTAGAGAAAAGTGAGTAAAGTCAGAGGGTTCGCCAGGGACAATCCCCATATAGGTAGGAAACAGCATTTCTTCAATAATTCTTAGCAGATGGGGTCCTTACCATGGGAAAAGTTGGGTTTAGGAGCCTGGGTGGCTGTCTTTGGATCCTCTCTTGTGGAGTTAGATGGGAAAAGTTCTGACTCCTACCAGAGATGGCTAGACATTTGGGAGACTGGGCACCCAGGCCTAAGTACCCACTTATTAAAAAATAGCTGAAAGCCAACCATTTTATGCATTTCAATTATAAACAAATCACACTGGCTAATTTTACACTAAACCTGAAGCTTCAATACCATTAGGTTCTGGCAACAAAAGAGAGCATCTTCTGCAAAGTGGCAATTTAGGATTACTCTGGGACTCCTACTTACATACAGCTGGAAGTATATAGATTCAAAACTTATATAATTTCATTCATTCTTTCATTCAAGATTAGCTGCAGCTAGAACCCAACTATTCAAAATACATGTTCTATTAATTAAATCTGTTCCACTGTTAAGCTGCACTAAAACTGGTAATTATATATATATTTTTTAAAGATTTATTTATGCATACAAGAACTGGGGTACAGGCCAGAGGTGTAGGGGGTGAAAGAATCCACCAGAGACAGAGTGGGGAGCAGAACAGGCAGACCGACTGAAACACACTGCTGAGGGGAGCAGTGGGGAGGCAGGAGAGGTCTGCTGCACCATATGGGTCCCCTCCCTGGCCGGCATCAGGGATCAAACTCGTGCTGCAGTGGCTGCGGTTTGCTTCATACTGCGTTGCTTAACCCACTGCGCCACCAGGGAGGCCCAAAACTGGTAATTATAAAAAAAAACGTATATTTTTTACATCACTGTTCATTTTTGTATAATGCATGCTTCTTTCTCATGTGTTCCCCATAAAATTCCCACCACCAGTTCACTTGTGAAGCAGCACCATAGTCCTTTGAGGTCTTCTTGCCTTTGTTTTTATTCCTCTACCTCCCTTGCAGAATGCCTCTGATTTATAGTTGCTTGCTGTTCTTTTTAAAAACAATTATTATTATTATTTTTCCCTGATCTCTTATTTGGTTCCCCTATATTCCTTCTTTAAGTGAAACCACCCGATATTTTTCTTTTTCTTTCTGGCTTATTTCACTGAACATAATCTGTTCTAATTCCATGTATGTTGCTGCAAAAGGCATTAGTTTATCTTTTTGATTGCCAAATAGTATTCCACTGGATATATATGCCATAATGGTGGTCCATATAGGGATGCAGGTCTCCTTTTGAATTAATCTTTTTGTGTCTTTTGAGTAGATTCCTACGAGTGGAATTGCTGGGTCATATGATAGCTCATTTTCAGTAGTTTGAAAGTCCACCACAAGGCTTTCCATAGTGGTTGGACCATAAAACTGGTAAATTTTCGATGTATAACTATCAAGATTAATGTTAACTAAATATTATAAATTAAGAGTAACAGATGTGAGGTTGATTCTTATGAGGATTTGGACACAGAATAGGCCATTTGATTTTTTAAAAAGTCAAATATATATCGACAAGTATTCTTTGAAATATTTATTGCTCTCTGTGGTCATAATAAATTCGTGGAAAGTTGGTATTGTGATTGCTAAGTATTTCTGAGGAAATAAACAAGCAATTTCATATTTACTGGGTGAGCTGAAAATAATGTCAGCTCTTGTTTATAGTCTTAAAATTCCATAAATACAATACATTTCCTCGGTAAAATATGCCATGGTATACATTATTTGTAAGAAAATTACTACGTTTTAAAAACTTGAGTTTATCTTTCTTCCTTGGGAGTGAAATTAGCAATAAGATCCCAGTCGCTCAGGCGGATGAAGTGAGTTGGAAGGAGAAATAGGGAGGGTGGAGCTCATCTTCCTTCTGGGTCAGGGTTTGTTCCTTTGCGTGTTCTAGATTCTGAAAGAAAAGGTCAACGCAGAAATTTAGAGATTCCTTATTATCTCAAGATGGAAGGTCCAGCTCTGGGGCTTGTCCAGACTGTGACTGGAGAGCTCGACTTCCCTCTTCCCTTGCATCCTCCTCGGAGGCAGAGGTTTAGGAAGGAGGTGGCAGGGCAGGGGCCCGCGGTCCTGTCCGCGCTGGGCACCCCAGGCCTCCGGGGGGTAAATTCCCGGAGTGCCCGCCCAGGGCTGGAGAATTCCGTTAGGGGTGTGCAACCGGGATTCTGCGAATGCCGACATTAAAGGAATAGACACACTGAGCGTCGTAGTCCGCGCAGCTCACCCGCACCTATTTTTATATCTAAGCCAAGGTCACTCTTTGAGCTGGGGTGTAGCGCTCGGCCGGGTAACGGCGCTGGGGCGGAGAAGAGGGGGCGCCGGTGGCGAGGCGGGGCCCGAGGGGCGCCCCCAGGCAGGCCGAGCTCGCACCTGCCCGGCTGCCGCCGGGCGGCTGGGCCCGGAGGGAGGCAGGGCGGCGTCGCGGCGCCGAGGAGGGGCCGCGCGGCGCGGGCGGGCGGGGGGATTCGCGGTGGGCGCGGGCGCGGCGCGGCTGCAAAGGCTGGAGGCGCTGCGGCGCGAGTGCGTCACGCCGGCGGAGGGCACGGTGGGCTGCGGCCGACCCGCCGACGAGCAGCCGGGCGTCCCGGGCGAGGGAGGCGGCCGCACCCACCCTGACAGCGCCGAGCCTCACGGCCCGGGACCGGTCAGGGGTCGCCCGCGAGCAGCCGCCAGCTCCATTCATTCCGCGGCTCCGCCTCCTTTCCCCGGCTCCGGCGGTCTCGGGGCGCATCCGAGGTGAGTGCGTGGCTCGTCCCGGGCGGGGGCCGCGGGCTCGGGCTGCGGTGGCCTCGCCCAGCCCCGCGTCCCGTCGGCGGCGGCCCCGCGCCCCCGCGGGCTGCCAGCTGCCGATGGCCCGGTGGACTCGGCCGCGGCGCAGGCCCAGGCGGGCCGTCCGGGCCCGGGGCGCGCGTCCAGCCGCCGGCGGTCCCCGGGACCACGAGGGGCGTAGAGCGCGCCCCCAGGTGCGCCGGCCTCGGCGCCAGCGCCACCATTTTGTGTAAGGGAATGCTCCTTCTTCCTTCGCTTGCCTCGGATCGCGTTCGCAGCTGCGGCCTGAGCCCCCTCCCCTCCCACTCTCCCCACCTGGAGCCTCTCGGCTTCCTGGCTGCGTTGGTTTGGTGGAAAGCGGATCTGCTGAGGCGGAGAATTTCAGCGTTTAGATTCGGGTCCAACCACGCAGGTGGCCTCCAGTGATGCTCTGACCACCTCCTTATCTTTAGCTACCTTTGGAATAGAAATTGTGGATTCTCTTCTAGAATGCTGGTCATTGCAATTTTGTTCTAATTCTTAGCCGTCCATTTGTAGTTTTCCGAGGCCTGTGCCCAGGAAAGGATGGGTGAGACCTTGGATTGTTTATGGCTCAGGGGTTTGGATTACACTTACCCCAATACTGTACTTTGGGAGAAATGATGGAGCACCTCACTAATTTCTCAGCTTCTGGAAAGTGGGGTGGCTATCTCATCAGGAGTAGATTCTGAGATAGCCACCTGATGCAGACCCCCTTCCCCCTTTGGGAGAGCCTTTCAAAATCTCAATTTAAATGCTCATTGTATCTTTGAGGGGTTGGGGTAGGAGGGACAGGTTGCTAAAAGACTACCCTAAAGAAAAGTTTTAATTGTGATTCTCACAAAATTGTCATTTTCAAGGTTCCTAAAAATTTGGTGTTCTGGTTTTTAACTTGTCTCCTTGCAGATATACAAAATCTACTTAGTGGCTATGCTCTTCATTTGTATTTTATCACAGACAGGGATTAAAGTCTGGAATGGTGGCAGTTGCATAATGCACACATTTGGGTCCTGGACGGATTCATCAAAATGGATCTGGTTTGATGTGCCATACCTGCTTGTATTTCTTTTTTCCACAAGAGGTGGGCAGATAATTCAGATTATTTTTGCAGACTATCTTGTTTTCCTCTTAAAAGAGCAGAGATTTTTAGCGACTGAAATGATTTTTCTTTTTAACATTACTTGTTTTTTTTGGGGGGGGGATGACAGAGAGGGAAGAAATAGTGAGAGAAACCATTTGTGATATGATTCCATTACAAAGTTAAAAAATTACAGTCTTTCACTGAAAGCTTGTAGCTTTCAATTTATGATGAGCATTGGATTAGGGAACTAAGAAACGACATATTTGAGTAGCATTATTGGCCTACTGAAAGAGTGATAACTGAAGGTGTTTACCTGTGGATTTTAGGTTTTATAAAGTTCCAAATTAGTCCAACCTTTGAAACATTGTTTAAATCATTACTAATGGTATTATTTCTCTAATAAATACGTAATATACATCAAAGGGTTTAACTCTTATTTGGAGAAAACAAAATCTTATAATTAGATGTATTAGGTAAACTGAGGTATAGTAAACATTTTAAGTTTATTTGAGCAAAAATCTGTTCGAATCAGATAGTATCAGTCTGGCAGACAGAAAGGAGTTCTGTGGAGCCATCCATACAAAATGAAAGACCTAGAGCTAGAAGAGAGCAAACACAAGGACAGTTAGAGTAGGCAAAAAAAAAAAAAAGTGCAAGTTACTTGTCTTCTTAGAGAATGGCAGGATGGCAGGAGTCTGTCAGGCCAGTTACCTGACTAATGCTGCTGAGGCCATTCCTGATTGGTTTAAGATTCCATTTCTGGGAGAGCTGAAACTTTTAAGTCTTGGTCTGGTAATGGGACCTTAGCATAAGGGACTCCATTGTGAGTCTGTTTTGTTTTTTTTAATATGCTTTCAAGTATAAAATTTCAGTGTCTTATGAAATTACTCTGAAACTTTTTTTCTGATTAGTTGTAGACTTCATTCTCTCTAGAAGCAAGTGATTTCATATCATGTAACATCTCTGGCAGAAATGTCATGCTTCATGAATGATCAACTCTATGGGAAGAATTATGAAGGTGGAAGGGACCTTAAGAGATGAAGTCTTGCTTTGGGGGATTTAATCAAGGAAAGATTTCCTGCTGGGGATTGCAGTGCCCTGACTGGACCTATTTGGTGGTCCATGAGGGTTGAGTTTGTTTCTTTCAGCAAGTTTAGCATCGAATCAAATACAATTTGTGCATCTTTGCATTGATTCTGTTTATGTACGTGTCAGGGAATTCTCTGAATTGGCACTATTACATTTATTGAACCAGAGTTTGGAAGTGATCTTGATGTGTTTATCTTTAGTGTAGTAGCTTGAAATTTTGAGCATTATTTTACTAATGGTTGAGAATTGCAGAGAAAAAAATACATAAGACTTAAAAAGGTCTAGAAAAGGTCTACAGAAAAGATTGAGTTTTTAAAGGTAATTGTAATATAAGAAGATTGAGTATGCAGAAAATACCTATTATGGATTCTGTAGAAAGAATTGTTGATTGGTAGGAAAAACCTTCATGTTTCTTCCCATTTCTTGATTTTATGATTCTAAATTGAAAAAAGGAATTCCATGTTGTTGTATTTAAGAGGATTTTCTCTTCACACATCATCAGGATGATGTTTATTTGTTTATTTAACCCTGAAATTAAAGTGCTAAATTTGGTATGCCTCTTTAGTATAGGGGTATTTCACAATTCTAATAGCTGAAGCAGCAACAACGAAGTTGATCATAGTTGTGTTTATTTAGGAAAAGGTATGATGATTTAAACATCAAGAAAAAGCTGACAATTTACTAAATAGTCATAAAATAATTACTAGACTCACTGATCTTTAGAACTGGTATATGAGACCTTGGGGTTTATCAGCTCTGTGGGAGGGTTCTGTTCATCCAGCCCATCTATTCATTGGGGCAGAAAATCTGTTGATTTACTACATTTTTTTGTTTTTCCTAAATGACTGTCATTTTAGTTACCAGATACTCCGGTGAAATGTTAGTTTAAGGCTACACTAGATTTTTT
The DNA here is from genome assembly GCA_019455555.1 of Galemys pyrenaicus. Lineage (NCBI taxonomy): Eukaryota > Metazoa > Chordata > Mammalia > Eulipotyphla > Talpidae > Galemys > Galemys pyrenaicus. Next base: position 11,304,212 of record JAGFMF010011381.1, read on the forward strand.
TTTAATTCAATGAACATTGAATGTCTGTTGTATGTTACAGAGCACAGAACACAACTAGACCCCACCCTTGTGACATTTGTTATATTATTGTGGATTATTGTGAATTAAAATGTTAATGGTTAGTCCCTTTTTGTGGATTTCTGTTGTGGATCCCGTAGTAAGAATTTGTCTTCTTTTTTCTCTTATTTATATTCAGAAGTGGAAAATACAGCTAAATTTAGAAAAAGACAACAGAATGTTAGAAGTCTTGCTGTTTTACCTGAAATATAGTATATATCTTAAAAGTACTTTTAACTAACTTCAAGATTAATATTCATCGATAAGTTCCAAACCACGAAAAAATACTGAGGTTATTCTGAATAAATTTTTCTTGGAGGTCTTAACCTTTTGTATAGTAACTAAAAAAACTAGCGAACATAGTTTTAGAAAGTGATTTGTATGGCTTTACAATTTCATATGAAAATGACTACTTACCTGAAGCCGTGTATTCCTGATATTTCTTTTGGGAACTGATACTGACTTGGATGAGATAAGGAATTTCTCCTGCCTGTATTTACAGTAGAGAAGAGAGATGTTTTTTCTTCCCAGTTGGAATGTATCAACTGTAACTTTCTTTTTCCCCTTTGAAATGTACCAACTGTAACTAACAGTTCTCTAACTAGCCATTTGGCTGGGCTGTGTTTCATGCAGTATTAATCATTCCTGGGTAGATTTTACTGCTGGAAAACCCCACTTCTTTTCCCCTAAGAGGCATAGAATAACGAAGTTTTCATTTTCATATTGACCCTTAAAAATATTGGAGGGTCGTTTTCTTGTCTGCTTTCCTCAGCAAGACTTCCCCTTGTTGATTTTTCCCATTTTCTGTTCTCATTTACTGTACCAGGGTTTCCAGCGCCCTGGTAATCCTGGTGGTTCTCCATTGCAGGCATTCCAGTTTTTCAGTGTGATTTTTCTTAAGATGTGATGTCCGAATGGAACAAAACTTGCAGGTGTTATCTCACCCAGGGGGTGGGTAGCGATACCTTCCATCTCTGAGTCTGGACAGTCATAACCACGAAGCCCTGTACTGGGGTTATTTATGCTTTAACTTAAAACAAAGCTTGCTCAGGGTTTCTTTTGAGTCTAGTGTCTAAATCTCAGACTTACTTCCCACCCTCAGGGATGGATAATTTATAAATTATATGTATTTTAGTGAATCCCATTTTTTCCCCTTAGCTCTATTTTGGAGTAAGGAAATAATTTTGTAGGCACTTTGTTAGATTTTATGTTTTCCCTTTACTTTGACTTTAAAACAATTGGTTTTGTATTATGTAGTAACCATGTAGAAATTCTGAAGATGGACCAACATGATTAGAACAGGGGGTATTGCAAGGTCTTTTTTTTAAAGATTTATTTATTTATGCATACAAGCACTGGGGTACAGGCCAGAGGTGTGGGGGGGTGAGAGGATTCACCACAGAGAGCAGGGAGCA
>JAGFMF010011381.1:11305733-11318512 GCA_019455555.1 Galemys pyrenaicus
CCCTCCCTGGCCGGCAGCAGGGATCGAACTCATGCTGCAGTGGCTGCGGTTTGCTTCATAGTGCGTTGCTTAACCCACTGCGCCACCAGGGAGGCCCGGTATTGCAAGGTTTAAAAAAAATAACTCCTAAGGAGAGACTGAGTAGCATGGTTGATGTATTCTGTAATAATTGTATAAACAGTTACATCATGGGTTATACTGACCTTTTGTTCCCACCTGGGGGAACCTGGTTAAATCATTCTGGAAACAACTTACCTAAGTTTAGAGTCTGACTCTGCCCCTTACTAACTGTTTGAACTTGGGCATCTTAATATCTCCACACCTGAGGCTGCTCATTTGGAGAATGTATGTAATCTGTCTCATAGGTCATTTTGAAAATAAATGAAATTTTATGTGTAGAGCAGTGAACATAATGCTTAGTGCAAGGTAAATAAGCAATTATTGGTCATTTGGTTTTCATCATCATAGAGCACATTCTGAATTTTAAAAGTGATTATAAATGATTTTTAGTGATACCACTTTTTGTAAATTAAGGCATTCCTTCCTGTATTTCTCCAGGTAATCAAGTGTACAGATGTAAGTATCAAGTAATTGTGGATATCAGAGGTCATTTAACCCATCCCCGATTTTTGTATGTTTGGAGAAGAATTAGTTTCCCTAGAGTGCTGAGCTTGGTAGAATAGTCCGATGAAGAAAAATAAATCAAAAAAATATATTGCCAGTATGTATATTTAAAAAAAATTATTAAAAGAATCGTGTGCTAAATCACTTACCATGAAAGTCTCAACTTGTTGCTGTTCAGTTCTAGCAATTAATCTATACTACACATAGCTGTAGGATAAGTTGTCTTGATACATGAACTTGAATCTCTTGCTCAGGATCTTAAGTCACCTCCTACTCATGTACCAAATAAAGTCTTCAGTGTGGTATTTAGTCTTTTCTCAATTTTCTAGTGTTCTTGTCACTACTTCTCTTTATATACAACTTTCTTGGTAAATCTGACTGCTTGTCATTCTCATCATGCTTTCTGTCTTCCATTTAATATGTTCTTTCCTTTTAAAAGGCTTCACCCTATCTCTTATGATGGAAAAACCATCTGCTGCTTTTCATGTAGCAGCAAAACTTTCCATTCTTATTTGTGGCAGTTCTTCCTCCTAAGACCAGTGTGTGGTTTATCTATACAAACTTTTCGATCATTGACTTATTTGTTTAAGAAATAAGTCAGATGTATTGAAGCCAGATAGAAGGGTTACTACTCTCTCTTTTTATCCCTGGGACTGCTGCCAATGAGATGTGAAAAAAGAATTTTACTTAATCTAGGTAAACAGCCCTACCTGAATTTGCAAGAGGGCTGCAGGAACAGGTGTATGGGGCAGTGGCTGGAAGTGCCAACTTGCAGTGGCTTGGAGGGGAAGCGGAATGGCTAACTGGTGGTTCAGAAGCTGCAGTTTTTCCAAGTTGGTGTGATACTCTGCAGGAGTAGAAACCCTTGGTTGCATTTCTTAGTTGTATAGTGAAAATATAGATGTATGAGGTGGAAGTGATTGTGACTCAGGAGAATGTTTTATAAACCACATGTGTCAAAATTAAGCACCAAGTTTAGTTGTGTTTTTACTTTTGTTTTGAGCTAGACTTATTTTCTTTAAAAGCATCAGTCTTAATAGTTTTGAGTGAGACACACATCTGTGATATTTTAAAGATACTTATAACAATGTATATATTGTTTGGATTGCTGATTTTAAAGATTACCTGGATCCTTGAAGTTTACAATGCCAGACCTCTGATGTTTTATGGTAAAGAAACGTGGTTATAAAATAATTGTCAGATGTTGAAGGGCAGAGTTTTAGGTGTATTCATTTAATAGTTCTTGTTTTGTGTTTCCTTAGTTTTGTTTCCTTAGTTTTTGTAAAGTGTTTTGCTGAGTTTATGAAGTGTTAATAATCTGAGTTGTGAAGTATAGCAGGTCCTCACTCAACTTATTCAACATCTTTGTTAAAATGTAAATGAGAAAAAAAAATCCTGGCTGACTTTGAATAAAATTATATTATTTGAGAACCTGGTTTTATTATATGTTGTTTTGCTTGAGGTCCCAGTTTCTCAGAACCTATCGATAAAGTTCAGTGAGAATTCACTGTACGGGAGTTGCTGATGGATTCTGGAGGCACATTTTTTGGGGATGGGAGAACAGAACAATATGTAGTTGGTTAAATAGAAGCTTCACTTACAAGCACATTTCTGTTTCTTTCAAAGATCACCTATTCTTAGGCTTTTGCATATGTACCTGAGGAGTACAAATAGCTGTTTATATTTTTTTCAGATGTTCAGATGGTAAGATAAAGAGTTAACATCCATCCAGGGCACGGTGGTTCAATATTTTGTGCTATGACATTCTGTCTCCATTGGAGTTGGGTTGCAAGCATGTAATCTAAATTTTGCCTATTGTATGCATGCAAGAGACACTCCACCACAAAGTCAGCAGTTGAGCAAGGGGGCTGTATTTGGAATCTCCAGTGCCCTCTCCTTGGAGTCCCTCTTTCCTGCTTCACCAGGAATAACTACTATTAACAATACAATGTGTGTCCTTCCATATCATTTTCTGTACAACTATATTAATAGTTGTATTTTTAGTAAATTAATTTGTTTTAAAAATTATATGCAAGTTGATAGTTAAAATTTTTTTCATCATTAGTTTTTTTCTGTTTTTCCTCCCTGTTTTCTGAGTTGTTTTTATGTTACTTGTTTACTTACTTTTTAGTATAAAAAACCATTGTATTTGTATCAAGATTTCTAAATTCTTGTGGGTCATATTAGTATACTTTTTTTCCCTTTCTCTTTTTTGTTGTTAGAGGTAAAATATTTAACACATGTTCCAAGTTATTTGTAATTCGTTCCTCAGCTAGAGAACCTTCTCCTCTGTGTGTTCAACTAATTCACTGCCAGTGGCCACACAGTTGTAATCCTGGGTACTGACTCCAGAGCACACTCCCATGAGTGCATATACCACCTCCCACGTGCACACATCCTGTACCATGTGTTTTTTTAACTATAAAATATACCAGGTACCAAATATCCTTCATGTTTAAATGATTTTTTTTATCTAGGATCATTTTTCTGGACACAAATAGGGAATTAAATTCTTAGAAAATTTGTAAGACTTCTGATAGGTGTAAGCAGTCTTTCACCATCTAAGGGGTCTCAAGGTGCTATCCATGCTTTCATACTTGGGTCGTCATAGAAAGAAATGGCGTCAGAGCCAGACTGCCTGGATTCACATACTAGCTCAGAACAATATGCCTTTGAATGAGTTGCTTATCCGCTTTGTGTCTTAGTTTTCTCATCTGACAAATGAAGATAATTATATCTACTTTCATGGGTTGTTATAAAAACTTTACCAGCGAATACATATGAAGTGTTTTGAATAGAATGAGGCAAGTAATCCACTGTTGGTTATTACTTCAAAGGATGATTTTGCTTTTACTTGAAATAAAAAGAGGCAAGCAGGTATGAAACCCATTAATTTCCTGCCCACAAGCCCCATATACTTACAGTCAGTCCACCTCTGGTGAGCCTACCTGAGATTTGAGAGATGTAGCCATTTGCTCAGTGTTTCATTTTTGTCATACTCAAAACCTCAGTTGTAAGAGAGAAGAAGGATTAATCTGGGATTTAGGGCCTTGTGTAGGACAAGAGGGATAAAAGAATAAAAATTAAGTAAGATAAAGAGATCAGTTGAACTGATGTAGTATGTCCAATAGGTTGGTTACGGGAAGGAAATGATGTTAGGGAGAAAAGAGAAAAAGGAAGAATCAAGAGAAAAATCATAATAAAGTTCAGAAACAGGCTTTTTGTGTAAAAGGTTGAGAGCATTGCTGATTATGTTGCCTGGATACCTAACCTATTTTTGTGTTGGGGAAACAATCAGGAGAGGTAGGACCATGACTTGAGTTGATTGAGATAATTACTCTTTCAGCTGAAAAATTCCATGTTTTTTTCCATCTTCCCTTTTCCCTAAAACCCTCAAGTAATAGCAATTAGATTTTACAGGTATTTAGGAACTATACTTACAAAATATGTTCCCTTTTTAAAGAGCGTAGTTGATGTCCAATAATTGATATTAAATGGGGAACAAAATCACAATAATAGGAATTTGTTTTCTTTTTTTAAAGATTTATTTATTTATGCATACAAGCACTGGGGTACAGGCCAGAGGTGTGGGGGGGTGAGAGGATTCACCACAGAGAGCAGGGAGCAGAACAGGCAGATCAACAGAAGCACACTGCTGAGGGGAGCAGCGGGCACAGCAGGAGAGGTCTGCCAGGCCATGTGGGTCCCCTCCCTGGCCGGCAGCAGGGATCGAACTTGTGCTGCAGTAACTGCGGTTTGCTTCATAGTGCGTTGCTTAACCCACTGCACCACCAGGGAGGCCGAGGAATTTGTTTTCCAATTCTTTTTCCTATTCTCTTGTTAAGGGGATTCATTCTTTCAAATAGTTATATAATTTTTTAGGCAAAGGGGTGAAATATTAATAAGAATGTACAGTAGTTAATGGACAACTTAGAGCTCTTATGCAAGAGGTCTGAGTATTATGTCTTTAGACAAGTTAACCAGGATTAATGGGCATACCATTTGCTTAATTTATAAATTAATTTGGACACTTTACTCCATTCTGTGTAATTTTTTTTATGAGTTAGTGTGCATTATGTGACAGTAAACTTTCTCATTTATGTTGAATCTAGTTAGGTCTTTTGGTTTATCACATGGGCAGAGCATAAAGTATTTGACAGAATTTAATCTGACATTTTGCAGTTATATAATATAGAATGGAAGCTTAAAAACAAAAAAGAGGGAGAAGCAAGTGATTTATCAAGCAACCAGTTTGCTCTCTGAAACCTTAGCCATCATCTTGCCTCTCTAAATTGTAGCAGAATCTCTATAATGCTAGTTAATTTACAAAGGCTTAAGTTAACAAAAGTTTTAAAAAATTATTATAAACATGTGGAGATGAAAAGGCCCTTAGGATTATCCTGTCCAGTTGCATCACATTACCAGTGAGAATACAGAAACCCAACTGGAATAAGTAACTTGCCTCAGATGTAGAGTTTGTCAGGGTAGAGCTGACCCAGGAAGCAAAGGTCCTAAGTAGAATTCCAGTTATAATGCCCTTGCTAGTATAATATGTGAATAGAAATATTTAATAAAGTAATTATTACAATATTTTTAAAAGAATTTCAAACAATTGACAAATACTGACATTTGATTTTGTCATATTGAGTAAAATTATTAGTTTGGTCATCTGGGTCTAGCCCTGTTAGTAGTGCATGATGCTCTTCAACTTTTTCAGTGTCCGAAGCTCATTCTTCATCTACAGAATGGAATAATCAAAGTACATCATATATTGAATGTGACAGTCCCATATGGTCACTTCTCAGTAAATGTTACCTACTGCCCTTACTGACTTACAATAACTTCTAGTTTTTTCATCTTCTTTTAAATCTAGTAGGTGATTATTTAGCCAATAAAAATGAGCATTGAAAAAGACAAGTAATAAAAGTAATGGTTTTAAGGATAGATTTAGAAACATAAAAATATTTTAGAAGAGGTGTGTTTGTATACCTTTGAAATTATAAAAATATTTTCTGATTTTTTTCATATTAAAAACCATGAAGCTCTAGTAGTCTTAATACTCTATTCAGAAATCATGATTTCTGACCAACTGAAGTTTTTTCTCAGATATGCTCTTGATGTCAGTTTCAGAAAACCAGCATTGTTTCCTTTTATGTTTATGTACCCATATATACAAATAATCTTAGATTAATAGTGAAAATAAGCTAAATGCTTATTTTCCTATTTAGAAGGTTTATTTTTCTATTTAAATATATAAAAAGGTTTAAAAATGAAAGGTAATGAATTTCTGTTTCTACACTATTTATTTTAGTCATGTTCTACTTGCCTGTAGACGGCATGCCTTGATCTGTTCTGTGTCTTTGGGCACACATCACGTAAGTGGTACAACAGTGTCTTCACTGTCCTGTAAGTACTAAATAGTGGTGGTTATGCCTCACTGTACTATGTGTGCTCACAGACTACTGGATTTAGGAGATACTTTCAGTTGATATTCAGGTGAACATTAAATTACAAAAATTTTAATAACCAATTAGAAAAATGTATAATCTATCCAAGTGGTTGTTTTATAGTTTAGGGTGAATACAATGTTTCTGAAAAAATGAGTTGAGATTCTGATTCATGCCACTGCATGGATGAACATTGAAACCTTTAAGTCAAGTCAGACATAAAAGGACAGTTATCGTATGATTTGTCTGGGGTAGGTAGTTATACTGTAATATTAATCCTTCTTAAACTTCATCTAGCCAGTGATATGTGGTATATGGTATATGTGGTACATATGTCTCAAAGTTTTTCTTAGATACAAACCTTAGGCTCTTACCTATAAGAGGAAAAAAAACTTTAGCTAGTATCCCTATTATACTTCTTCCAGGCACTGCTGACCATTTATTTTATTTTTAGCTTCATCTAAAATTCTAATATGATTCAAGATCTGACTATATAACATTATATTTCCTTAGTTTGTTTTTACTTACTGACTTTATGATAAAAACATACTAATACTCTAAACTATATACTAACTTGCTCAAATTAACAAAAAACTTTTATAATAGAGCTACTGTTTTAATTAATGATCCTTTTTAAACTATGACATTTATATAAGCTTCTACTTGATCTCTCTTAAAATTCAGTTTTCCTCCCTTTTTTAAAGTTTGTTGGAAATTGTATGGTATTGCTTTCATAAATAGTTTCATAGGCATTAAGGTATATTTCTATGTCCCATTAGCCTATCTGTTCATATGCCTGTATCACATTTTATAAGTAGGAGTTTCATAACATGTTTTAATATCTGACAGTGCTTTGCATCTTAATCATTGTTCTACCTTTTCAGGATTTTTTTTTGTTATTCTTGCTTATTTACTTTTTATAATTAGCTATATAATCAACTTGTCTTGCTTCTGGGGAAATAAAGAATCTTAAAGATATTTTCAGTGGAATTGCATTTATCTTAGGGTAAACTACTATCTTTGGGATACTGAATCTTCCTTTCCAAGAACATGATTTGTCATTCTTTTCTACTTTGTTTCTCTTAGGAATGTTTCATAGTTTCCTTATATAGGTCTTGTACCATTTATTGTTAAGTTTAAGTCTTTTGTTTTTTTTATAAATGGGGTTGTCTTTCTATTTTTACCACATTTTCCCCTTTTTATTACTTCTTAGTGGTTATGGTTGTATATATGAGGACTTCGTTTCTCTGTGTAATTTCATATCCTATGTGAATGTTTAGAATAATTTTTCCAATTTTTTTGTTTTTAATTATTTGTAAATTGAGATAGATTGTCTCCTGTCCCACCAGCCCTCACACCTGTACCCATCCCTACACATCTCATTTTGTCTATTTGCATTTATATTACTTTATAGTCCTAGAGTCCTTATTTTACTTGACTTAATGGGAATTCTTTAGTGTTTCCCCATTAAGTTGCTAACTTTTTCGTGTGTGTGTGTGTGTGTGTTTGTGTGAGCGAGAGAGAGAGAGACAGAGACAGAGAGAGACAGAGAGAGAGAGACAGAGAAATTTCATACCTTAGAACGCACTCATTGCAGCTGTACAATTCAGTTTCTTTCAGTAAATTTATAAAGTAGTGCAGCCATTACCACAGTCCAGTTGTGCAACATTTCTGTAGTTCCAGAAAGTTCCTTTGTGTTCTTTTATAGAGACTTCCATGTTGATGGGCGTATGTGGATATATTTATATGTGTTTATGCTTGAATATGCATATCTAAAACTTTATGAGAATATTTTATTATTATTTAAGGAATTAACTGTTAAGTCTAATTTCAGTGTTTGTTTTTAATACAAACGAGTAATGTTCAAAAGTTTTCTTTTTGTGCCGGTCAACTTGTAGTCTGTGTTGGCATAGTGAAAAAGAATAAAGCATTTTTTTTTCTTTATGACTAAAAGAAGATAGCATTTCATATTCTGAAACTTTTGTTCCATGTTGTTTGTTAAAGAAGATGGCATTCCCTGTAGATATGCTGGATAATTGCAGCCATGAGGAACTGGAAAGTTCTGCTGAAGATTACATGTCAGATCTTAGGTGTGGGGACCCTGAAAATCCTGAGTGTTTTCCTCTTCTCAATATTACGGTAAGGCATTCTACAGTGTTTTTTAGCAGAATTTTCAGTAGAGTTTGTGTATGAAATTAGTATCCTTTTACTGTTTTTTTAATCATTTAAAAGAAATGTTAACTGGTGGCTTTTGAAATTTTTATCAGAAGATAGGAGTAAAATTGATAAATATTGCTTGGCTAGTGTAGCAGTGTGATTAATTTTTAAAAGGACAGTACAGGTTATTGTTTGTTAATTGTATTGTGCTTTTAAAATGACATGTAAGTAGTTTACCAGTCTTGCTAAGACTAGTTACCATATTTGATTAAATTACTTTGGATTTAGAATTTGTGGTTTTAGAATTTTTTTGTAAAAAACAATCAAGACACTAGATTACATTTTAGTGTCATGAATATTTTTTTTTCATCATTGAAGTCAAAATGTCTAATTAGTAAGCTGTGAAAGCTGTGATATGTTGTAATAGAAAGATCATTTGATTTGGCATCACTGGAATTCCACTGTGAGCTTGATGGCAGGCAAATTTTCTAATTCTCAGCCTCAGATTTTTCCTCTGGAAAATTATATTGATTTAAAGGATTTTTAAAAGTCTTCTCTGACATTGGCATTTTACAGTTGTCTGAATGATAGTAATGTCTGTGAATGAAGAAATAGTGTTGGACCGAGAAAGACAGAAAATTGCATGAATCTCATTGGAGAAGTAAATTTACCTATCTGGAATCTTCTAGTAGAAAATGGGACTTTACCCCTCAAGTAGCCCACATTAACAGATGATAGGTTATAGTTGTTTCTTAATGATTTTATAGACCACATCATGCTTTTGTTTTTATTTAGTTATGTGGGTAGAGCACAGTAATATTTGTTGAAATAAATTTCACTTTTTCCCATAAAATAATAAAATTTCCCCAAAAGGGAAGTCTGCTTTGCTATTTTTTAAGAGACTAAAAATACTTCAATGAAATGAGTTACATAATTAACATAAATATAGAAAAAGTTCAGCATTTTGGTTAAGTGTAGTGTTTATGTCCGGTATTTTTAAAATGACTATTCATTAACCTTTAATCAATTGTCATTTCAGATTCCTATTAGCCTGTCAAATGTAGGCTTTGTACCTCTTTATGGTGGTGATCAGACCCAGAAAATCCTTGCTCTTTTTGCACCTGAAGACTCACTCACAGGTCTCTTTTTTTGTTTAATTTTTGCAAGTCCAGGGACTTTCCTCCAAACAATTAAAAAAATTATTAAAATGAAGGAATTAGAGGGGAAAATTATTTCAAACTGTAAATTTAGGATATTCTAATTTTCAGTTGCCTATCCTTAAATGGGTGAAATAAAATAAAATGATACAAAAGGTGCCCCTCATTGTATTATGAAGTATGGGTATATTTAAGGATATCTGTATAAGATTTACTAAATTGTAATGTATACTTGAACATTGAATGCTAACAGTCATTTATTCTGTTTTAGCTGTGGCACTTTACCTTGCTGATCAGTGGTGGGCTATTGATGATATTGTGAAAACATCTGTCCCTTCTAGAGAAGGGCTTAAGCAGGTAACACTATCCTGTAATTTTAAAAGTATTTCTTGTGAGCTACCTTAAAATATATTTCCCATGATCAGTGATAGTTTTGAAGTTACTAAGCTTTTTCCCATTTTGGTATAACCTTTAAGATTTCATTCTTATGATGAAACTGACACTCAGATTGGGCTTCCTCAATTTTAGGTGATATCTATCATTACCTGAGAATTGGGTAAGAATGAATACGCATGGATTAGTTGAGCTGTAGTTACCCACATCAGCTTCAGCTTCTGATATTCTTACTGGTTAGAGAAAAAACTGGTTCTGTCTGTGTGTGATTTATTAGCTTCTCTGTCTCTAGAAGAGTCTCACCAGAAAACTTGCCTATCGGTAGGAGCTTAGGTGGTTGATAAAGTCTTCTAAACAGTGGTGTGGAAGGGGGTCCTCTGTAGCATACTGCAAACGTTTTTTTTTCTGTCCCCCTCCCCACTTTATCAGTTAGTTAGAGGAAGATACAGATGGCCATGCCTGTCAATTCTGCAAGCCCCAGAACTGAATGGGTGAACTAACCTGTGACAAGCAGAATTAACCAAAGAGAAAGACCAAACATGATGAAAATAAGTAGAATAAAGTAGTACCCAAAGGGTCAAATACTTAACCACACATGGACACTATGATCACCAAACCAAGAAATGAGAAAGATTGAGCTTTAATTAGAAGTGAAATCAAGGCAAGCAGAAAAGCTCATAAAATCCTTAGGTTTATACAGAAAAGCCCCATTGTTTTACCATTACCTTTCATGTTGTAGCTGTACTGTGTTGCATGCCCAACATGAAAAGTAATGTTTGAAATCTGGAGCAATTTTAAGGGAAGGACTGGAATGGTAGGAGTTCCCCAGAGTTAGATTAGTCTTTTCCTTCAGTTGTTTTTATGTTTAGCTTTTAAATTTAAGGGAACATCATGGGTGTCTTCAAATATTTGTAGGCTGTTTGGTTTCAGAATGTCAAAGTATAGTCTTTGGGAAATAGATTTCAGCTCAGGAAGAATTTCATGCTGTTCACGGTTGACCATGGAAAGAATGGGGTTGCCTCGTAAGGTAGTGAACTTTTGTCTCTTCATGTATTGTTTGTTATTGGAGCTCCCCTATCAGAGATGTGTTTGAGAGTGTGTGAATGATTAATTCATTTTCTCTCCACTCACCTATTAGAGGGCAAATTATTTTCTTTAAGGATGGTTAGGGAAGAGTAGACTTTATGGGCAAACCTCTTTCTCTTTTTTTTTGAAAAAAAAAAGCAGTGGAAGATGTCTATGGAGAAGACCCTCAAGTTGGTGAGGCGGGGGGGGGGGGGGGCTGAGNGGGGGGGGGGGGGGGGGGGGGGGGGGGGGTCTGAGACCATGTAGGCCTGCATATAGAAAGAGTGACTGTTTCCATTCTGTGATTGTCCCTAGTTTGTTTTCATTGGACTTTCTGGTGCTACTGTCATCTCTCGTCTTGTCTGGCAGAGAGGAATGTGTATGAGGTGGTATTCCTTAGAGTTGAACAACAAAGACGTGGCTGCTAAGTGAACAGTTTACCTGGAAAAGATGATACTGATTCCTTTCCCAAGAGCATAATTATGGCTTTATTCATCAAATGAAGTAAATGTTTTTAAAGTCTTCAGGATACAGCACAAAGCTTTTTTTTCCATGTTCTTTTTATATATATATATATATATATATATATATATTTAGGCTGGAATGGGTAAGAAGCAGTTGGAATAGTAGAGATAAATAATGGGCACAGCAATTACAGTGGGAGATTTAGGATCTGGGAAGCTGGAAGCCAAAAGAAAACACTGAATATTAAAGAGTAGGTGCTGGAGATTGATACGCTGGAAATATGTGTCTGTTTTGGAATTTTGCTGAGAGGAAAATATGAGTTATATTTGTCTATAGAAATGAGTTGTTATTGGTATGAATGTCTAGTCTTTGTGATAATCAAATGTTTTACAAATTGTTTTGAATGTATTCACAGTGCTATGAATGATTAAATCAGAGAGCGCGCTAAATAGCATCTCTGAATTGATGCATGTTATAACTGTTGTGCTTGGTGTTTGACTCTTTTTGTAGGTGAGAACTCTTGGGGAAAGAGTGGTTCTGTATGTTCTCAATCGAATTATTTATAGAAAACAGGAAATGGAGAGAAATGAGATCCCATTCCTGTGTCATAGCAGTACTGATTATGCTAAGATACTGTGGAAGAAAGGAGAGGCCATTGGGTTTTATTCTGTTAAGCCTACAGGTGAGTCTTTAAAAGTTATTTAAACTATATTTTATCAAAATCTTTTTAGACCCCAACTGTATCAGTGTCCCTTTTAAATTAATCTCTGGGGTGCAATTGAGGTTATTCTACTTAGTATTTTGGGAATACTTTGCTTCTGCCACTCTCTGTAAGTGAGGATTGTTAGGAAGTCTTCAGAGAAAATAAAATAAAAATAAGCATTTGACAAAGAGAGGAAGATTTCTTAACATTTGTGGAGAAGGAGTCATCCCACTTCCTCTTCATTATTTGAAGGTGGTTTTATTTTGATTCCTGCTGTTATCACTATTATTGGTTCCTTTTAAAACCATTGTGTACCTGTGTACCTATGGACCAAATGCATAGTCTATTTTTATCTTAAATGCAGTTGATTCAGCCTAACATATTTAAGGCAAATGTACTAGTTATTATGAAAAACAAAGTTTTAGAGAATCCAAACCAATAGTTCAAATTATAAGATAATTCACACTATTAATCTAAAGTTTCAATTCCTGATCCTAAGACCCAACTCTACTCTATCCCTAAAGAACTAGTGACGCTTCATCTTGCTTTACTTCTTTTCCTGTTCACTCAGCTCCCTGGAATTACTGAGTGGCCAGTAAGATCTAACCTACTTACTCTGTGTACATACATTCCGCACCTTATATTCATCAAGTCACAAAATAGGCCTTGTTCTTTTTTTTTTTTTTTAAGATTTATTTATTTATGCATACAAGCACTGGGGTACAGGCCAGAGGTGTGGGGGGTGAGAGGATTCACCACAGAGAGCAG